>CM056503.1:19372007-19752284 GCA_029783415.1 Anisodus acutangulus
ACAATCTGTGAACTTTTCACTGTATCTATAATGACATTTTCACTAGGTTTTCCTGCATCAAAGACAATATTTACAGACTCTTGTACAGTTCTGGATCTCAGATTATATACTCGATAAGCATGACTATTTTGTGATTAGCCAACAAAAATTCTTTTATCACTCTTAGAGTCAAGTTTTGCCAAATGATCCATGTCATTTAAAATATAACAAATACACCCAAAACATGAAAGTAACGCAAGTTTGGTTTCTTTCTATTTATAATCTCATAGGGTGTCATTTTTGTTTCTGGCCTCAAATAAACTCTATTAGCGATGCGATTAGCAGTATTCAAGGCTTCTGCCTATAAACATTTTGACAAATATTTAGAACTAAGCATCACTCTAGCCATTTCTTGCAATGTCCTATTCTTCCGTTCTGCAACCCCATTTTGCTAAGGAGTTTTTGAGGGTAGAAAACTCATGGAAATTTTCTTTTTTCTCACAACAAATTGTCAATGAACTATTTTTAAATTCTTTTCCATGGTCAGATCTAATCCAAAAAATAGAATAAATTTCTAATTCTAGAGTGCAAGATTTTAAACATGTCAAACGTTTGTGATTTTTCTTTCAAAAATATATCCAAGAATATCTAGAAAAATTATCTACTAACACAAAGGAATACCTCATGCCTCCTAGACTGTCTACTTCAATTAGACCCATTAAATCCATATGTAGCAATTGAAAATAGTGAGACGTACCTGGATGTTGTCCGTCGTGTTGGACAACATTATGAGAGACACAGGTTTGCTTACCTATCAAACAACAGTTTTACCTTTATGACTAAGTTTGGGTATGCCTCTAACCGCTTCATATGAGACTATTTTTTCTAAATTGCGGTAGTTGACATGCCCCAACTTTTGATGTCATAGTGTTGTGTCATCGACCTTAGCATTATTGTATGTTTCTTGTCTTACAACAAGATAACAATTGTCACTTGTCCTTGTACCTGTCATGACACATATATTTACTTTATTCGTAACTTCACATGCATTCTTATTAAATTTTACCTCAAAATCGTCATCACAAAGTTGACTAATACTAATCAAATTAGCCATTAAGCCCTCAACGTGTAAGACATTTCTTAAGGCTGAAAATCCAGGAACATCCAAGATCCCTTTTCCAATTATTTTGCTTTTACTACCACCTTCATAAGTCACGTTTCATCCATTGAATGACTCATAGTTCTTTAGAAAACCTTTTGTACCTGTCATGTGGCGAGAACATCCACTATCAAAGTACTAAGAACCTGAAATGTTAATTCTTAATGCAGTTATAGCAACATTACATGTTACACTTTTTTAGGAACTCAAACTCTCTTAAAACATTTTTTTGGCTCAGAAATATTGCTTCGATTGTTATCCGGAATGTTGGACAACATTTTAGGCAACATTTTGCTCACAAAATCTTGAAGTTTGAAACAGTATGGTTTTAAGTGTCAAGGGAAGTTACAGTGATGACACACAAACTTCATATTCTTTGACATATATGAGAACCTATTATTCATCCCCTTTTCTTTTACAAATCATATTTTCTCATTTTTATCAATGAGATTATAGCATATGGTTTTAAGAGAGTTTTCGTACCCAATTCATGCATGTGAAGGTTTACTAAAGTTGAGTATTTCATTCAATTTCGAATTCCCCGTGTTGATCTTACAGAAGGTTGCTTCGGCTAAATTCAATTTTGTACGAATCTTACCAAATTCAATATCTTTTTTGGTAAGTGCAACCTTAAGTCGGGTTATCGTGCCTTTTAATACTAAATTCTCACGAGTTAAAGACTTTACCTTTTTGTCAAGTTGCTTGGATTCTATGACTAAGGCTTTACAAATACTTTGTAATTCATTAATCATATCATTTATGCATTCAACTTGATCTAAACAATCAGCCTCACTAACAAAAATAGAACCACTAAAGCAATTAACATCAGTATAGCTAAAGAATTCATATCTTTCGGATGTCTCTGAGGATGTTGATGTCGTTGCTGATGTTGGAGCAAATGTCGTGACATCTGAGACAACATTGTATACGACATCTTCATTATCCGATAGAGACTGTTCGAAAACAGTAGCCAGCATTGCTTATGTTTCAATTTCACGATCTTCTTCCTCTTCTTCTTCATCATCACTAAGAGAACCATAAGTTCTTTCTAAATTTTCTAAGAGTGTTTGCACATTCGTTAGCATGGTGACCCCAATCCGAGCATGCATGATACTGCACGGACTCAAGTTGTTTGGGATCAAATTTGATACGATCTGAGTTAGTTCTTCTTAGTTGATTTCTTTTTTGTACATTTGGAAGGAATATAATGAGCTTTTGATTGAAGAGTTGGTTTTGGTGCTCTTTAGATTTAGATTGATTTCTCTCATTGTTGAGCTTCCTCACCATTGAATTGTATTTTCGAGTGAGTAAGACAACATTTGCACTATCTCCAATTTCTTCAAGATTCTCATCCTCTTCTTCGATTGACTCTCCGAGGATTGAACTTGAAGTGCCACATTCTTGCTTTTATACAATTCCTTTTGATTCTCAATGTTTATCTCATAAGTTTTGAGAATGCTCATCAAGGTATGAAGGTCCATTGTGGCAAGATTGTGAGCTTCTTCAATAGCAAAAATCTTTGAATTAAACTTTTTAGTAAGAGAACGGAGAGCCTTTTCAACAAGTTAAGTGTTGGTTAATGGTTCACCAAGCACTTAACATTCATTTGAGAAGTCAATCAACTTTCTCTTTATCATCTTGTGCTAGATGAAACATCATTTTTCCTTCTCACGAACCACGGGAGCACCTAGCGCCTAGAGGAGCAAAACTCATTTTCTTTTTAGGGTAAAGCGGTGCATAAAAAAGGGTTGGCCCGTCAAAAGTCTAGTTCCTTCGCGAACGAAGTTATAAGATTTAATATCATCTGTTTCTTCCATCCTTAAATGTTCATATTTACTCATGAGTATGCGTAGCTTTGTTCGACGAACACTTGAGCTACCTTCACAATGAATTTGTAAAGTATCTCATACATCCTTAGTCGTGGGGCAGTTTTAAATGAATTTGAACATATACATATCATTCCATCCAAAAATTGTATTTAAGGCTTGTTTCGTTAAAGCTAGCATTATTGGTTTCTTATGTAGTCGATTCGGATTCCGGTTTCACAAGAATGTCACATTCCTCATCCGGTGGCAACATTGGAACAACATACCCATTGGTTATAGATCTTCATGCCCTAACATCAATTGATTTGATATGAGAACGTAGGTGAATCTTCCAATACGCATAATTTGATCCATCTAAAATAGGAAGCCTACCAATAGTTAGGTTTGTCGGATCCATAGCTTATGACAACAGGACCAAACACTTATTGTGTTAAAAGTCGGCTCTAATACCATTTGTAGTGTGTCAAATGCTACGGAAAGTAAAAACAAGAGATGAAAATAAATCGAATACCAATTTTGTTTCCGAATGTCGGCAATTATGTCGTCCGACACCAGTAACAACACTTAGCAAAACAGAAACTTTAAAGAGTAAATGCAGCGAAATTTAAAGAACACAAAGGTTTAAATTTTTATAAGTTATATATGTTATATAACTTATGATAGTCAATGACCAAATGTATTGTATATATATTATATACAAAAGTACAAATTTCTTTCTTTACAGATTTAGAAGATAAAACGGAAAGGAATTAAAAGATGAAGTCGCAAATGACTTCTGCCTGAAAATCTAACTAAATAGACATAAACAATCTCTCATTACAATCGCTCCATACAAAACTAATCTAGAAACTAAACAACAATTGTAATGTTGGACAGAACGTTGTCAACACACTCAGGCAACACTGGTGATCCAGATTTCTGAGATGAAATCCCGAGAGCTCTCTTGGTATTTTTACTTTCTGGTTCTGGATATTGATTCATTGTAGTAGCCTCTCTATTTATAGTAGAGAGTCTTCCTTGAAAAGCTTATCGATCGATTGTGGAGGTTGAGGGAAATGTGGGCAGCTGGTAGGATTAGTTGGAGATGATCAAGGAGAAAAAACCTCTAACAACTTTGAATTGTTCCTTTCGAAAAGTAGAAACCTTGACTCGTTCTTCACACGTGTTTACCAACTCATGTTTACCTTGCCATGTCATATTTACTATATAGTAATCATTACGTGAAGTAAGGCAAAATCAGTTCTGAAAATGTTGGTCCGAATGTTGTGCAACATTTGTCCCAACATTCTTATACATTCAAATCAATACTTCAGGAGATATGTTGGGTCAAATGTCACAACATCAATTCCAACATTAATTGTTACCAAAAAAACTATTCGCAAGATTGTATAAATTGTAAGAGCGTGTTGAATAGCAATATACTCATTGAGAGCTTCTGACAGTACGAAATTCCATTTATGATTATTTGGGCGACTCAATGAAGTTGATGGCCTAAAGTCATACTTCAATAAAGATCTTAACTTTTCATGTAAGAAAATTCTCATACTTCAATCCGCAAACTGACATATAAAAGAATAATTAATATATTAACTTATTACTAAAAGAATTGGGGCCCCTAAAAATATGGTGCCTAAAACACTCGCTTGAGATGCATGCTTCACCCTTCAACCGCCCATGATGGTGATGACTATGTTGTATTTCTTAAAATTTTTATCTTTGAATCAGGTTAAACTAAATAACCCAAAAATATGGAAGTGATAATTTTATTATGGTCCATTAACTTGATGCAAAAGTAACACTTGATGAGTGGTGAGTATTTCCCATAAGTTGAAGAATGGAATGGAATCTCATTAATCTTCCATCAACCGACTTGGAAAATGAATTTTTTATTTTACCTCTTTTCGTACACATTCCTTCCTCGTACCTTATTTATTCATTCACCCACTGCTGTATGTTTTGCAAAACTAAGAAATTTTTAAAGAAAAGGAAAAGACGATGGTACCATATCTAGTTCTTCTTCAAAGAGTTTTGCTCAGTTTATTTCTTTTATCAGGTATTGTTTCCATGTTTCTATTTACTAACTTAAGTGCTTTTATCTCAAATGAAAAAAAATTATACCTTGTAACTTGTAAGTAGGCTAAAAATAGTTTTTTTAGTACCACTGAGGCCTTGCCATGTACCGTAGTGACAACGCGGATTCAAAAATTGCTTTCTGTTGCATGTAATAATTTTTCGAATCCTCTTATTGAATTTTTTTGACTCCATTATCGTCCCATTCCGAACCCAAAAAATAATTTTGGGTTTTCGTTACATTCTTTTTCAAGTATCTGACAAATTTATCGAATTAACAAAAGATAATGTAATTATGTTTGCATTTGAATAAGTCCATCATTAGATTATACCGTGTGGACTGTGAAGCTTGGTTTAGGAAGTTAGGAAAGGATTTAAACAAATATTTGGTTAGAAGCTTGATTTTTTTTTTTTTTGAATTTATAGTTGCAACAGAGTCTTTATCCTTTAAATGCCCGTGACCTACACAAAATCTAATGTTAAAACACCAAAGAAGCTAAAAACGAATATGTTGCACTTTATAAACCATCTTGTAACACGAATTAAAGAAATGTGCACCTTTTTTTATGTAAAGGAATTAGGTAGTTTATAATGCACTTCACTAATTGATACTTTCACTCTACTACACACACCGAACATAAATCAGTTTGATCCAGAATTTAAAGTCTATGAATTTTTACAGTAATATTCAATTAATATATAATAATATATATTTGGATTCACAATCAAATATTTATAGATATTTAGTGAATATGTTAATACATATACAAAGCCTGGACAAAAAATACCGGATTCTCGTGAACTCGTATGATAATCAAATTTGTGAAAATAAGATTTTGTTATAGAAACTCTGTAGAAATGAGAAAAGGCTGCAGCATGCTTATACCCATTTTCCATATTTTCCTCTTTTTGTTGCAATCGTTGGTTTTCTCTTGTCTTCTTTATTTCTTCAAATTGTTGCAAACCTGATCAATCCTATTTTACTATATAGAAAACCTTTTTCGCGCATGTCATGTAACAATATCTTAGTTTGTTTAAAGAAATTATGAAGCTTTTATTATTACGGATTTTATTAGTATCCCAAAATACGTATCAACCCAAGAAAATGATTATATGCAACCATGACTCTATAAGAATGCACGTAACATTACGTGAAATCAGTAATCTTTCAATTTTCTCTACGAGATCACTCCATACAGGGTTCTTAATCATAATTTATTTTATTTATCGAGTTCCAAATATATTATTTGTACATATTAAATAGTAATTTTTTAAATATAAACACAAGATTTGAGCCTAAAGTTATTCCATAACAACTTACTCTAAATTTATATGACAGGCATAAAATTCTCCGAGTCATCAAGAATTTTCACCATAATAAACCATTGCAAAGAGACAGTTTGGCCTGGTGTTTTCCCAGGCGACAACTTCAATGGCGGCGGTTTTACTCTAAAATCCGGCCAATCCATGATTTTCACTGCACCAGTTGGTTTTCAAGGCAGAATTTGGGGAAGAACCGGTTGCAATTTTGACAAAAACGGTAACGGTTCATGCCAAACCGGTGATTGTGGTCCATCTCTAAAGTGTTCCGGAACCGGAAAAACACCTGCTTCACTTGCCGAATTTACCCTTGCTTCCCTCGATTTTTACGATGTTAGCCTTGTCGATGGATTTAACGTGCCCATGAGCGTTACACCCTTAAATGGTAAAGGAAATTGTAGTGTTGCTGGTTGTAATGGAGATTTAAGACAGAATTGCCCCTCTGAACTTGCTGTTAAGAACAATGGGAAGATTATTGCATGCAGGAGTGCTTGTGATGTGTTTAACACGGATGAGTATTGTTGTAGGGGTAATTATGGAAATCCAACGACTTGTCAACCGACTTTTTATTCCAAGAAATTCAAGGAAGTTTGTCCCACTGCTTATAGTTATGCCTATGATGATCCAACTAGCATTTTTACATGCTCCGGGACCGATTATGTTATTGCTTTTTGCACCTCAAGGTATGTTAAAATACTTCAAATATTTGTTCATAGTTATAACATATACATGTTTTTGTTGGGTATTACAAAGGATTGCAAGAAACGGAAATTACAAGTAACTGCTTATGTAAGAATTGAAATTATAATTCAACTAGAAACTGAAAATTACAATATAACAATAAACTGAAATTACAATATTTGTTGAACAAGAAGACCGAAAACTGCTTTGATTTTGCTGAGTCGAGTGTGACACTCTGTCCTTAAGACAATATTGCCCCGTATGTATCCTTTATACGTTCCGGACAATTCGTCTCCCAAGATAAAACAGTAATGGAACAATTGAGCAAAGGAAACTCAAAAGCTACCGTGAAGAATATTGAATAACGAAATGATGCTTGGAAGATTAGGAAGAAACTGGTTTGCTTTGGTTTCTGCTTTGTGTATATTCGTGTATATCAAGTGTCCCTCAACAATGGTGTAAGGGGTGTTTATATAGGAGGAAGAGGGGTTGTTTGACTGCCTCCATAACAGCCATTATTGGCCAAATAATGACCATTATGGAGGTAGTAAAGCCACCAAATAAATGGAGAAAATTGCCAACGGATTGGCCATTATTGGAGGTGTAATTCAGCCAAAATAAATGGCTGAATTGAGTGCTGGAACGTTTCTGTTCTGGACCGTCGAAATTCTGACTTTCTGAAAACTTCAGGGACCAAACTGTACATCTTGAAACTTCAGGGACCAAACTGCACATCTGAAAATTCTGGTCCAAACTGCCCAAAAAGATAATATCAACAGACCCACAGCCCACAGCCTGTGAACCCGTGAACCCGTGAACCCGTGAACCCGTGAACCCGTGAACCCGAGAACCCGTGAACCCGTGAACCCGAGAACCCGAGAACCCGGAACCCGAGAACCCGGAACCCGGAACCCGGAACCCGGAACCGGAACCGGACCGGACGGGCGGGCGGCGGCGGCGCGCGTGTGGTCTTTCCTTGAACCGAAGCACATCTAGGTCCTCCCTCCTTTAAACACATGGGATACCCCTTGGGGTCCCAAACCCCAAACACATTTCGAGTCTTATATACACAACAATTCTTTCTTCCTCTACCGATGAGGGAGAATTGAACACAACACCACACTTTCCATGCTTCAAACACCTCACTTCGTGAACCAATATCTCTTTCATTTCTCAATGAAATTTGACGATTCTTGGCCCTACGGTTATCTACGTACTTAGTACATCATGCATGTGTGAAGAACCGGATTCTCCAACATACGTAACACTAGTGTTTAAGCCGTTAAAGTTGGTCGGTCGCAACTCCCGCCAAAGGCTAATTTCCAACAATCCCCTCTTGAAAGAGATTTTGGCGCACTCACATGGTGCCTTTTTCATTTCCAGCAATATTTCAGTGGACCGATGTTGCATAAGGAGAGGTAGCATCAGCTTTGAACCTTCCATAGTTGAATACCATCGGACTTACTTATCAAGCGCGGTGAACGTGATGTCTTGAACCGTCAGTGTTTAGTGTAAGCCAAGTCAATGGTACCAACACAACAAATTCCCTTACTCTCTTCTTCGTAATGTTTTGTCCGTTTTGGCCATGGACAACGTCTTGGATTCTTAAGTGCGTTCATCTTGAGGCGGTCCGTCCTCGCACTTAAATAGGTGGTCTCCTACAAGGTATCCTGCTATACCCCACTTCACAAGTGTTAGGAACCATTAAAAGTTTCCCAAAACCTAACCTCAACTGTTGAGGAGCATTACAGGTTTTGAAAACTTAACCTTTACCCACACTGCAGATAACACTTAAAGTCTATCGCGGGAACGGCTTTGGATTTGGAGTTTCTTTTCAGAAATCACTATCCGAAGTGCTCATACTTCCACCGAAGCGATCAATCAACCTTTACAACTTCGTTTTCCCATTGAACCAAATTACCGGGATCTCCGGTTAAATGGTTGGGTTACCAGATTAGTCCTTATATTTTGGGTTTTAAGCCCATTCCCTAGACAGTGCAAGCCATCCGATCTTTGGGTAAGCCCTTTGTCAACGGGCCTGCTATATTCTCCTTAGACTTGATGTAATCAATGGATATTATACCTGTGGTGATCAGTTGCCTAACGGTCTTATGCCTCCGTCGAATATGACGAGACTTGCCGTTGTACATAGCATTCCGTGCCGCTTCCTAGAGCCGATCGACCGTCGCAGGTGGATCATTACCGAAGGTACGGGTTTGTTCCAACACGGAACATCCTCTAAGAAGTCATGAAGCCACTCGCCTTCTTCTCCTCGCTTTGTCTAAAGCGATAAACTCCGATTCCATTGTGGATCGGGCGATGCAAGTTTGCTTAGAGGATTTTCAAGACACAAATTTCACCACCAATTGTAAATACATACCCATCGTGGACTTGGTGTTCTCTATATCGGATATCCGGTTGCATCACTGTACCCCTCTAGTACAGCTGGATATCTCGAATAGTGTAACCCGTAATTTAACGTGTATTTCTGGTATTGTAATACCCGATTCAACGCCTTCCAGTGGTTATCACTCGGATTATGGGTGAACCTAGCCAACTTATTGATCGCGTAAGCAATATCGTGTCGGGTGCGCTTGTTATATACATCAAACTACCGATCACTGCGCATATCGCTCCTGGTATACAGGTGCACCAAGATTTTTATCAAGCTTTTGATTTGTATCCATTGGTGACTTTATCGGTGAACTGTCTAACATCTCAAACTTTCTCAAAACATCCTCGATGTAGTGAGACTGAGATAAGACCAGCCCGTCAGACGTCTTAGAGATCTTAATCCCTAAGATGACATCTGCGATACCCATATCCTTCATGTCGAAGCATTGTTTCAACATGTTCTTAGTCTCTAGGATTACCCTAGGACTGCTTCCTGTGATTAACATGTCGTCTACATACAGGCATATCATAACAAACGAGTCAGAGTTACCTTTCGTGTAAACACATTTATCACACTCATTAATGGCGAACCCCTTCGATAATAGAGTACTATCAAAATTTTTGTGCCATTGCTTCGGGGCTTGTTTCAGCCCGTACAGAGATTTGATAAGTCGACAGACTTTCTTCTCTTGCCCTTGAACCATGTACCCCTCGGGTTGGTCCATATAGATTTCTTCTTCCAAATCGCCGTTTAGGAAGGCTGTCTTAACATCCATCTGGTGTATCTCAAGGTCACGCAAAGCTGCGATCGCAATAAATACCCGTATGGATGTCATCCGATACCGGGAGTAGGTATCAAAGTAGTCAAAGCCTTACGTCTGGCCGATAGCCCTTGACTACCAACCTGGCCTTGTACTTGTCTATAGACCCATCCGCTTTGTATTTCCGCTTGAGTATCCACTTACACCCCAACGGTTTATTTCCTGAGGAAGATTAACCAACTCCTGTGTATGGTTGTGCGTAATGGAGCTTATTTCACTCTCAATATCTTCTTTCCAGAGCGGTGCTTCCGGAGTTGACAACGCCTTAGCAATTGTCCTTGGTTCATCATTAACCATATAAGCTACAAAGTCGTGACCAAAGGATTTATCCTTCCTGGCCCTTTACTTCGCCTTAGATCCATCTCTCGAGTCTCCAAGTTCTCGAGAATCTGGAACACTAGATTCCTGATGTTCACCACCTCGAGATTCGCTAGATCTCAACCATTCAGATCCGGCGATCAAGGACTCCTGCTCTTGAGAGCTTTGTGCATAACTTCGTTTGAGAGAGGTTATGTCTTTCTCCTTTCTAGGAAAGGTACTTTCAAAGAATAGAGCATTCCTTGATTCCATTATTGTACCCTGGTGGATATCCTGAATATCCGACTTATGCACTAAGAAGTCGATAAGCACTATCAAGTATTTGCATATCCGATGAATATGCAATCTACGCCTTAGGCCCAATCTTGACCTGCTTTGGCTTGGGTACTTCAACCTTTGCCAGACAACCGCACACCTTAAAGTATTTGTAGGTGGTTTTCTTTCCCTTCCATGATTCATATGGAGTGTTGTCCTTACCCTTATGTGGGACTCTGTTAAGAATCATATTAGCGGTAAGGACGGCTTCTCCCCACATGTTTTGGGGAAGACCGGAATTGATAAGCAAGGCATTCATCATTTCCTTTAATGTGCGGTTCTTACGTTCCGCCACACCGTTTGATTGAGGTGAGTATGGAGCCGTCGTTTGATGAAAAATGCCTTCTTGGGCACAGTATTCCTCAAAAGGCGCTACATATTCTCCCCCTCTATCGCTACGAATGGATTTAATCCGTAGGCTAAGTTGATTCTCAACTTCTGCTTTGTAACGTCGAAACGCTTCAAAGGCTTCATCCTTACTTTTCAACAAGTAAAGGTAACAATACATTGTGCTATAATCTATAAATGTCACAAAGTACTTGTTCCCCCCTCTAGTTTGTGCAAACTTCAAATCACATATATCTGTGTGAATAAGTTCTAGAGGAGCGGTATTCCTTTCGACGGATCGAAAATGAAGCTTAGTAAGTTTTGCCTCTACGCACACCTCACACTTATGTTGAGGGTTTACGTTGATAGACGACAACAACTCCATCTTTACCAGCCTTTGAATAGACTTGTAGTTAACGTGTCCTAATCTATGATGCCATAAATTAGAAGACTCAAGCAAATAAGAAGAAGGTTCAACTTTATTTCCTTGACGCAATACAGACATGGCATTCACTTTGAAGATGCCTTCACAGACGAAACCCCTCCCCACAAATGTGCCATTTTTAGTGAGTACAAATTTATTTGATTCAAACACTAGCCTAAAACCAGCATTAACCAATAAAGGTCCAGAAACTAGATTTCTTCTAATCTCTAGGACGTGCATCACTTCCTTCAGAGTGAGTTACTTGCCGGAAGTCATCTTCAGGACCACCTTTCCAACCCCTAGCACGTCCGGCGGAAGCGTTGTTGCCCATGAACGACTTCTTGCCTGAGACCGGAGTGTACGTGGAGAAGGCATCTTTGTTGGAACAGATGTGTCTTGTTGCACCTGTGTCCACCCACCACTGCATCGGATTCTCAACCAAGTTGGCTTCTAGCACCACGGCCGAGAGATCCTCAATCATGTCATCCAGGAGCGGGTCCTTGACGGCGGTAGCTTGCGCCTTGCCTTCGACTTGGCTTTACGTTGTTGCTCGCCTTGAGCTTGCGGCATTCCTTGATCCTGTGACCAGGTTTCCCACGGTGATGACGATTACCTCTGAACGTCTCGGCTGCGGGGCTTTGCCGCCTTTGTGGAACTTCCGCTTGTTGCTTGTTTTCCTTTGGCCTCAGCCAGATTCGCCTTTGCCTCAAATGTTGTCTACCCTTTGGCAAGGTCTTCTTATTATCTTCCTGAATTTGCAGTTTGATAACAAGCTCTTCAAAGGTCATCTCCTTTGTCTTGAGTTTCAAGTAACTCATAAACTCATTCCACGAAGGAGGTAACTTTTCAATCAGTGATGCAACCAAAAACTGCTCGTTTGGCTTTAGTCCTTCCAAATCCAGGTGATGTAAAATCATTTGGAATTCCTGGACTTGGGACATCACTGTCTTGCTGTCCACCATTTGGAATTTTAGAAATTTCCCAACGATGAACTTCTTAGTACCCGCATCTTGTGCGTTGTACTTCTTTTGCAGTTTTTCCCACAGCTCTTTGGCGGTGCCAACGGTAGAATATACCGTGTAGAGAGGGTCTGCCAAGCAGTTCAGTATATAGTTCTTGCACATGAAATCGCTATGATTCCACGCATCACGAACCATCTTCATGCCGTTAACGACATGGATACCAAGGCCCCATCACCCGCTTTAGCAAAGTAAGAGTCCATTTCATCTCCAGCTTGTGGAGGATCTTCCGAAGGAACCGGCCATGCCCATAATCATAAGTAGAACAAAGATCTTTGCTGCAATCTTTAAATTCGATCCCATGAACTTTTCAGGCGATCATGGTGGTGTGAAGAAGAGGGAGCTCCAACAATCGAAGGCAAAGCGGTGTTCGCCTTGAACAGAGCCGCAGCAGCAGCGATGAAGGCGGAGGGGTTCGCCTTGGCCAAGAGCGGCAGCTGGGAAAGGCGAACGCTGTTTCGAGAGGCAGCAGCAGTAGCAGCAACATCGGTCATATTTCCAGCCATGTTATTGCAGTTACCGTAAGCAAAATATTGTCTTAAGTTGTTGGGTATTACAAAGGATTGCAAGAAACGGAAATTACAAGTAACTGCTTATGTAAGAATTGAAATTACAATTCAACTAGAAACTGAAAATTACAATATAACAATAAACTGAAATTACAATATTTGTTGAACAAGAAGACCGAAAACTGCTTTGATTTTGCTGAGTCGAGTGTGGCACTCTGTCCTTAAGACAATATTGCCCCGTATGTATCCTTTATACGTTCCGGACAATTCGTCTCCCAAGATAAAACAGCAATGGAACAATTGAGCAAAGAAAACTCAAAAGCTACCGTGAAGAATATTGAATAACGAAATGATGCTTGGAAGATTAGGAAGAAACTGGTTTGCTTTGGTTTCTGCTTTGTGTATATTCGTGTATATCAAGTGTCCCTCAACAATGGTGTAAGGGGTGTTTATATAGGAGGAAGAGGGGCTGTTTGACTGCCTCCATAACAGCCATTATTGGCCAAATAATGACCATTATGGAGGTAGTAAAGCCACCAAATAAATGGAGAAAATTGCCAACGGATTGGCCATTATTGGAGGTGTAATTCAGCCAAAATAAATGGCTGAATTGAGTGCTGGAACGTTTCTGTTCTGGACCGTCGAAATTCTGACTTTCTGAAAACTTCAGGGACCAAACAGCCCACAGCCCACAGCCCGTGGGCCCGAGGACCCGAGGACCCGGAACCCGGAACCGGACCGGACGGGCGGGCGGCGGCGGCCGCCGGCGGCGCGCGTGTGGTCTTTCCTTGAACCGAAGCACATCTAGGTCCTCCCTCCTTTAAACACATGGGATACCCCTTGGGGTCCCAAACCCCAAACACATTTCGAGTCTTATATACACAACAATTCTTTCTTCCTCTACCGATGAGGGAGAATTGAACACAACACCACACTTTCCATGCTTCAAACACCTCACTTCGTGAACCAATATCTCTTTCATTTCTCAATGAAATTTGACGATTCTTGGCCCTACGGTTATCTACGTACTTAGTACATCATGCATGTGTGAAGAACCGGATTCTCCAACATACGTAACACTAGTGTTTAAGCCGTTAAAGTTGGTCGGTCGCAACTCCCGCCAAAGGCTAATTTCCAACAGTTTTTTCTTTTTTAAATCTATTTTTCAATGTAATGTCAATCACAGATAGCCTCTCTAGGTTGTAATTGAAAAATAGAAGTAGTTGTTATTCTGAAATTTTAAATTTCACTAGTAAAATTTTAGAATAATATTCTGAAGTTTTATTTGTGTAGTTTAAGATTTCAGGATAGTAATTATTTTTCAAAAACGTAGAAGAAAAGTAACCAACCAGTGTATGCTATTCCACCGCAGACATGGGCGCAAAAAAAATATACTATATATAGGAAAAGAAGTTAAATGCCATTAAAGCCAAAAAATGTAAAAATTAAACTACAAATTCATGGCAAAGTAGCTTCCAATCACATGGAAAATTCTCAAAAAGGAATGCCAGGTTATCTTTGCATGTCCCTCGAACCAAATATATATACATACACCACACACACACTAGCAGTATGATCATATACAATTAGGAGAATAAACATAAAAATATATAACTGGAGTTATTTAAATATTTAGCACCTCTTAAATAAATCCTTTGACGATTCATGAGTTTATTAATTATTTAAAGCAAGATTCAAGTAAATATACATTGAAACGAAACAAGTTTTTGTTCATAATATATAATCGAAGAGAATTTTTTTAATCGGGGTTAAAAAAATTCTCCTTTCATGATACAATATTCCTTTCTTTTCTTTTCCTTTCCTTTAATTTGTCAAATCAAATTTAAAAAAGCAAAAAGGAATAACTCTGATCTGATTTGTTGAAATTGCAGGAAGCAATCAGTATGCACATACCATGATCACAAGCTGGTTTGCGGTGGATCAAACGGTTTAAGATCGTCGATAAGCAATTTGTGGATTATAATTCTTGGATTAACCCTCATCACCAATTTGAAGATCATCTTTTAATATGTATATAAAGGGAGTTCTTTTGATTTTCTTTTCTTGGGAAAGTTATGTTATCAATCTGTATTCCAAAAAATCAGTAAATAATAATAATTGAAAATAAACAGAATCAGTGTTGAAAAAATAAGAATAAATTTTTTTTCCAGAATATAATCGAGCCCACTTATTTCAAAGTGTGTCCTTAAGGAAATTATTCCCCTCACAGTACTCGAGGTTGATGGAATATTCCCTCCCAGGATAGAACGATTATCTTACCAGAATAGTAGTACTCCAAATTCAGGTAGCGGCGAACCACTCAACGGCAGTATATCACACATATTTTATTTGTGCAGAAGAAGAAGAAGTTTGTGTTGTTCAGAAAATTCGTAAGTAAAATTCTGAGGAATCAAACGAATTTATAGCCATGGAAGTACTGTTTCTGAAGGTTTGCAACCCTTCTGAACAGCCACTAAAAACTGATGGGAAATTTAAATGTGACGCGGATCCGGATCACTAACGGGTAGGATTGGATAAGTCAATCAATCAGCCCTCTTCTTAACCCTTTAGCAACAAGAAGGAGTACTTCTACTTATAAGTAGAAGAACTTTTCTTTCCACTACCGATGTAGGACAAATGCTTATTTTATAAAGCAAGAAGGAACTCTCACTTTTCTTTCCACTACCGATGTGGGACAACTCCCACTTTTCTTTCCACTACCGATGTGGGACAAATGCTTATTTTATAAAGCAAGATGGAACTCCCTCCATTTCCCATTCAATCTATCATTTAAACCCAACAATCCCCCACATGAATGGGGAATGGCTATAAGATAAAGGAATGCGCGGACAAGTGTGATATACAAGCGAGAATTGACTGCATCTGGATAAGAAGGTTTTCCTTTGAACTTTCCGTAGTGAACTTATATCGGATATACTCGATCAATCGGTAGATTTGATATCTTTGAACCGTCGAACTTTGTTGTATACCTAGACAACATAAGTCACACAATCAACCCTCAACCGTTTATGGTTCTCACGGTTGTGTTTGTTTCAGCCATGAACACCTCCTGATTTCATGAGTGTGTAGAGAATGGACCTTTACTGTCATTCCCCTTTAAAGCGGCTTACACTTAACACTCACATAGGTGATTTCTAAACATGTGGTCCTATAGCCACATTATCTGGTCATACACTGCCAGATTTAGATAATCATTAAAGAACCTTAATGCTTTATTAACTCATTAACAAGCCATAAGATTTTATCCTTATTTCTGAACATTGTCTTCATCCGAGAATGGGTTGAGTTATTTGACAATGTTGAACCGTCAGTCACAACTTTGTTTGATCTCCTTGAACCTAGCTCTTGGGATCTCCAGTCTGCTAGGTAGAGTTACCGCCATGACGACTTGTCATCGGCCTTAACCCCATTCCCATTGATGATCTACTAACTCCCTCTCTAGATAAGCCTTTTGTAAGCGGATCCGCCACGTTATCTCTTGACTTTACATAGTCAATCATGATAATGCCACTAGAGAGGAGTTGTCTAACGGTATTGTGTCTCCGTCGTATGTGACAAGATTTTCCGTTATACATTACGCTCCCTGCCCTACCTATTGCTGTTTGACTGTCACAATGTATACATATAGGAGCCAAAGGTTTGGGCCAGAATGGAATATCTTCTAAGAAATTTCGGAGCCATTCAGCTTCTTCACCGGCCTTGTCTAAAGCTATAAATTCAGATTCCATTGTAGAGCGGGCGATGCATGTCTGTTTTGATAATTTCCAAGACACTGCTCCTCCACCAACGGTGAAAATATATCCACTCGTGGATTTAACTTCAGATGATCCAGTGATCCAGTTTGCATCACTATATCCCTCAATTACTGCGGGATATTTATTATAATGCAAAGCATAGGTTTGAGTGTGTTTTAAATACCCCATGACTCGTTTCATTGCCATCCAATGAGTTTGATTGGGATTACTCATGAATCGACTCAGCTTGCTTATAGCACATGCTATATCTGGTCGTGTACAATTCATAATATACATCAAACTTTCCAAAACTCGTGCATAGTCCAATTCTGAGTCACTTTCACATTTATTCTTTTGAAGTGCAAAACTTACATCAATTGGAGTCTTTACAACATTGAAATTTAAATACTTAAACTTGTCAAGTACTCTTTCAATATAATGAGACTGCGATAATGCTAGACCTTGTGAAGTTTTATGAATTCTGATGCCTAAGATCAAAGCAGCAACTCCTAAGTCTTTCATATAAAATTTGCTAGCCAGCATACGCTTCGTAGCATTTACATCGGTAATATCTCTACTCATTATCAACATGTCATCAACATATAAACAAATAATGACTTCATGATTTGGAGTATTTTTAATGTAAACACATTTGTCACACTCATTAATCTTAAATTCATTTGCCAACATTGTTTGGTCAAATTTCGCATGCCATTGTTTGGGTGCTTGTTTAAGTCCATAAAGTGACTTAACAAGTTTGCACATTTTCCTTTCTTTACCAGGAACCACAAAACCCTCAGGTTGTTTCATGTAAATTTCTTCCTCCAATTCTCCATTTAAGAAAGCTGTCTTGACATCCATTTGATTGATTTCAAGACCATATACGGCCGCCAGTGCGACTAACACCCGAATAAATGTTATTCTTGTTACCGGCGAGTATGTGTCAAAGTAATCAAGGCCTTCTTTTTGTCTATAACCTTTAACCACAAGTCTTGCCTTATATTTGTCAATAGTGCCATCAGCTTTCATTTTCCTTTTAAAAATCCATTTTGATCCTAAAGGTTTATTTTCAGGAGGAAGATCAATCAATTCCCATGTATGGTTGTTCAAAATTGATTCAATCTCACTATTGACTGCCTCTTTCCAAAATGCTGAATCAGAAGAAGACATCGCTGCTTTAAATGTTTGAGCCTCATTTTCAAGCAAGAATGTCACAAAATCTGGTCCAAAGGAAGTAGATGTCCTTTGACGTTTGCTACGCCTTGCATCCTCTTTACTTGGTGTATTTTCCTTTGGTTCTTCCCGCGGTCGTTTAGATCTTTCACTTGACGACTCACATTCAGTTTTATAAGGATAAATGTTTTCAAAGAATTCAGCATTATATGATTCAATTACTGTATTAACATGAATTTTGGGATTATCCGATTTGTGAACCAAAAACCGACAAGATTTGATGTTTGTAGCATAGCCAATAAAAACACAATCCACAGTTTTTGGTCCAATTTTTACCCTTTTGGACAAAGGAACTTGGACCTTTGCTAAACACCCCCACACTTTGAAATATTTCAAGTTGGGTTTTCTTCCTTTCCATAATTCATATGAAATAGATTGTGTTTTGTTGTGGGGCACCCTGTTGAGTATTCAGTTAGCTGTAAGGATAGCTTCCCCCCACAAGCTTTGCGATAAACCGGAACTTATTAGTAAGACATTCATCATTTCCTTTAATGTTCGGTTTTTCCTTTCCGCAATTCCATTTGATTGTGGTGTGTAAGGGGCAGTAGTTTGATGAATAAATCCATATTCTAAACATATCTCTGCAAAAGGAGATTCGTACTCTCCACCCCTATCACTTCTAATCATTTTTATCTTTTTATTCAATTGATTTTCCACTTCGTTCTTGTATTGCTTAAATGCATCAATTGCTTCATCCTTACTATTAAGAAAATACACATAACAATATCGAGTGCAATCATCAATAAAAGTTATAAAATACTTTTTCCCACCGCGAGATGGTATTGACTTCATATCACATATATCTGTGTGAATTAAGTCTAAAGGATTTGAATTCATATCAATAGACTTATATGGATGTTTAACAAATTTAGATTCAACACAGATTTCACATTTAGATTTATTACACTCGAATTTAGGCAATACTTCTAAATTAATCAATTTTTGCAAGGTTTTGTAGTTGACATGTCCTAAACGAACATGCCATAAATCATTTGACTCCAATAAGTAAGACGGAGCTGAATTTTCATTAATATTGTCAACAACCATTACATTGAGTTTGAAAAGTCCCTCAATGAGGTTGCCCTTTCCTATGAACAAATTATTCTTACTTATTACAATTTTCTCACTAACCAACACGCACTTAAACTCGTTTTTGACTAGTAGTCTGGCTGAAACTAAATTCTTCCGAATTGTTGGAACGTGCATAACATTGTTGAGAGTCAGGACCTTGCCGGAATTCATCTTCAGAAGTATCTTCCCATATCCTTCAACCTTGGCTGTTGCAGTATTTCCCATAAACAGTACCTCTTCGGGTCCAGCAGGAGCATAGGTTGCAAATGCTTCTTTTGTAGCGCAAACATGTCGAGTGACACTAGAATCAAACCACCACTAATTTGGGTTTCCAACCAAATTGCACTCCGATAGCATTGCACACAGATCATCCATATCATCATTCTTTTCCACCATATTGGTTTGTCCTTTTCCCTTGTTCTTTTTCGGGAGACGACAATCTGGGGCTTTGTGGCCAGCTTTCCCACAATTAAAGCAGTTGCCCTTGAATTTTTTCTTGTTGGAATCCTTCTCCTTTCCAGAAGGCCTCTTCCTTTTCTTGTTCTTTTTCGTGAGCAAAGATCTTCAACGATGTTTGCCCCTTCAATTGGTGAAGTTTTACGGTACCTTTTCTCAGCGGTTTTTTTATCTTCCTCGATCTTGAGACGAATCACAAGATCTTCCAACTTCATTTCCTTTCTTTTGTGCTTAAGATAATTCTTGAAATCTTTCCATGAGGGCGGCAACTTCTCAATCATTGCAGCCACTTGGAACGCTTCATTTACTACCATACCTTCAGCAATAAGGTCATGGAAGATAAGTTTAAGCTCTTGAACTTGGGTTCCAATGATTTTTCCATCCACTATTTTGTAGTCTAGGAATTTGACAACCACAAACTTCTTCAAGCAAGCATCTTCGGTTTTGTACTTCTTTTCAAGTGCACTCCATAGTTCTTTGGAAGTGTCTACTGCACTATAGACGTTGTACAAGTCATCTTCTAAGGCACTCAAAATGTAGCATTTGCACAAAAAATCAGCCTGTTTCCAAGCCTCAGTAACCATGAACTGTTGGTTGTCAGGCATGTCGGCGAGCAGTAGGAGGGTCCTCACTGGTGAACTTTTGCATACCAAGGGTGGTAAGCCAAAAGAACATTCTTTGCTGCCATCCTTTAAAGTTGGCACCGGTGAACTTCACAGATTTCTCAGCCGGTGGCACAGCGGTACGGGTTGTAGGAGTAACCGCTGGTGCAGTATTCACAGAGGTAGTTCCAGTCTCAATTGCCATTATTCGTTTATCACTGTCAAATCGACAAACTGTTTTAGTTAATAAAACCAGAATAGCAATTCAATCACAGACTTAAACGATGAAAATTTTATTTCTTCAAATCGCAGTATAATTATGAAACTTTAGTATTCCAACGAAGTTTTTATATCTTCGAGTCAGAATACTATTATTCATATGGAGTAGAAAACTACACAAGTTTTAATCTCCAAACCAGAATACAGCAACGATGAAGTTTTTATGTTCTTCAAATCGTTGTACAAGTATGAACTTTAATATTCCAACGAAATTTTTATGTCTTCAAGTCAGAATATGAAATTTCATACGGAGTAGAAAACCACACAGGTTTTAGTCTCCAAAACAGAATACAGATTAATCTAAAAATATAATTTCCTTAAGATTGTTATCAATTTGTATTCCAAAAAATCAGTAAATAATAATAACTGAAAATAAACAGAATCAGTGTTGGAAAAATAAGAATAATTTTTTTTTCAGAATATAATCGAGCCCACTTGGTTCAAAGTGTGTCCTTAAGGAAATTATTCCCCTCACAGTACTCGAGGTTGATGGAATATCCAGTCGCAGGATAGAACGATTATCTTACCAGAATAGTAGTACTCCAAATTCAGGTAGCGACGAACCACTCAACGGCAGTATATCACACAGATTTTATTTGTGCAGAAGAAGAAGTAGTTTGTGTTGTTCAGAAAATTCGTAAGTAAAATTCTGAGGAATCAAACGAATTTATAGCCATGAAAGTATTGTTTTTGAAGGTTTGCAACCCTTCTGAACAGCCACTAAAAACTGGTGGAAAATTTAAATGTGGGAAAGAAAACGGGTCGCGGGTCAGACACGCGGATCCGGGTCACTAACGGGTAGGATTGGTCCAAAAAGATTATCAATCAAATCATTTGACCAAATCCAAATCCGAAGCCGAGCGACGACGACGGCGCGAGGGGAGACCCTCTTCTTAACCCTTTAGCAACAAGAAGGAGTACTTCTACTTATAAGTAGAAGAACTTTTCTTTCCACTACCGATGTGGGACAACTCCCACTTTTCTTTCCACTACCGATGTGGGACAAATGCTTATTTTATAAAGCAAGAGGGAACTCCCCCCATTTCTCATTCAATCTATCATTTAAACCCAACAAGTTATCCGGGTTTACACTTATTTTTTCCGTTGAAAACTGTTGTTGCAAAGTTCACACTATTTGTTTATATATTATTAATTTATGGGCACAAACTTTGAGCGTGTATCTCGTATTAATGAGTATACAATTTTAAATCACTTATAATATTATAGGATATGCTTGAGTTATACAATAAAAGTTAAAGGAGAAAATATCTTATTGTGATTTCTGATTTTACTTTCAATACCAAAGTTACTCAGTTATATATCTACTTTATTTTGAGATTAGTTAGCATAATAATATCAAGCACACAAAAATTAAATGATAAGGTTGGTATAATAGTCTATTTCTCCTCTATAAATAAATCATTTGAATTTGATATGCATTTGTTAAAATATTTGAACTGAACGTGTATTATCATGATGGTAGGTAATGAGTGCAGATATAGATATAGACACTGTATTATAATATCATATATTACTCCTTTCAAGAAAAACACATCTTATATCTAAAAAATATAAAATTTTATATTTTTAAAACACATCTTATATCTAAAATATACAATTTTATATTTTTTAATTAAAAACATGTTTTATCTCTATGCATAACTTACATATTTTATTTTATGTAAGCATTGAAAAGGAGTATAGAATAATAATATTGAATTATATATGTATACTATATCATTTGTCCTAAACAATCCTCCCAGAAAAGAAAGCGTATTCAATTGAATGACACCTAACAAACAACAACAACATATCAAGTGTAATTCCACACAGTGAGGTCTGAGGAGGGTAAGATGTACGCAAATCTTACCTCTACCTTTGTGGGATAAAGAAGTTGTTTCTGATAGACCCCCGACTCAAAAGAATGATGCCTAACAAACTGAATTCTAATTGTTATAAATTTATAATAAATACATTTAAATTTTTATACTTAACATAGATTTTAATGTTTTCACATACTGCAAATGATTTTGTAGTGACCCTGAATATTTCGTAATGTTTTAAGATTTTTAAGAGCGTTAACAAATATTAAAAATATCATTTGTGAGTTAATGACGACTTTGAATAGGGGTGATATCAGTTGGACATGATATGAAGTATACGAGACGTTTTAGGAGTGATTTACAGTTTAATAGAAGCTTGAGGCCAAAACAAGTTGGAAATTATGCAAGGGGCTTGAGATTAAAACAAGTGTAAACAAGATCTAACTTCAAAACTGTTGGAAATTAGCCTTTGGCGGGAGTTGCGACTGACCAACTTTAACGGCTTAAACACTAGTGTTACGCATATTGGAGAATCCAGTTCTTCACACATGCATGATCTACTAAGTACGTAGATAACCGTAGGGCCAAGAATCGTCGAATTTCATTGAGAAATGAAAGAGATATTGGTTCACGAAGTAAGGTGTTTGAAGCATGGAAAAGTGTGGTATTGTGTTCAATTCTCCCTCATCGGTAGAGGAAGAAAGAATTGTTGTGTCTATAAGACTCGAAATTGGTTTGGAGTTTGGGACCCCAAGGGGTATCCCATGTGTTTAAAGGAGGGAGGACCTAGATGTGCTTCGGTTCGAGGAAAGATCATACGCGCGCCGCCGCCGCCCGCCCGTCCGGTTCCGGGCTCAAGGGCTCAAGTGTTCAAGTGTTCCATTGTTGTTTTATCTTGGGAGACAAATTGTCCAGGACGTATAAAGGATACATACGGGGCAATATTGTCTTAAGGACAGAGTGCCACACTCGACTCAGCAAAAACAGTTTTTCAGTTTTTCTTGTTCATCTTTGTAATTTTCAGTTTTCTAGTTGAATTGTAATTTCAATTCTTACATAAGCAGTTACTTGTAATTTTCGTTCCTGCAATCCTTTCAGATGTACAGTTTGGTCCCTGAAGTTTTCAAAAAGACAGAATTTGGACGGACAAAGCAGAAACGCCACAGCACTTAATTCAGCCATTTATTTTGGCTGAATTACTCCTCCTATAATGGCCAATCCGTTGGTGTTCTTCACCATTTATTTTGGTGACATTACTATCTTTATAATGGCCATTATTTGGCCAGTAATGGCACTTATGGAGGCAGTTTTGCTGCTCCTCCCTCACCTATATAAACACCCCTTACACCATTGTTGAGGCACACTTACAATATACACGAAAATACACAAGCAAGACAGTTTCTTCCTACATCTTCCAAGCATCATTTAGTTACTCAATATTCTTCACGGTAGCATTTGAGTTTCCTTTGCTCAAGTGTTCCATTGCTGTTTTATCTTGGGAGACAAATTGTCCAGGACGTATAAAGGATACATACGGGGCAATATTGTCTTAAGGACAGAGTGCCACACCCGACTCAGCAAAAACCGTTTTCCAGTTTTTCTTGTTCATCTTTGTAATTTTCAGTTTTCTAGTTGAATTGTAATTTCAATTCTTACATAAGCAGTTACTTGTAATTTCCGTTCCTGCAATTCTTTCAGATGTACAGTTTGGTCCCTGAAGTTTTCAAAAAGACAGAATTTGGACGGTCAAAGCAGAAAGGCCACAACACTCAATTCAGCCATTTATTTTGGCTGAATTACTCCTCTTATAATGGTCAATCCGTTGGTGTTCTTCACCATTTATTTTGGTGACATTACTACCTCCATAATGGCCATTACTTGGCCAGTAATGGCACTTATGGAGGCAGTTTTGCTGCTCCTCCCTCACATATATAAACACCCCTTACACCATTGTTGAGGCACACTTACAATATACACGAAAATACACAAGCAAGACAGTTTCTTCCTACATCTTCCAAGCATCATTTCGTTACTCAATATTCTTCACGGTAGCATTTGAGTTTCCTTTGCTCAAGTGTTCCATTGCTGTTTTATCTTGGGAGACAAATTGTCCAGGACGTATAAAGGATACATACGGGGCAATATTGTCTTAAGGACAGAGTGCCACACTCGACTCAGCAAAAAATATTTTTCAGTTTTTCTTGTTCATCTTTGTAATTTTCAGTTTTCTAGTTGAATTGTAGTTTCAATTCTTACATAAGCAGTTACTTGTAATTTCCGTTCCTGCAATCCTTTGCAAAACCAACAAAAACAATCACAACACCTTATCTATAATGAATTTGGCTATGAATCTTGGAGATCTTGATAAGAAATAGTGACTAGCTAATGTGATAAGGCTAAGATTGCAATCAAGTGTAAACATAACTTAAGCGTTTTATTCTATTCTTGTATATATAACTAAATTGTGGGACTAGATAAATGTAGACTATTGTATACTCTTCTAATCATCAAGAAATACAACCTTCTCATCAGATTTCCATCTCTATTTTTCACATGAATAACGTCAAATTAGAGCTCCGAAAGTTTAATTTCAAGCACAACAAATCATTTTTCATTTTAACATTTTTATAAAAGGTTATGACCTTTATATTAAGGAGTGACATTGTAGTCCAAGAAATATGATGGCAGTGCATTGTTAGAGCACATGACTTTTAAACTTAAAAATACAACAAATTCGTGCAGATACACTATTTTTGACAAAAAATCATGTTTTGAGCTCAATAAGTGATTTTAGAACACCAAAGATGTTCTACCGATCAAAGCAAGTTAATTTTAGTGTTTTGAGTTAATTATTCTCATTTATATTTAGATTCTAACACCACTTTAACTTATAAATTTCAGATTTGGACCTAAATTTCAAAAATATCAAAGATTTCAAACTTTGATTTTTTTGAGCTCCAAGAAGGTAATTTCAACAACTCGACTCATTTATTATGAGTAGAAAAGTACTTATAACATTTTGTAATAGTTGGAAGGTTGAATTATGAAACCCTAATTTATGGCATGAATATTACTTTTGAGAAAATGAGAGAAATGATGAATAATATTCATGAAAATTTAATGTGAATTACAATAATTTGAATGAATCTATTGAATTATTTGTTAGCTAAAGTGGAGGTGAATAACCAAGAAATTACCCCCATTGGACCTTATGGACTGCTGGAGGAGACGAGTTTGAATGAAATGCAAGAATATAGAGGATTGAATTGTTATGAGTGATGAAAATGGGTTCTTGGAAGTATACTGAAGTTGTTTGAAGAAATTATGTTAATTAAAATTTACGTTGGTGAGTTGAGGTAAAACTTGAGGTAAGTTGACCTGACTTCTTTATGAGGTCTTTCTATGAACTTCATATCTTCAAATAAGGTTTTAATTGAGGATTCACCGGTCATGGGGCGAGTGTGCTTGTGTCGCTCCATGTATTAATGTTAAATGACATTTATGCATGAAATGTCAAGTATTTTAGTTTAATAAAAAGTGTTTATGTTTCATATGAGTTGTTTATAAGCAGCCTCAACGTTGTTTATACAGGAAAATAATACTCAATCTTCCAATAAGCAGCTAGCACACTATTTTTCGTCTCAAAAGTGGTGTTGGCTCATAATGTTGATAATGTATTGTGAAATCGATAATTCTTATGTGACTCACATGTTGTACTTATTGATCCGCCTATCATTTTTTTTGTGAAATGTAAGTGCCTTACCTTGTATCTTATGTTGAATCCTATCTACCATTCTCTTAAAAGCAACTTGCAAATGATTTTCGTTTCGTTCGAGAATGTTTGACCTCGGGATCTATTCTTCTTTGTTATCTCTAGATGGAGCACCAATTTGCTAACATCCTTACCAAAAGGCTCTAAACTTATTGTTTTATAAACTCTTTGACACATTTTTTGCATGTGCTCACTCGTCAATTGAAGGGGTATGTCAGAGTATATAAAATTTTACCATATTAGCTAAGGTTTGTTGTATGCTATCCTCCTAAGTAAGGGTAATTTTGTCCTTCGTACTTGTATACTTCTCAATAAATACAATGCCCTCATTCTTGGCATGACCAAGGAGAATTACTTCATTAAGAGTCTCAAATTTTGAAGCATAATACATATTACTAAAGTATGGAGAACTAAATTTGCCTTTTAATTTTTTCATTTTATGTGTCTTTACTTTTTCTCTACTCTCCTCTTCTCCCAACGGCAAGGATCAGTAACCCTACCCCCCTCGACCGTGAACAGTAAGAACACCACCCACCTTTTTTCCGGTCAACTACAACGTCTGCTGCTCCCTCCATCCTCTTCTTTTTCTCTCCACTCTCTCCTCTTTGTCACTTTGCCCTTTCCTCTTCCATCCTTTCTTTCTATATATCGCCGACGGGCATCACCGCGGCTCCGACCAGGTACACCTATCTAACGTCAGTGAGTTATTCCGACCAGAAGCAGATCCTCTCATATTCTCTCTTTTCTTCTTCTTCTTTGACTTTTTTTGTCTCATATACTCTGCAACCAGAAACCCCTTCAATAGGTTTCTGGTCAGGACTGTATAGGTACGCAAGTTCCGATGGTGAACAATAATTTTTGGTAGTGAACAGTACTTCCGACGGTGAACAGTAATTCCATCGTCGAACAACGATTCTTGGAGGCAAACATGTATTTTTCGGTAGGTTCAGGTGGCGAACAGTGTTTCCTAGCAGTGATCAGTAATATCTGGCAGTGAACAATGATTTTCAGTGACGGACAGGTTCTTACCACCTAGATTTGGTACCTCTGGTGGCTCCTATTCATTGTTCACCCTTATCCCTGCAGTTAAATTATGCATGCCTCCCTTTATTAAATCTTGCCTTTATATTTTTTCTTTATTCTTCTTGTCGTTAGTCATACTATTATTAGTTCGACTTGCCTTTACATTCTTGTCAACTTGTGCTTTGGTATTAGTTCCTGCTCGTCTTAGGGTGACCTTGATTAGTTTATAGTTTTTTAGTGGCTATGATAAATGATAGTAGACTAGGGTTATGTTCTCGGTCAGGGATGGGGGCTAGGGTTACGGGGTAAGTTGGTTAAGGGTCGTCTAGGCTGCGAGTAGGGTCTTGGAACATCAGGACCTTAATGGGGAAGTCCATAGAGCTAGTTAAGATTCTTAAGAAGAAGATGATTAATATAGCCTGCGTACAGGAGACCAAATAGGTAGGACATAAGGATAAGGATGTGGACGGGTATAAGTTTTGGTTCTCGGGTAGGTCAAGGTATAGTAATAGAGTAGGCATTTTGGTAGATTGTGAGCTAAGAGATCAGGTGGTAGAGGTTAGGAGGGTCAATGACAGAATGATGGCGATTAAGTTGGTAGTTGGAGGGTCCACTATGAAAATAATTAGTGCTTCCGCACCGCAAGCGGGCTTGGACAAGGAGGAGAATAGGCTATTTTAGAAGGATTTAGATGAGGTGGTGGGAGGTATACCACCCACTGAGAAGTTATTTGTATGAGGGGATTTCAATGTGCATATCGGGTCACTTTCGGGGGGTTATGATAACGTGCATGGAGGCTTTGGCCTCGGGGACAGGAACGGGGGAAACGTCTCACTTTTGGAGTTCACTAAAGCTTTTGGAATGGTGATAGTCAATTCGAGGCTCATGAAGAAGGATGAGCACTTGGTAGCTTTCCGTAGCTTTGTGGCTAAGACTCATATACACTTTTTGTTCCTTAGAAAAGTTGACAACGGTCTTTATAAAGACTGCAAGGTTATTTTGAAGGAGTATCATACAACCCGACATAAGCTTTTGGTGATGAATTTGAAGTCTAAGATGGAGAAGAATGGGAGGATTATGGATGTCAGGTTAAGAATCAAATGGGAGAGTTTGATCATGACTAGTGCAAAGGAGATTGGGGAGAGGTTGATGGCCAAAGGGGATTGGGAGAGTAGTGGGGATGCGATCGGTATGTGAGATATGACGTCCATATGCATTCGCGAGGTAGCTAGAGAAGTGCTAGGGGTCTCACGGGGTAGTTGTGGTGCGTATCGAGGGGGCTGGTGGTGGAATGGTAAAGTTCAAGAGACTGTGAAAGCAAAGAAAATGACGTATAAGAAATTGGTAAAAAGAAAGAATGAGGTAGAGAAGTGGACGAATAGGGAATTGTATAAGATGGCGAGGAAGGAGGCAAAGCTAGTAGTTACGTCGGCAAAAACGGCGGCTTTTGAATGTCTGTATGTGGAATTAGAGGGAAAAAATGGAGATAAGAAGTTGTACATACTAGCCAAGGCGAGGGAGATGAGGGCTTGTGAGTTGGATCACGTGAGGTGCATCAAAGATGAGGACGACAAAGTACTGGTGGAGGACGCGCATATTAGACGAAGGTGACAATCTTACTTCCATAAACTCTTGAACGAAAAAAGAAGGTGAAGACATTGTGTTGGGAGATCTGGAGCAATCTAGAAGGTACCGGGATTTTGGGTATTGTAGAAGCATTAAGGTTGAGGAGGTTAAGGGTGTTATTCACAGGATGCGCAGGAGACAAGCAACCGGGCATGATGAGATCCAAGTTAAATTTTGGAAGAGCGCTGGTATGGCAGATTTAGAGTGGCTGACTAAGTTGTTTAATGTCATTTTTAAGACGGCGAAAATGCCAGAAGAATGGAGGTGGAGTACAATGGTTCCTTTGTACAAGAACAAAGGTGATATCCAGAATTGCAACAACTATAGGGGTATCAAGCTACTAAGTCACACTATGAAAGTTTGGGAAAGGGTCATGGAGATGAGGGTGAGAAGATGCGTGTCTATTTTTGAGAACCAATTTGGATTCATGCCACGATGTTTGACTACAGAAGTCATTCATCTTATTAGGAGGTTGGTGGAGCAGTATAGGGAGAGGAAGAGAGACTTACATATGGTTTTCATCGACCTCGAGAAGGCATACGACAAAGTTCCTAGGGATGTTATATGAAGATGTTTGGAGGTTAGAGGTGTACATGTGACGTACACTAGGGCGATCAAGGATATGCATAATGGATCCAAGGCCAGGGTACGGACAGTAGGAAGAGACTCGGAGCACTTTCCATTGATGATGAGGTTGCACCAGGGATCAACTTTTAGCCCATTATTATTTGCCTTGGTGATGGATGGACTGACGCGACAAATCTAAGGAGAGGTGCCATGGTGTATATTATTCGCAGACGACATAGTCCTGATTGATGAGACTCGCAGCGGAGTGAACGCTAAGTTGGAGGTTTGGAGACAGACTCTGGATTATAAAGAGTTTAGGCTGAGTAGGACCAAGACAAAATACTTGGAGTACAAGTTCAGTAACGGGAGTGACCTTGAGACAGGCGTGGAGGTGAGGCTTGGTACTCAGGTCATTCCAAAGAAATGAAGTTTTAAGTACCTCAGGTCTATTATCCAAGGGGATTGAGAGATTGATGACGATGTCACACATCGTATTGGGGCAGGGTGGATGAAATAGAGGCTCGCATATGGAGTCTTATGTGATAAAAAGGTGCCACCAAAACTTAAAGGCAAGTTCTATAGGGCGGTGGTTAGACCGACTATGTTGTATGAGGCGAAGTGTTGGCCAGTCAAGACTTCGCACATCCAAAAGATGAAAGTTGTGGAGATGAGGATGTTGAGATAGATGTGTGTGTATACAAGGAAGGATATGATTCGAAATGATGATATCCATGATAGAGTGGGAGTGGCCTCGGTGGTGGATAAAATACGGGAAGTGAAGTTGAGATGGTTCAGACATATGCAGTTGAGAGACACAAATGCCCCAGTACGGATGTGTGAGAGGTTGTCTATGGACGAGTTCAGGAGAGGTAGAGGTAGGCCGAAGAAGTATTGGGGAGAGGTATGTGCAACTTACTGAGGACATGACCTTAGATATGGGGTTGTGGAGAACACAAATTAGAGTAGAAGGGTAGTAGGTAGTCGAGCGTAGCCCTACTTACGCTTACAAACTGGTAGTTGTAGTATCATTATTGTAGGCATGCTTAGCCTATCATATTAGTAGGCGCAATATTGCTTTATAGTCCCCATGTCGTCTGATTTTCTGCTGCTATGTGTTCTTTAGTGTACTTTGTTTATCTTATTTACCTGCGTTAGTTACTGTTTCTTTTTCAGAATGCTTTACATTTCTTGTCCGGGTCTGACTGTTTCTCTTGCTTTGCTTGTGCTTATGTTTTGTCTTGAGTCGGGGGTCTTTTCGAAATAGCCGCTCTACCTACCAATGTAGAGGTAAGGTCTGTGTACACTCTACCCTGCCTAGACCCCACGTTGTGGGATTTCACTGGGTATGTTGTTGTTGTTGTATGGAGAACTAAATTTGGTGTGTTAGAACATATTTTTTGAGAAATAAATTATCTTATAGTGTTTGATTGTCAAAAAATATTTTTCATGAAAAATATTCTATACCAAAAGCGAAAAATTAGGCGGACCGCAAAAGTCATTTTTTTGATAACAATCTGAACTCTTAACTTTATATATATCATTACTAATAAGGGTTATGTTGGGATGGATAGTATTCGATTCCTCCACTATTAATCAAATGTCTCAGATTCGAGTCATGGTATGAAGAATATCCTGTTAGGGAGCACTTTCCTCTTAAATGGACCTTACGCCGCGAATCTGAATCGAGGCCCAATGCGAATACTGGACAATGGATGAAAAATTAAAAAATAAAAAGAAGAAAAACTTCATATCATTGCTCTAGTCAATACTTAGACATTATTATTAGTATTCCATATTAACAAATTTAATTAAAACACCATCCGATCCGTTATTAATCTAAAAAAAAAATTCACTTCACAACCAAAAGATCAAAAATTAAATTTTACATGATTATTTTATAAAAGTTAACCTATTATATAAACAATTTGGTTCCTCAATTTTACCACTAAATTAAACTTCATTAGTCTGACCATATAATCTTTTTAAGGAATTATCACCCAGATCTCAGTGAATTTCATTTAACTTTTTTTTCCATTCGGTCATTACTATCCGTATTTGAATTCGACTAAATTCGAATTGCATGTTGCCGGGCTCATTTGGGAGGCAACACTCCCAATAGGATTTTCTCCATTTTCAGGGCTCGAACTGATTAAGGGTGGAGGGACCCAACTATCGCATCACAACCTACATCGGTAATTGTTGATTGAGTGCTTTATGAAATTGGTAACTGAAGAAGTCTGAAAAAACAGAAGAATGAGAAAAAGGAAATAAGGGAGGAAAAGGAAAATATGATGAATATAAGTGGTGGCTTTCTCTTCAGGTTAAAGGAATCTCAATGGAGTTAAAGTCTTCAAAGGGAAGACAAGGTGCTGCCCCTCTACTTTGATTAAAATTAAAACTTTTGAATTATGACTTCCCCACACAATATATGAAGAATTCAGGAACATTATTAATTTGCACGTATGTCTATAGTTTTTTTACCGGCCGCTTTTCTATGAGTTGTTTAACTTTTTAGAATATATATATAAATTAGTACATTTGGAGTAACATAATTTATACTATAAATTAGTGGCGGAACTAAGATTTTTTTATTAAAGGAATTAAAAAATATAAAGAAGTAAATATTAGAAGAAGTCAAGAGAGTTCAACGCCTACAATATATACTTTAGAAATAATTTTATATATATATATATATATATATATATATATATATATATATATATTATAATTTTTCGACGAAGGGAGTTCGAACGAACCTTTCCGACACTATAGCTCCGCCCATGTGATAGACTCAATGTTATATTATGCGGAGTTTTAAGGTGCAAACCAAATACTATAGACCGTGGCATATTAGATAAAAAAATACTTGTTTGCTTTGAATGTTTACATCAATCTAGTAAAAGAAAGAAGTGGCTGATGAATTAAAGATTAGGGGAGTTGTACTCATAGCTTGCGCAGTAGTACTAAGTCGTTAGAGGCAGTTAACTACTCATTTATTGGGAGTTACACTTTAGTCCTTTATGTTTTAAATTCTAAGTTATCTTATTTACACATTCACTCAGGTGTCCCCTTCTCGTCCTTGTCAGATTCTATTAAGAATCAGTATGAGCCTTATCTTTTTGTCTAGCAATAGTACGAGTCATCTAGGTTTTGGGGAGTAATATATATTGTAATGTTCCAGCATTCAGCTGTTTTCTATGAATTAAAATATACCCTAGCCGTATTTAGCTTAATTTTAGCTTTCTTAATTATTTTATATGTTTTTGAGTTACTGTTTTATTCATTCTGCAACATTTGACATCAGAGCATTTTTTTTTAGCTCTGTGGGTGATAAAAATGGCTACAGATTTAAATGAGCTTAAATCTATGTTCGGGATAATGACAGTGGAGATAGCTAACTTCACAGTTAGGCAAGCTCAGTTGAAAAATCAACATGAAAAGTCTTTTGCAGAATTAAAGGAATACATTGATGAGGTTAGAAGGTATTGTTGGAAATTAGCCTTTGGCGGGAGTTGCGACCGATCAACTTTAACGGCTTAAACACTAGTGTTACGTATGTTGGAGAATCCGGTTCTTCACACATGCATGATCTACTAAGTACGTAGATAACCGTAGGGCCAAGAATCGTCAAATTTCATTGAGAAATGAAAGAGATATTGGTTCACGAAGTAAGGTGTTTGAAGCATGAAAAAGTGTGGTGTGTGATCAATTCTCCCTCATCGGTAGAGGAAGAAAGAATTGTTGTGTATATAAGACTCGAAATTGGTTTGGGGTTTGGGATCCCAAGGGGTATCCCATGTGTTTAAAGGAGGGAGGACCTACATGTGCTTCTGTTCGAGGAAAGACCACGTGCGCCGCCGCCGCCCGCCCGTCCGGTCCGGTTCCGGTTCCGGTTCGGGGTTCCCGGTTCACGAAATTCTTTCAGATGTACAGTTTGGTCCCTGAAGTTTCCAGAAAGACAGAATTTGGACGGTCAAAGCAGAAACGCCACAACACTCAATTCAGCCATTTATTTTGACTGAATTACTCCTCCTATAATGGCCAATCCATTGGTGTTCTTCACCATTTATTTTGGTGACATTACTACCTCCATAATGACCATTACTTGTTGAGGCACACTTACAGGGCAATATTGTCTTAAGGACAGAGTGCCACAATTGACTCAGCAAAAACAGTTTTTCAGTTTTTCTTGTTCATCTTTGTAATTTTCAGTTTTCTAGTTGAATTGTAATTTCAATTCTTACATAAGCAGTTACTTGTAATTTCTGTTCCTGCAATCCTTTGTAAACCCAACAACTTAAGACAATATTTGCTTACGATAACTGCAACAACATGGCTGAAAATACGACCGATGTTGCTGCTACTGCTGCTGCCTCTCGAGGCAACGTTGCTGCCTTCCCCGCCATCGCCGCCATCGCCAAGGCAAGAACTCCGCCGCTTTCATCAGCTGCCGCTGCTATCGCTCAAGGCGAACACCGCCGCTTTCCCGACCGTTGGAGCTCCACCTCTTCTTCACACCACCATGATCGCCTGAAAAGTTCATGGGATCGGATTAAGAGATAACAAAGAAAAGATGCCGTTTCTACTTAATGCATGGGCATGGCCCGGCTCTTCATTTTAAGATCCTCCACAAGTGGAGATGAAATGGACTCTTCGCTGCTGAAACGGGTGAAGGGCCTTGGTATCCATGTCGCAACGGCATGAAGATGGTTCGTGATGCATGGAATCATAAGCGATTTCATGTGCAAGAACTATATATCGAATCGCCTTGGCACCCTCTACACGGTCTATTGTACCGCTGGCACCGCCAAAGAGTCGTGGGAAAAAGCGCAAAGAAGTATAACGCACAAGATGCGGTACTAAGAAGTTCATCGTTGGGAAATTTCTAAAATTCCAAATGGTGGGACAAAGAAGATGATGTCCCAAGTCCAGGAATTCCAAATGATTTTACATCACCTGGATTTGGAAGGACTGAAGCCAAATGAGCAATTTTTGGTTGCATCGCTGATTGAAAAGTTACCTCCTTCATGGAATGAGTTTATGAGTTACTTGATCAAAATGTTGGCTTAGGGGGAGTTGTACTTATAGCTTGTGCAGTAGTACTAAGTCACTAGAGTCAGTTAACTGCTCATTTATTGAGAGTTACACTTTAGTCCTTTATGTTTTAAATTCCAAGTTATCTTATTTATGCATTTAGTCCAGTATTTACTCAGGTGTCCCCTTCTCGTGCTTGTCAGATTCTGCCTTATCCTTTTGTCTAGCAATAGTACGAGTCATCTAGATTTTTGGGTAATGTTCCAGCATTCCGCTGTTTTCTATGAATCAAAATATACCCTAGCCATATTTAGCTTAATTTTAGCATTCTTCTTCATTTTCTCTGTTTTGAGTTACCTTTTTATTCATTTTGCAACAGATTTTCACTAAATTAATCTAGTAATTAATACATATTCTCAAGTTAATTTATCACTTAATTATGATAATTGAATATATCTAATTTAAACACCAGATACACTTAAATTTTTACCATTAGTCATTTCTCAAAAGTCTTAACATATGTCCAACTACACCTAATTCTTGAATTGCCGTAATTCTCCTCCCAGATCCAACTCACCCACACTTGTCCAGTCTCTTCCCCTATTTCACCCAAATCCTTTCTCACAAATGCATTATCTTTTCTGCTAATTACAACAAAATATTTGTCTCTCAGATCAAATGGCTGTTCCGATTGAAGAAGCCATAGCTGCACTATCCACATTCTCTTTAGAGGTACTAATAATGTCTATTACCACTGTTATTAAAATTATTTGTAGTAAACATTTTTTTTCTTAATTCATGAATTTCTTCCTTATAGGATGATCAACCAGAAGTACAAGGCCCAGGGTTTTGGGTTTCAGCTGAAGGAGGTGCCACTATTAGTCCTATCGGTAACACATCCTTTTTTTTATCTTTCTTTTAGGTCTTCAGTTTTATATTCTTCTTCCATTTATTATCGTAGTTAGTTAATGTTATTATTCTAATTATTGTTTATTGCTTTTTCCCATTCATTGAGAATGTCAGTTTTTGGTGTTCCTTTCTGGTTGTAAGCATAAATAAATTTGCCTTCAGTATTTATTTTGATAAATAAAATTGCCTTCAATATTGTTTAGAAGTGTGATATTTTTTCTCATTTATTTCGATTGTATTATATTGTTAGTCTTATTATTATTTCTGGAATTTTTGGCTTTTGTAGAGAATCATGTTTTGATGTAGTTGCTCTACTTTTGGTATACCTCTTGTGTACGGGGATTTTTCTTCCCATTGTTAATAATACTACATATTTACCTTATCAAAAGAAAAATCTGAAATTTCAAGCTAATCCTTGTGAATGTTCCTTGTAGGTCTACCTTTCTCGAATTATAGCCCACCTATGAAATCAATTGCCTCAAGATTTATCTTTAAAATAGTGTTCTTTTTACTATTTTTAACGTTTCAAAATGTTTTTTGGCAGAGTACAGTGACGTGGCTGCATATAGGCTGTCTTTATCGGAAGACACCAAAGCTATTAACCAGCTGGTATGTGTTAAGAAAATGTACCAGTTTTCTGCTACTGAAATTGCATTACTTTTCCTAGATGTAACGCTGAAGTTGTTTGCAGAACACACTTATACAAGAGGGGAAGGAAATGGGTTCCGTGCTCTACACATATAGAAGTTGTGTCAAAGCGCTTCCTCAGGTTAGTAAATAATTTCAGCTTCTAAGAGAAAAGGTTTTGATTTCTTAATGAGATGAGGTCTTACATTAGTCAGATCTTCTAAGCTCTTTGTTTTTGTTTGGTTGGTGAAAATGATGATAATATGTGGTGGTCGTTTATAGTTTATTTCAGAATATTGCTGTATATTAGATATTTGTGGCACTTTTTTGAGAGAAGAAACAATAAGCAACCTCAATTCATGCTTTAAAGTTTAGCAAGAACAAAGAGCATAACCTTGTTAATCAAACCGACTAGTAAAATTTCTTGATAACTGCCCCTAAGGCGTATGACCATGTCAGTTGGTCTTGTTTGCGAGATGTATTGAAGCTAACAAATTTTTGGGGATAAGTGGACAGAGTGGATTAGATTCGGCCTTTCCACAGTCAGATTTTCCATATTGATAAATGGTGATCCTTAAGGGTTTTTTTCAAGTCTGGAAGGGGTTTAAGGCAGTGTGATCCTTTATCCTCTATTTCTTTGTCTTGGTGAATGGAGATCCTAAGCTTTATGTTAAAAAAGTAGAAAGTTTGGGATGGTTTTAGGGACTATGCATTGGTAGGAATGGAGAGGAAGAAATGATACATACACATATTCTATATGTAAATGATACTTTATTGTTTTGCGAGGCTAAAACGATCAGTTATTGCATTTAAGAGGGGTTTTGTTAAGTTCTCAAGCAGTTTCTTGGCTGAAAATCAATCTGTCTAAAGCAGTATATTTAGCATTAATGCAGAATATCACATTGAGGAATTTGCTGATATTTTGGGGTGTGAAGTGAGCAAGTTTCCTACAATATATTTGGGTTTTTTGTTAGGAATAAAGAAGAAAGACAAGTATTTGGCAATGAATAATTGATAGATGTACAAATAAGTTAACCCCTTAGAAGAAACAATATCTGTCTTTTGGGGGAAGACTTATCCTAATTAGTAGTGTGCTTGATGGAATTCTGACATATAATGTCTCTGTTTTCGATGCCTACAACATAGGGAAGAAGAAGAATTCTATTAGAAATTGGTTATATGGAATGGTAATGCTGATAAAAGGAAGATCCACTTAGTAAGGTGGCAAGTAGTAACAAATGATAAGAAAGGAGGTATGGGAGTGAGGAATTTGAAATTTCATGACAAATGCTTGCTGTTTAAATGGTTGTGGAGATAAATTAGGGGTGATGATGAAATTTGAAAAGGCTCATAGATGCTACTTATACAAAGATGGATGGTTGTAGGCAAAGTTCCATACAGATGAGCATGGCAGGGGGAGTTTGAGAAGCAGATTTCCAGACTTATTTAGATGTTTTGTGCTTAAGGAGGGCTATCTAGCTGATTTTCGTTCAACCTCAGGATGAGAATTAGAATTCTAGAGGAATTTAAATGATTGGGTGCTGGAGGGTTTTTGTCTAACTTATACTACAGTTGGAGTCAGTCTCAATTATTTAGAATAAGGTGGATGGTTTGTTATGGGTGAATAACAAGGATAGAATGTTCTATGTCTGCGGGTAAAGATTGCGGGTCAGGGGGTGTTATAACCCAGGGAGAACCACACCCCAAAAACTAGCTATTAAGGTGGTAGAGCCCAACTATATAAGTCCACACCAAGCACACTTCAGTACCAATGTGTGACATAACCACCACGCTCCGCATCCGTCGTCCTCGACGGTTGTGCGCTAGACATTACTAGCCCCAGGCGAACACTGCCATACCGGCGTCACCATCCAAGGCACGACGACAGGAAGGGGCTGACTCTGATACCACATGTTATAACCCAGGGAGAACCACATCCCAAAAGCTAGCTATTAAGGTGAGAGAGCCCAATGCTATATAAGCCCACACCAAGCACACTTCAGTACCGATGTGGGACATAACAAGGGGTATCTACTTGGCCTTGGAAGATGTTAGAATAGGAATAGGAATAGGATTTGTATATAGTATCCTACATTGAAAATGATTGAGATGTAGTGTCTATAAATAAGGCTCAATGTAATAGTATAGAGACACAATTCAATAATAATATTTTGTCCCATATTTTATCACATGGTATCAAAGCCATAATAGAAAAAAAAATCCTAAGTGAACAGTATGTGTGAATAGTGTTTCCAGTAGTTCAGCACTATTTTTCCGGTGATACAGCACTGTTTTTCGATCTGTTTCTCTTCCGTTGAGGGCGCCCAGGTCTTCCGAGCAATTTATATCAGTATGCAGAAGATTTCGATAGCCGCAATTAGGGTTCCGGCGACTGCTGCACTGTTTCCGGCAGGTCTGCATTTTCCGGCCACATTTTTTGACAAATTTTTGTTCCCAGTCTGGTGTGTCAGCGATTCCGCACCTACCCCAGCAGTTATTTTTGATTTTCGATCACTTTTAGTTTTCCAGCAAGATTTTCCGGCGAAATTGTCCGCGACTGAGTTTTGGCAGCTTCTGGATCTCTGTTTTCTGAGCATCATCAGCCTCTTTTGGTCAGATTTCTTAAAGTTTTTGAACCATGTCTTTCAGATTTGATGTTTTTAATTCTAAAAACATGGGAATCGGAACCTCAAGCCTTATGATTACTTCCGACTCATTAATGGGAAGTTCAAACTATTTAGCCTGAGCTTCCTCGTTCCCGTGAAAACAGAAAAAGACCTCCCCCTTAACCCCCCTTACTTGGCAGATTCACATTCGTAGGAAAGGTCTTGATGAGTTGTGGTACAAGGGTTAAGGTGTTCAAGATCACTTAATGCAAAAGACTATTGTGATTAATGAAAAAAACAACGGCTAGTGAGACAGAAAAGGCCAAAGTACAGTGGGGAAGGTTGACGCTCAATTATGTAGTCTCCTGTGACGATCTATTAATCCCAAGTTGATGCCGTTTTGCTTCCAGACATGTTATTTAGTTTGGGCAAATGCTCGTGCTTTATACACTAATAACATATCTCGATTTTATGATGTGATATCTTGGATGACCAACTTAAAGAAACATGAATCAGATATGTCTACTTACTTGAGACAAGTACAAACAATCATGGAGAATCATGGAGGAATTTGAGTAGTTGATGTCAGTCACTACGAACGTTGAAAAACAATAGGAGCAAAGACAGATGTTTCTAGTTCTTACACTTATTGAACTTCCTACTGACCTTGATGTGGTGCATGATCAGATTTTGGCTAGTCCTACGGCTCCTACAATTGATGAACTATTTTCTCGTTTTCTTCGTCTTGCTGCGCCTCCTAATCACACAGTGGTTTCATCACCAACCGTTGACTCCTCTGTTCTCGCATCTCAAATCATAGAGAATCGAACATTTCAATCTATCGATAATCAACGAGGAGGTCGTCTTGGAAAATCTCAAACTAACTGTAGTTATTGTCATAAGTTTGGACGCATTCGCGACGTAAGTCGTGCTCTACATGATCCACTACCCAATGATGTTCAGTGTAATTATTGTCATAAGTTTGGACACACTCGTGACATATGTCGTGCTCTGCATGGTCAATCACCCAACAATGCTCATGTTGCTCAGATTGACACTACAGGAAATTCGAGGCTTTTATCTGAAGGGGAATATAATGAGTACCTTCAATATCGAGCAAATAAGCAGACATCTCAGCCTAATACTTTTTCACAAGTAGCCACATATTCTCAGCCTAATACTTCTGTTCCTGGTAATTCTTTTGCTTGTGTTTCACAGTCTAGTATCCCTCTATCGTGGGTCGTTGACTCGGGCGCTTCTGATCATATTTCTGGTAACAATTGCTTTTGTCAAATATTATTTATTCAGTCTCTTCCTCCAGTTACTTTAGCCAATGGGATCCAAACAAACCAAAAGGGGTTGGACAAGCTAATCCCCTATCTTCTGTCATTCTAAACTCTGTTCTTTATGTCCCTGGTTGTCCTTTTAATCTTGCATCTGTCAATCGTTTGACACGTCCTAAATTATGCCATAATATTTCTTGATGATTCTTTTGTTATACAGGACTGCAGTACGAGACATGTGATTGGTGCAGGATATGAATCACAAGGCCTTTACTATCTTACCTCTCCTAATTCCTCCACAACATGCTCCGTTACAGATCCTGCAGACTTGATCCATAAACGATTGGGAAATCCGAATCTGTTCAAGCTACAAAAGATGGTGCCTAGTTTGTCTAATCTGTCCAAATTAGATTGTGAGTCGTGTCAATTTGGGAAACACACTTGCACTACCTTTCCACGTAGCGTTGAGAGTCGTGCAAATTATTTGGAGTTCTAGTAGAGTCAGTTCACCTTTAGGATTTCCTTATTTTGTTAGTTTCATTGACGATTTTTCCAGATGTACTTGACTATTCTTAATGAAAGATCATTCTGAGTTACTCGCTACATTCAAGAGTTTTTGTACTGAAATACAAAATCCATTTGGTGTTTCTATTAGTACTTTTCGTAGTGATAATGCCTTGGAATACAAATTCTTCGAGTTTCAACAGTTTATGATTCACCAAGGAATTATTCATCAAACATCTTGTCCCTACACCCCTCAGCCGAATGGGGTAGCAAAAAGGAAGAATAGGCATCTCATTGAGACTGCTCACACTCTTCTCATTGAATCCCATGTTCCGTTGCGTTTTTGGGGCGATGCAGTCCTCACGTCTTGCCATTTAATTAATCGAATGCCCTCATTTTCTATTCAGAATCAGATTTCATATTCCATAGTATATCCTCACTCATCTCTATACTCTTTTTCTCCTCGTGTTTTTGGGAGCATATATTTTGTGCATAACCTAGCTCCGGGGACAGATAAAGTAGCCCCTCACTCTATTAAATGTGTCTTTCTTGGTTATTCTCGGGTTCTAAAGGGGTATCGTTGCTTCTCACCTAATCTCCGTAGATATCTTATGTCTGCTGATGTCACATTTTTTTTGAGTCTCAATCTTACTTTAGGTCTCCTTCTGATCATCATGATATCTCTAAGGTCTTACCTATACCTCAAGTTTTACCTACACCGAACTTTGAGGAACTTACAGTTACTTCTACATCTCCAGTCACAGTGCCACCACTTCTGACTTATCATCGTCGACCGCGTCCGACATCAGACCCAACATCAGGTCCAGATGATTCATGTCCTGCGTCGGACCTTGCACCTACTGCGGACTTGTTTTCTCTTGATCAGCCGATTGCACTTCGGAAAGGTAAACGGTCCACTCGTAATACTAACCCACATTATACCCTTTTAAGTTATCATCATCCCATTATGTCTTTTTATCATTATTGTCCTCTGTCCCCATACCTAAGTCTACATGTGAAGCCCTTTCTCATCTCAGATGATGACATACTATGATTGACGAGTGCTTTACACACAAGTGATACTTGGGAGCTTGTTTCTCTTCCTTCAGGTAAATCTACTGTTGATTGTCGTTGGGTTTATGCAGTCAAAGTTGGTCCGGACAATCAAGTTGATCGGCTTAAGGCTCGCCTTGTTATGAAGGGGTATACACATATATTTGGGCTTGATTACAGTGATACTTTCTCTCCCGTGGCTAAAATAGCATATGTTCGCCTTTTTCTATCCATAGATGTTGTCCGCCATTGACCTCTTTATCGGTTGGACATTAAGAATGCTTTTCTCCATGGTGATCTTGAGGAGGAATTTTATATGGAGCAATCACCTGATTTTGTTGCTCAAGTGGAGTTTAACCTAGTGTGTCGATTGCGTCGGTCACTTTATAGTCGGAAACAATTTCCTCGAGCCTGGTTTGGTAAATTCAGCATAGTAATTTAGGAGTTTGGCATGACTCGCAGTGAAGCAGTTCATTATGTGTTTTATCGACATCTGCTCTAGATTTGAGTATTTATTTGGTGGTTTATGTTGACGATATCGTTATAACCGGCAATGATCAAGATGATATCTCTAATTTAAAGCAACATCTCTTTCAGTATTTTCAGACTAAAGATTTTGTTAGACTGAAGTATTTTTTAGGTATTGAGGTTGCCCAATCCACGTTAGGTATAGTTATTTCGCAACACAAGTATGCCTTAGACATTCTTGAGGAGACATGAATGATGGGATGTAGACCCATTGATACTCCTATGGATCCGAATGCTAAACTTCTACCAAGACAGGAGGAGCCACTCAGTGATCTCGGAAGATATAGGCGGATGGTTGATAAGTTGAATTATCTCACAATGACTAGACCTGACATTTTGTTTCTTGTGAGTGTTGTAAATCAGTTTATGGATTCTCCCGGTGATAGTTATTGGGATGCAGTTGTCCGCATTCTGCGGTATATTAAGTCCGCTCTAGGTAAATGGCTACTTTTCGAAGATCGAGACCATGAGCAGATCGTTGGATATACAGACGCTGATTATGCAGGATCACCTTCTGTCAGACGTTCTACATTCGGGTATTGTGTGTTAATAGGAGGTAATTTGGTGTTCTGGAAGAGTAAGAAACAAAGTGTCGTTGCTTGATCTAGTGATGAATCAGAATATCGAGCAATGGCTGTAGCAACTTGTGTGCTAGTTTGGATTAAACAGTTGCTCAGAGAACTAAAATTTGGAGAAATCAGTCAAATGGAACTTGTGTGTGATAACAAAACGACTCTTCATATCGCATCAAATCTGGTATTTTATGAGAGGACTAAGCACATTGAGATTGACTCACTTTGTCAGAAAAAAGATACTCTCCGGAGATATTGTTACTAAATTTGTGAAGTCAAATGATTAGCTTGCAGATATTTTCACCAAGTCACTCAGTCGTCCTCGTATTAAATACATCTGTAACAAGTTCGGTACATATGACTTATATGCACCATCTTGAGGGGGAGTGTTAGAATAGGAATAAGATTTGTATATAGTATCCTACATAGAAAAGGATTGGGATGTAGTGTCTATAAATAAGGCTCAATGTAATAATGTAGAGATACAATTCAATAATAATATTTTCTCCCATATTTTATCACAGAAGATTATCTGGAAAACTAAAGCTATTGTCAAAGTAGCTTGTTTTGGACAGATTGTCACTTGGGAAGCCTGTCTAACTCAGAATAGTTTACAGAAGAGGGTTTTGCTTTATGTAGTAAATGCTACATGCGTGAAGAGGATCAGGAATCAGTGGAACATTTTTTCTTGCATTACAGAGTACCCAGATAATGTTGGGAGCTGTTTCTTAATGTGACTGGTGTTTCATGGGTAATGCCTCTGAAGATCAGGAGTTCGATGGAATGCTGGCTAAGTCAAAGGATGCCTAGAAACTTGAAGCAGATTGGAGAAAAACTCCCATATGCATTTTCTGGAGTATATGGATAGAATGAAAAAGGCTTTCTTTGAAGGAAAAATGCACATTTCATGCTAGATAGTCTGGATCAGTACATGGGCTTCTTAAGTTTGTTAGGATGGGCCACTTGATAGTCTGATAGTTGGAGTATTGTTGTTTCTGGTATTTTCCTGTACCATCTCGGTACTCTATTAATCAAAACTTGACCTTATAAAAAATAGCTTCCCCAAGGTCATTAAACTAAATAAAACGTGGAAGGACTGCAAAATTCTCTACTAATCAGCACAGGTAGCATAAATCTCATAAAGGTGGCTTCCTTTAAACCAACGTACACCCATCTTGCTACGTGGGGTCCAGGTATAAGGAGATCTAGGCAGGTGTGCCTTGGCTCGTACACTTCAGTAGAGAATACTAGCCATTTAATTGACTCTAGTAGTAGCTGCTTTCTTCTTTGATGACTTCAGACCTTAACGAGAAAGGGAATAGGGTGAAGTACTTGAGCAACGTTAAAAAGTGTGTGTTTCAAACATGATGCACAAAGTTATCCCGACGAGAATCAATTAGTTCCTTCAATCTCAACTTTAAAGAGTTAGATTAATATCAAAAGTATTGTATATTGGATGCTAAAATTTGTTATTTTAATCGTAATTTGTAATTATTGTAATAAATTCATAAATGTTGGTATGATTCAATTTTCTGTAAGTTGTGCACTTCACATCGTAGCGTGCATTTCACATCACATCTTTTGCTTTAAGCCTCATGAACCTTCTCGTTTTTTGTTTTGCACTTTTCGCTTTTAAAAATATCGAGCTATATTTTTGTCGAGATATTAAGTATTTTATCTACTCCTGTTAGTGGTAAGAGCACATCTCTTGATGTGTCAATTAGGCGTACCTCAAGAGTTCGAACGCTATTGTGAGAAAAAACCTGGTATATAAGTGGACAAGGGTAGAGGGGTGAGCCTATTATCCAGCGAATTTTGACCCGTGCGCTAGTTGGTCCTCGGGGATTTCTCGGTTATACAAAAATGTATTTTATCTAGTTTTGCATTGCCTATTAACTTTGTTTGGATGTTTATTATGTAGTTAAATGGGTATATGACGCCCCGACTAGAGAACTAGTGCTGAAACCTAATTTTTCTGAAAGATAAACTTCCTTCAATTATTTAGACAAATTAATGGCAGATTGAAGTTGTTAATCTTTCTTCCTTGTACATATTTATTTGATGTTTGCACTTTTGCCAGATTCGTACTTTTTCTTGTTCTTTTAAAAACTTGTAATAGTTAAAGACATAGTATTGCAGCTTCCAGATTCAATGAAGCAAAGCCAGGCTGACCTGTATCTCGAAACTTATCAAGTTTTGGATTTGGAAATGAGCCGTCTGCGTGAGATTCAGAGATGGCAAGCATCCGCTGCATCTAAGGTTTGAGCTGGCGATTCTGTTTATCTATAATCTATACTAAAGATAGAAATTTCTTCTCACCCAAGCTTTTCTGTTCGATCCGTCTCAATGCAGCTGGCAGCTGACATGCAACGTTTTTCCAGACCTGAGCGTCGCATTAATGGTCCCACAGTAACTCATTTTTGGTCTGTACACATGTTTTATCTTTTCATTAGTCTATTCTCTTTATACTTATAGAATAGATTAGTCTGTTCTCTTTATTCTGAATGGCGATGATTTATTAATGGGTTACGATTACATGTCATTATTTCATATTCACATTGTAGATGGTTATTGCTTCTTTTAGGGTGTGTATAATCTTGGAAAATGTTGACAGGAGGGAAGCCTAGTGGAAAGGCTCTGCCTCCAATCATGAGGTTGGACGTTTTAGTCACCAAGGTAACAAAGTGGAAAAAACCCACTATCGTGGGTGTGGCTGTTTTTTGGCGGGGGTGGCTGGGGGGTTAAGGTTTGCCAAATCTAAAAAAAAAGGATCTTCGGGAACGTGCCAATTTTCTGTTAGAGGTCTCTTCTTTGAATTAATGCACAGTTGGAAACTGCTTTACTTACGTTGGCAGAGTTCATCAGAAAAAAATAGATAGGCATCAAAGACAAATTTGAATAAGTCGAGATTTACGAAATGTTTAGTTCTTCGTCTGACTGCCGAAAATTTGATCTGATGACGCGTAGCTTATTACTTGAGACTTAAAATTAGCTGAGGTAGTCAAATTCCTCTCTGCATAGGTTTGACCTGAAAAACCAGTATGCTTTTGCTTCTTTGGAGAAAATGTTTTCTCGAGTAGAATTGTTTGATTAATCTATTTGATGCAAATAGACACCAGTTATTTGCATATATCCAAATGATTCGATGAATCCTTCTTCCAAATATGGCATACCACCTGATTTCTCATTTTTACATGATTATTTGCCCAAAAAGAAAGATGAAAAAGAATACAATTGAAAACAGCTAAAGTTTTATTGTGACTTGATATTGTGAAAATGAGTTTGCACCTTTACTAGTTCATTTGGTTTATTTGTTCTGTTTTATTGAGCTTATGCGTGGTGTATTTTCTTGGTTTTCCATTATGCCCCTGAATCTCTGACTTTTCAATGATCATTAAGGCATAAATTTGAAATGATTTTATTGCAGGTCCATGCTGAAATTACTTGATGTTCTGATCCAGCTTGATCATCTTAAAAATGCAAAAGCTAGTATACCTAATGACTTCTCTTGGTACAAAAGGTAAATATGTGCGTCTTAGTTGTTTGTTTTTCATGAGTGCTCAACTTTCCCACCCCTGCCATTTAGGACAATTGGTTGCAAAAAGGCTTTACATGTTATAAATTGATTACTTAGAAATAGTTACATTTTATCAGTTTTGGTAGTGTTTTTCAATCAAACCACAAGGGAAGTATTTGAAACTGCAAGTGACCATTTAAAAGAAAAACAATGTAATTGATGGTAAAAGTTTTTTCATTTTCACGACTACGGCATGTTTGGTGTTAATTCATGAGCAGGTCTTCCATAAGTTGATTGCAATCAAGAATTTCTTATTTGCATATTTTTTTGAAACTCTCTTAGTAGAAGACTATATTTCAGGGGTGATATCTTTTTTTTTTGAACAGGTAACAACTTTGTATTATAGACTAGTACTTAGGTAGTACAGAAAAACCCTTTACAAAAAAAAAGAAAACTAAGAAGCTAAGAAAGTAAAATCCTAACAAGAGTCGAGTACTTCTAGGATTGATTCTGCATCTACTGAGGTATTCCTTGTACACCAAAAACAAAATAGCAACATACAGTCTTGCTTGGTCTTCTGTAGAGTGCTACTTGTATCCTCAAAATATCTGAAGTTCCTTTCTTTCCAGATAGTCCACCATATGCAAGCTGGAATTATCCTTCAATAGCTTCTATTCCTTGTCCCAATCCCAGCCTCCTCCCAACTATAAAGAGTGTCAACAATCTTGCTAGGCGTTGTCCAAGATATGCCTCTGAGATTGATAAAAATCTTCCATAGCTGATCAGTAATTCTGCAATATAAAAACAGATGTCCTACTGTCTCAGCTGCTTCCCCACATAAGTAACAATTTGAAACTAAGATAATCCTTCTCTTTCTCAAGTTCTCATGTGTCAAAATAGCTTCTTTGGCTAGCAACCATATAAAGCATGCCACCTTAAGAGGTATCTTTACTTTCCAAACTTGTCTCCATGGCCATTTGGAGTTTTGTGGCACAGTCATGTTCATGATCTTATAGCCTGAACTCACTTTGTAGTGCCTCTTGTTATACCCAGTCCACCACAAACAGTCCACCCCATCCTTCAGCCCTTGGAAATACTTCAAATGTTTATAAAGCTCAACTAGTCTAGGTATTTTCCAGTCATTCAACATTCTTCTAAAGATCAAGTCCCAACCTTGAGGTGACCACATTTCAGCCACTGTTTTGTTATGATGTTGTGTCAGAACAAACATATCAGGAAATAACTCCTCCAAACTTCTGTTTCCCAACCACCTATCCTTCCAGAAATTTGTTTTGTTGCCATTATATACTCTTATAACAGTGTGACTCTTTAAAAAAGGCCACCATGCTCTGATTGACCTCCAGACAGTTACACCATATGAGATGTTGACCTCCTTAGAAGCCTAAAAGTCCAGCTCCCCACACTTCAATTTGATCACTTTTCCCCATAAAGAATGTGAATCTTGAGCATATCTCCATATCCACTTCAATTTTAAAACCTTACTTTGATTCTTCAAATTTTTGATATCAAGACCACCTTGTTTTTTACTACGAATCAGAACTTTCCACTTTACCAAATGATAACCTTTTTTCCCCTTGTTTCCTTGCCAGAAGAAAGACCTTCTGAGCTTGTCTAGTCTTTGGACTACACTTGAAGGGATAGGAAATAAGGATAACATATATGTTGGATAAGCATCAAGAACTGCATTGATCAATGTGAGCCTGCCTCCCAAAGACAAATACTATGCTTTCCATCTAGACAACTTCTTCTCACACTTTTCCAGAACTGCATTCCAAATGTTTTTTGACTTTGATTTAGCACCCAATGGCATCCCAAGATATACAGTGGGTAGAGAACCTACTTCACCTCCCATGATAGTGGCCAGAAGCTCTATATTAGGGACTGAATTGATGGGATATATATGGCTTTTCCCCCAGTTGACGTGAAGCCCTGAGATGCCTTGAAAGAGTACCAGAATGACTCTCAAATATTTTAGTTGTTCCTCCTCTACATCACAAAAAATCAGTGTGTCATCTGCATATTGGAGATAAGTTACCTCCGAACTCCTTTCATTGTTTGTGGAAATCTCGAAACTTGTGATCCATCCATTTGATTTTGCTGTTTTAATCATGTTGTTTAAACCCTCTATAGCTAGAATGAATAGAAAAGGAGATAGGGGGGGGGGTCCCCTTGCCTAATTCCTCTTTGAGCATCAAAAAAACTTTTAGGGGCTCCATTAACTAGGATAGATAATTTCACAGTAGATATACAAAACCTGATCCCACTTGATCCATTTATTCCCAAAACCCATTTGCCTGAGGATTCTAAGTAGAAATTCCCAGTTAACATGATCATATGCTTTCTCAATATCCAATTTACACAAAATGCCAGGCTTATTTTGTGATAATCTTGAATCTACTGCTTCATTAGCAATCAATACGACATCCATGATTTGTCTTCCTCTGATGAAAGCCATCTGTTGAGAATCTACCAACTTATCCACCCCCCTTTAACTTCTCAGTCAGTACCTTAGACAGAAGCTTATAGAAACTACCTATCAAGCTTATAGGTCTGAAGTCTTTCAGTTCCTTTACCCCTATCTTCTTGGGATTTAATGCAATAAAAGTAGCATTGAAGCTCTTCTCAAACATGTCCTGGTCATGAAAATTGTGAAAAACCTCCATGATGTCTTGTTTAAGAATTTCCCAACATTTGATAAAGAATCCCATGGTGTATCCATCAGGGCCAGGAGCTTTATTCGCGGTACACTTTTCAAAAATTATATACTTCTTGTTCCTCAAACTGGCTTGTAAATTGTTCTTTTCTGATTCTGTCATTGAGGGACAGTTGATCAGATTCCCAGCAGGCTTCCAGTTCTCTGTTTCAGTGGAGAACTTCTTGTAATATAATACGATCTCCTCCTTAACTCTTTCAGGCTCCACAATGGTTTCCCCTTGCACTTTGAGATGATCAATAAAGCTGTTTCTGTTAAGAGCATTGGCTGAATTGTGAAAGAACTTTGTATTGTTGTCCCCTTCTTTCAACCATAAGGTCCTGGATCTTTTGTCTCCATACAATTTCCTCATTTTTGAGAAGTTCTTCATACTCCATAATTGTTGCTGCCTTCCTGATTGATTCCTGCTCTGTCAATGCTCTGCTATCCAGTAATGAATCCAAACTTGCCATTTGACTTAGCAATTTAGACCTTCGAATGTTAAGGTTCCCTTGTTCATTTTTGCTCCATTCTTTTAGCTTGTCTTTTAGAGCTTTCAGTTTGCAAGCTAAAATGTAATCCGGCCTCCCATAGAACACAAAAGAATTCCACAAAGAACTAATTCTATCAACTAAACCTTCAGTATTTAGCCACTAATTTTCGAACTTGAAATATGACTTGTTGTGATCCCTAGCTCCACAAAAGAGAGCAATAGGGACATGGTCAGAAGTCAGCCTTTGAAGAGTTGCTTGTTTTATCTTACTGAAATGATCATTCCAATCCGATGAGAATAAGATTATGTCTATCCTAGAGGATGTGATGTGAGTATCACCTCTGAACCAAGTGTAAGTACCCCCTTCCAAGTGTAAATCAATAAGCTCCAAGTCTTCAATGAGGTCTGAAAATTCTACCATGGCTGAAGATCTCCTCTGGCAATTCCTCTTTTCAGAAGGAAACATACAAACATTAAAATCACTACACACTGCCAAAGGCCCCTCAACAAGTCCTCTAACAACCCCCAATTCATCCCATACATCTCTACTTTCCACCTCACAGTTTGGGGCATAGACCCCAGATATATGGCAATTGAAATCTTTTAGCATATCCTCAAACTTGCAAGTTAAAGTGTAAACACCTGTTTGTAAAACCTGCCCCTTCCAAACTCTACCCTCCCATAGCATAATATTTCCCTCTCTAGTACCACTTGCTTCTAGAAAAACTTATCTTACCCATCTCCCCCCCCCCCCCCCCCACCCCCACACACACACATTTATTTCACTAAATCTTGAATGTTCCCCTCTAGTTTGGTTTCCTGAAAACATAGAATGTCTGCTCTCCAATGATCTACAAGGCTTTTTATTCTTTTCACCACATCATTTAATCCCCTTACATTCCATGACACAAGATTAAGCTTCATTACATAGACTGTTTTTTCCCTTTCCCATTGTTCCTACTCCAGTTATTCAAAAGTAATTAAATTCTTTGACTCTTGTGATCCTTTGACTCTGGATTTTTTAATTTCCGTGGAAGGTTCCATCCTTCTAGCTTGCCTACACGCATCAATTTGCATAAGAAGTTCCCAGGCTTCTTCTTCATGTCCCTTGAAGTCAGTGCCAAAAATCTTGCCTAGCTTGATAAGATTTTGGCGAACCCAAGCAGTCGTATCTCTCTCCTTGTCAATAACAAGAACTTCCTGCTCTGTTAGAATAAGTATGGCCTCTTCCACATCCCATAACTCCCCATTAATGCTTGAATCGCGATTTACCAATTGTTGTTCTTTGTGAAAATCAAGAACCCCTTCTTTTTTCACCATGTTTTCCCCTGCCCTTGTCAATTGTATTTCTGCGTCCCCTCTTTCTGAAACTCCTAAGAAAATAGGAGTCTTTGCATGCATGTGATACTTCTCTGTTTCAGCGGTAATGAGTAAACCTTGTGAGGCTATTGGAGAAGAAGTTGTGTGTGCAAAATAGCTCCTCAAAAATAACATCAGTTGTTATTTCTGGACTGGGCTGAGAATTGTAAGTCATTAAGTATGACTTGAGCCAGATCAGGCCCACTGGAATTGCTGGACTGGCCCAACTGCTTACTAAAGTTTTCTGAAAAGGTCATTTGCCTCTCACATGCTTCTGCAACTTTATTTAAAAATTCAACACCCATGTGATTGCAGGTTCTCCGGTCAACAGCTGTCATAGAGCAGAGTTGGTTAATAACCTCGTATGAGGCTTTGGACCTGCTCTTGTACTCTTTTTTGATCAGTCATCTCTACAGCAGCTGCTTGAACCCTAACCTGTTCTTTGGCCGGAATCATCTCAAATATTGTATTTCTCTCAACCCAGATCGGGATTATAAAATTGTAGCCCCCTATGGACGGTAACCTCGCTGTGTATGCACCGGTCCTCGCCCGCAACTTCAATTCGAGCCCATTTTAAGTGGTTCTTCAATTCAGTTTCTTCTTCTGTCCTCTTCCACCCTCCGCACTTGTCGCCGATTTCTTTGAATGTGTCGTGCGACCGTAAGTGTAGTGGTAACCCTATTGCTCTGATTCAAGTCGAGACTTTCTTCTGTTGGACGGGTATACAACCAACAAAAGGGTTCCACCACTCTAGCTTGATCTTGATATGTTTCCAGACCCATTCCCCTTGTAAAGTCTGCTTAGCCATGTTCCTATTTGGGAACTCGAAAAGGAATAAATGTCCGGCCATCTCGTAGATGTCAACCCCGAAAGCTTTCTTCCACATGGAAGATGCCACCTTCTAATAGGGGGGGTCGTTTTCTCCAAAGAAACCAGTTATGCATCTTCCTAATATGCCCTCTTCATTAACTGTGCCATCATTTGATGTTGTTTGGGGTTGCCATTTACTGTCTTCAACAACCTTTGTGTACGGAAAATCATTGCTAGTCAGTCTTGGGGGATGTTTGACTATTGGTTGAGGAGAGACATTAATGAATCTTTCAATCTTACAAGTTGTATCTCTCCGGCCCGCATTGATGACTAGTTCAGGTACAATAATAACTGATCTTGCTTCTCCTTTGAGGGACAACATGCTCATGTACCTGCCATGTTCATTGTACTTCCTAGTACCATAGAAATCAGCCACCCGATCTTTTGGCCTCCATCTCCTTACCAACTTTTTTTGGTCTTTCGAAGCCTCCTTGAAGATGAAGCATACCCACTCCATGACCTTCTTGCTCAAAGTTATCCTTCTCAACCTGTTCCTGCTTCTCTCCACCCAGTCGAACCAGATAGTATTGCCTGATATCCACCTAGTGATGTCAAAAGACTTGAAACCAACGTTGAAATAAATTATGTTCTCCATGTTACTACCAGATCAGAACTGAAAAAAAGACTGAAAAAGAGACTGAAAAAGAGGAATTTTAGCAATAATCAGTGGGTGATTATTGTTGGCTTGAAAGAAAAGGTCTAATTCCGATATTCCTTGCCGGAAAAGTGAGCTTCTGCAGTCCTAGAAGTAGGAGAGAGAAAACCTTGGTAAACATGCCTGGGAGCATTTTTCCAGGGGTGATATCTTCTAAGGTGTTGTATATTCTTGTTCAGTGTATACCCAGTGTGGTCACTCTTTGCTCCCAAACTTTTGTTCTGATTTCAATTTGAGAGCGTTCTTGAAAACATAGGATCTGTTGTGCCACCTATGAAATTGTGTAACCACCAAAAATTAGAGGTAATCCCAACACCCCCTCACCAAGGTATCAAAGGGTGTCGAAAAGGCAGGATACTGGGGGAACAGTTTTTAACTTGGAACTGCCAACCTGCTAGGATGAAGGGGCCAAATCTTGATGTTCCCCTCACGGTGCAAAAGATAGAACAATGACCAAGAAGAAATGGAAAAAGCCAAAGGTCCCACAGAATTTTATTTAATTGTTTGTTTGTGCTGGGTGCTTGCATCAGCGAAATAATTTAGTATCTCATGAAGTATTAATCAACAAATTTTATGTTTATAATGAAGTAACCTAACTTTGGAATAAACGAGCCTGAATAGAGCGCAATAAATGCAGAGCATTCATATAGTCCACAAGACTAGTTAGGGATTGAGGTTAGTTGATCGATTAAATGAAGTGGCTTAAAGAAATTTGTTACATGGTTGTACTCTTTTTCCCCTCTTTCTACTACTCCTCGCAACACCAGGAATTTCAATGCACCATCCATTAATAGAAATTCTTCCTATTTGAAAGTGTTTCATTTGTTTGTCATATACAATATGACAGGACATTCACACAAGTCAGTGTGCAGTGGCAAGATACAGATTCAATGAGGGAGGAGTTGGATGATTTACAGGTGGATATCTAATTCTTGCGTACGTTAAGTTTTTGCACGTATTTGTGTGTGCTGAACGTGAATTATAACATATTTGCAGATCTTCTTGAGCACGAGGTGGGCTATTTTGTTAAACTTGCATGTTGAGATGTTCCGGGTGAACAAGTATCCTTCAAATTTAATGTTCTCTACCTAGAGGAATGGAGAATCGATGTCGTTGCACTGAGTGAATTTTGTTGCATGTGTATGTATGTATGTATGTATTTATGATTGTATGCATGTATATTTACTGTGTTCATGGCCTTCAAGATCTGTCATGATAACTCTTATGTTATTGGTGGCAAATCCCAAAGAATAAATGAGCTTGAATTGTTGAAATTACCTATTTCCTCAAAAAGTCAAAGTTTGATCTGGAGGGAAATATTTGAATCTGACTTCTACAAGAGTCACCATAAACGTAACTGTGGATTTTGCAAAAGGAGTGTGCACATCCTGTCTTGAAATTCAAAGTTTTTGCTTCATTTTCTTTTTCATACTTTTAGTCCACCATTCCTTGTTTTTTCTCAATCTCTTTTTCTTACCCTTAAATGAGGATCAAACTATTATGTATTGAACAAAATCCTTCTTGAAAAGAAAAAAGACGGTAAAGAGGAAGAATGCATAGAAAATCCTAATAGAGACATTATGTTGTGAGAATGCTAAGAGAGAGCACCTGATAGCCATAGAAAAGTAGGATCAGTCACCAGTTCTTGATGTAGCCAACTTTGGGATTTCCTGCTAGATTCGTTTAACCATTGGGACTGAATAGAATCCGTTTGGGAGGATCTTATATTAGAAAGGTAATCAACATTCCAACAATAATATCACTGGTCAGTTCTTTCGGACTTGCATTCCAAGTGTCTGAAGTACCTTTTTATAATAAGCCTCTTTGATTGAGTATAGCACAGATGATGGAAAAGTGTCACTTTTAATGAAGCCAGCAAATGTCCATCGCTTTCAGGATGTATGTCATCTGACCACTAATGTCTGCGCTTCACAATTTTTTTTGTCCAAATGTCATTTACTTTGGTGGTGATTTTTTTCATGTATGTGAAATTGGTGTGCTCATTTTCTACTTTTCGCTGAGCTCCTTGACTTTTTGTAGTGTTGAAGACATTCTTCAAGTACTCATTGTCTTCATAGTCGAGTCGTTGGAGTTGAATTTTGCACTTCTATTTCCGGAGAGGCACACACTTCTTCGTGTTTTGCCTGTCCTTGTTGTCTTAGCATCATCATCAGAGAAAGATAGTGAATCATTGTACAAAAGGGTGAAAATCAACAGACTTATTAACATATTTAAGGTATGTTCATTAGTTCCTGTGCAAATTGTGTACTGAATCTCTGAATGCAGTAATCGTTTTTTCATGTTCTGCATCTTATTATAATATGAAGTTTGATACTGCATATTTTCAAGCCCCTGGACAATGTCCTTTATTACCTTTCTCTTTATGCAGAATGATCCTGTGGTACCTGCTTTCCCAGATCTTCACCTGTCACCTGCTGCGATTTTAAAAGAGTTAGCGACATACTTCCCTAAATTTTCTGCACAAACTCGGCTTCTCACTCTTCCAGCACCTCATGAGCTGCCACTGCGCGAGGCACAAGAATATCCTTTCTCTTTTTCTGACCTTTAATCTTCCCTTGTTGCTTTTAATGGTGTCTAATTTTGGGTTCATGTGAGTCAGATTTGGTTTTCCAAAATTTACTTTTTCATTACTGCTGATAACTTGAAAACAGATTCTTTTGAAACAGAACAGAACTTTAGCATGGTGTTCTTCCTTTCTGTATTCCAATTGAATCTTATCAACCGAAAATCTATTGTTTTTTTTTAAGGAAATAGTTAAAGAAAGCTTACAATGTCTGGTTCCTTCTTTTTAGTTAACTTTTCCCTCTCTTCTTCACCAACAATCCCAAATTATTACTTTTCTCTATGAACATTACACTCAGTGTTATCAGAAGCGAAAAGCGCAAAAAAGCTCTAAGGTCAGCTGGGGCTCTAAGCACAAAGTGCAAATAAAGCGTGGGCTTTAATGGAAAAAGGCGCAATGGTGGAAAAATACAAATATATATATATATGTTTAGTCCAAGACTAATAATAATAAGCATGAATAACAAATTTATGGACAAAGAAATTGTAAAAACATTACGATAAAGTGAAATATCAATTATCTAATGTCATCTCTTCAAGAGAGTCTCATTGGCAAGGAAAAGTATGTCTTAGAGCCTTGATGATGACACTGAAGCGCACATAAAGCGAGGCGAAGCGCTCAACGTGTTTTGAGCCTCGCTTCAGGGCTTAAGCGCCTTTGACAACACTGATTACACTTTGAAGTTCTACATCCAAGAAGAATATTATCCTTATTTGAAGTGGTTTAACATTGTACTCATTTCCTTCCCTGGACCCTGCTAACGCGGGATGCTTTGTGCACCAGGCTGCCCTTTAACATTGTACTCACTTCTTGCAGCTCCCCCCTTCCCCCCACCCTCTTTTAATAGTAGGTTAAATCCGTGAAACTTATTTGGCCTTCGAATGTAGATGTTATTTCTTTTCTGGTACTAAAATACAGTTAACGGTTTTTATAATGCTTTTATTAATGAAGCAAGTATTCTAAGATATTGTAAAATATTAGGCAGTTAACATTCAATTATATTCCGAGTTTAATGCTTTAGTTCTTTGAAAAGTACATGTTACATATAGGCGTTTGATTCATATTTTAGCTTATAAGTTATTTCTTAATACTTTCCTTTTGTTTCCTCTGTTTTATCTAATAAACTTCTTCTACTATCCACTAGAAAATTTTCAAGGGATTACCTTAGTAATTCCTTAACACCATTTACTTATCAGCGGCAATATCTGATTGTCAACCATATTGGGGTGATCCGTGCTGAGCATGATGACTTCACTGTTCGTTTTGCTTCAGCCATGAGTCAGGTGTTTCTCTCTCTCTCTCTCTCTCTCTCTCTCTCTCTCTCTATGTATATATATATATATATATATATATATATATATATATATACTTCTTTTCCTCTCTTGTTTTCAATGCGTGTGATGGTTCTACGACTTTGTAAATAATCCAGCTTGTAGAGTACTAGAGTTGATAACAATTCAAGTTCACACATATGGATTAGCAATATTTTGATCAAGACCGATTAACAATGTTATGAAGAAGATTAATGATCAAAAGCACACCTGAACTATCATTTTTTCGCGAGCTTCACACCCCAACTATCACCTGTTCCCTTTTCCTGAACTATCACCATCTATGTATTAAAACACACCTCAACTATCAGTTGTTCCCTTTTCCACCTGAACGATGTGATAGTTCAGGTAGGAAGAGCAACTGGGGAACATGTGATAGTTGGGGTATGAAACTCGCGAAAAAGTGATTGTTCAGGTGTGTTTTTGACCATTATCTCTATAGAAAATGATTATTGGAGTGGCTTAAATTGAAACTTTTGAAACGAATATTTATAGTATCATCTCGCAAGCCAAGCCATATGTGACTGTTTAGAGAGAAATCTAAGAGCTTTTGAAGACCATCGACAAAATTCTATCAATTTGTTGTTAATTCTTTTATGTTTTTGGAGTACCAAAGAGTTTTATATGTATTGATGACTGGATGAACTTTACTGATACTTATGTGTGAATTATTTTGAAGTCCACAGATAATAGATAACCTCTTAGGCTACCTGCTTTTCTCTTTTGGTTAATTGAATATTCTTACTTATCAAAATTATATTATTGTATTTGAGGCTGTGAGAAAATGGGTATCTTTTTCCATCTTTTACACCAGGTGTGGGCACATCTTTGGTTTTGGTTATACCCGAAAGCTTATTGTGGTTACCCTGAGATTCTAGTAATTAGCTTGTCAAAACGTAGTTATCATTTTTAACAATTTTGAGTTAGAAATTAAAACTATTATATAACTAGGAAGAGTTAGAATATTATGATTATTGTACATTACATATCTGTCTTTTGATGCTACGAGATAGATTCTCAGTTAAAATCTCAAAAAGAAAAAAAGATTCACAGTTAAAAAACTTAACAAGATTGATTTCAAGGAATAAAATTAAAAACAATCAGCAATGTTACATGGACTTGTTTACAGGTACATATCAACACGGGTCTGTGAATATCTGTATTGGTACACATTTTTTTACCATTTTTTGTTGTATTTTAAGACATTCGCATGAAGCACCCATACTCATGTCACACCCATCGTCCGTCACAAGTACATCAAAAGAAATGGAACACCCATGTAACATAGATCTTTAGCTTAGAGATGTATGATGGAAATATTAATTTCAGAATTTGTCGAACTTGTAAATTTAATTTAATTTTTCGTGTAGCCGATATGATTACTCCTGTACTTCAAATATGAATTTTCCTTTCAGATTAATATGAGTACTTCATTGTCAGGACAATTGAATCTAGGAATTTCAAGTTAAAACTAATTTCTAAAGAGAGATTGGGATATACAGAAATTTTGTTGAATTCAGATGGATGGGTTTATGTTGAATTCAGATGGATGGGTTTTTGTTGAATTCAGATGGATGGGTTTTTGTTGAATTCAGATGGATGGGTTTAGTTATGATAAACATATGGAGGTAATGGAAAGAAAGAATTGGAAAAGTAGAAGAGCATTCGATTCTTGAGTATTGGCATGGCAACCAACTGTCACTTCTCCTTTTTTCTTATCTTTTGTTTCTTTCATTTTCTTTTAAAATATGTCTGGAACAGTGTTCTGGCTGTCAGCATTCTTCTTTTTGTTTCTTTTATTACGTGTTGGGCAAACAGTTCCAACTTGTTTGAGACATGCGTAGTAGTTGTGTATTCTGGTATTTGGGCTGGGGAGGAGGCAGAGGATGGGGATTGGATAAGGAAGCTGTACCAAACACAAGTGGTAGATGAAAAAAAAAGCCTTTTGGGAGAATTTTAGTTTCCAAAGAACTGCAACTGAAAAAGCAAGTAATTTCTGGCACCCAAGGTTTTAGTCTAGTGGTAAGAGTGTAATCCATGATGTGGGGGTTAGGCGCATGTCACAGGTTCGACCCTTTCCGCAAATAAAAGCCTCTTATTTAAGCGGAGAAGGGTAGAGGGGCGGGCAAATTTTGAGAATGACTTTTTTTTGGAAATGAGAGGAGGGATGCAACAACTTTCCACCGAGTTTCGGACCATGCACTGTTGGCGCTCGGAAATTCTGTGTTATAAAAGAAACTAATTTCTGCTAGAAGAATTACATAAAAACTGAACCAGAAACCGAACTAAGCTCCCTTTTCAAGTTACTGTTTTGCCTAAGATATGAAAACCGAAAATTCAGTAAACCAGTATTTTGCGTATACCCAGGCTATGTTGCATATAACTCCTCATTAGTGAATGTCCCTGATCATATTATTTCTCGACTTTCTTTGCAGCTTGTCTTGCTAAAATCAATTGATGGTGTGGATGTTGAGTGGGTTAAGGAGGTAAAAGGAAATATTTATGACATGGTTGTTGAAGGTTTTCAACTCTTAAGCAGATGGACTGCACGAGTTTGGGAACAATGTGCTTGGAAATTTTCTCGCCCATGCAAGGATCCTGTTCCAATAGAGTCACATGAGATGCCCGCATCATTTTCTGACTATGAAAAGGTTTCATTAAATTTTTATGTAGCTAATTGCCCTCTTACATGTAATGGTGCATCTCAGTAAAATTCTCATTCTCTTTCTGCCCCCCCCCCCCCCCCCCCCACACACACACACACAAAAAAGAGGAAAAAGTAAAGGAAGGGAAGATATGAAAAGAAACTGGAACTACGAAAAGATTGAGAGAGCTACTTCGTTTGTTTAAATGCATCTGACATGATATCTGTGAATTTAACATTCTTGAATTGAAATGAAGGTAGTACGGTACAATTATAGTGCCGAAGAACGGAAGGCTCTGGTTGAACTTGTGAGCTACATCAAGAGTATTGGAACAATGATTCAGAAGGTTGACACTTCAGTGACCGATGCCTTGTGGGAGACAATCCATGCAGAGGTGCAGGATTTTGTTCAAAATACGCTGGCGACAATGTTGAGGACTACTTTTCGGAAGAAGAAAGACCTTTCTAGGTGGGAACCACTTCTTCTTTTCTTTTGGACAGTTCTCACTATTTTCTTTTATTAGGTCAATGAAAACTCATAAATATGTTCATCCTGGTCAAACTTTGAATGCATGTTTTGACTGGACTATGATACAGATTTCTTTTGGTGATCTTGTCTTTAAAAAAATATTTTATTCCCAAAAGTTCAAGTGAAACTATTTTCTTATAAACTTATCTTGGGATGAGCAAAAGAGATTTCGTTGATGAGAAAATCATAGAAAGGACAAAGTTAGTCCCTGATAAATAAATTAAGTGATAAATTGCAATATTCCATGAAACTCCACTTAATCACAATGAAGGTTATTCTTGAAGGAGAGACAATTTAGAGTGATGAAACTTGGTAAGGAATAACATTCTGATTCTGATGTTGACCATGAAGAAGATTTAAAAAAAAAAGGTTTTTGGGATAGTAATTTGGAATTGAGTACTTTATGGTGAAGGTGGAGCGGCATACAATTCTACTTTGAAGTGTTGAAGTAGACACAAGTAAGCAAAGAAAAACATCAATTGTTAGTTCTGAAAAAAAACATCGATTGTTAGATTCAGAAAGGCAGCAAGTTAAAGTTTTTGCATAGTGTTTGGGGGGTATATTGGGGAAAATGATGGGAAAGCAAGGGAGCTACACAGGTTAGTGAAGGGTGAAATTTACAAGAAAGTTAAAGGAAAGCCAGAGTGGTGAGAAACAGAAAAAAGGAAAAAACAATTGTACCTTGTAAGGTGGCTAAGATTATATTTTACAAGTGATTTTGATTACTTTGAGTGAGCAGATCATGGGGGTTTTGTGCGATTAGAAATTATGTTCTCGGTCCTTTTTGGTCTTTGTATACTTTGTTTGTGTTGCGTATTCCATGCCTCAGGATTATGCAAATGCTTTAGCATTTGAGGAACATTTAACTTTCTATATGAAGCCAAAGAGATTGGCTCTCGAGTATGAACCCGGACGTAATAGTTCTTTTAAATTAGAGTGCCTTGTTGTCTTACATAATTGATTTGAATAGCTTGGATTTTGGTCTAATTATGATCCTTATAGTCTCTAATGGTCTGCACTTTTGCATTGTTGTCAGGATTCTTTCTGATATGAGGACACTTTCAGCAGATTGGATGGCAAATACTAGTAAGCCAGAGACTGAAATGCAGTCATATCCACATAGTGGTGATGAAAGCAGAAGGACCTTCTTTTATCCAAGGCCAGTAGCACCAACATCTGCTCAGGTTTCCTTATATTTTCTGATTTGGGATTTCAATGTTGTAAAATATATTTCAAGTGCAAATTCTCTTTATTGTTAGAACACATCTCAAGCAGAAATGATGTATCTATATTCTTATTAACTCAAAATATTGCTCTGGGTGGAAGTGCATCTCTAATAATTTGTGTTCTCTCCAATCTCAAAAACAAAAATTCAATCTCAAAATAGTTTGTGGTCTCTTATCTCATCTAAATACTTGAGACATCTGACACAGGAGACTTAAATGGCCAAAGCGAAAGTTTACTACTATCCCTCTTTTTAAGCTTCATTGTCCTTATACAATGCATTGTCATTATCTAAGGAGTGGTGGATGGGTTATGTTCCATTACTTATCTAATAACTTTATTCTATTAGGCACAAAATGGTTTATCTACTGGTCATGATTATAATTTATTTCGATATTCCTTGATTAATTTGCATTTAGAGTTTCACATCCATGGTATGTCTAATTTCAGCACTATATTAATCAAATTTTCTGATGCTGATGTCGCACATCGTATTGGAGCGGGGTGGGCGAAATGGAGGCTCGTCTTTGTAAATTCTACAGAGGTGGTTAGACCAGCACTGTTGTATGGGGCAGAGTGTTGGCCAGTTAAGAGTGTCCACATTCAGAAGATGAATGTAGCGGAGATGAGGATGGTTGGATGTGTGGGCATACTAGAAAGGATATGATTAATAATGAAGTTATAGGGGAAAAGGTGGGAGTGGCCTCAGTGGCGGACAAGATGAGGGAAGTGAGGCTGCGATGGTTCGGACATGTAAAGAGGAGGTGCGAGGATGCGCCAGTGAGAATGTGTGAGAGGCTAGCTATAGCAGGGGTGAGGAGAGGCAGAGGTAGGTCGAAGAAGAACTGAGGGGAGGTGATTCGAAATGACATGGCACAACTCTAGTTGATTGAGGACATGATCGTAGATAGGAAGGTGTGGAGGTTGAGGATTAGGGTAGATGGTTAGTAGTTAACATAGGGTTATCGTACTTGTAGTCGTATGATTTAGGTAGTCGCGTAGTTTTTTTTTTGCCGATGTGTATTGATATCTGTTACTTTATGTGTTTTGGACATTTGTTATTTTATCGTCTCTTCTTCTTTCCTATATTCATGCATCGGAGACGTTTCTTTTGAGCCGAGGGTCTATCGGAAACAACCTCTCTATCCTGTAAAGGTAGAGGTAAAGGTAAGGTCTGCATACATCCTACCCTCCCCAGACCCCACTTGTGGGATTAAACTGGGTATGTTGTTATTGTTTGTATTAATCAAATTTTCTCAAGTTAGAAGTTAATTTTCAAATCAAACTTGTAACTTTGAATCTCTCCATGTAGTGCCTTTTTCCTTCTATAATCTATTGCCAAACTGATAGCAACTAGCAAACCAATACTGATGGAAGTGATTATATCAAAAAGAGAAATATATAACTTGCGCAAACCAACTGCCAAATTGATAACAATGCTTGACTTCTCCCTTTCGTCAGGTCCATTGTTTGCAGTTCCTCATATATAATGTAGTTTCTGGTGGCAACATGCGGAAGCCTGGTGGTATTTTTGGAAATAGTGGTTCTGAAATACCTGTCAATGACTTGAAACAGCTGGAGACATTCTTCTACAAGCTCGGTTTTTTCTTACATGTATTAGACTACACAGGTAGATATCTATATTGTGTAAGTTTCCTGTAAGGCAGACAAAAATTCATGATCTTTCGTTTTAATGTGCACGTTAGGTGTATAACTGTTGGTGACACTACTTATTTAGTTATAGTCATTTGCATGTACAAGAGCATATGAGTTCTTCTGTATCATCTTTCTGGCCGTCTTATGCCACTGCCTTATGCTTCTCCAACTGACTCTTCTAACACCATTTTGAGCATATAACAGTGTTTATTTTGTAATATATCTTCCTTAACATAATCCAATTCCATGCACTCCCTGCAGCTACCCTAGGAACTTTGACAGATCTTGGTTTCTTATGGTTTAGAGAATTCTATCTGGAGTCTTCTCGTGTTATACAGGTATTTAAGTGCAAACTTCTTGATGATCTTTTTCTTTTGCGTATTATCATTCTTTTTTGCTAGAAATTTTGGTGTTCCATTCTGGTGGTATATCTGTGGATTTCAACTTCACAAGTAAAGAGGTTCCTTTCTTAATACATATCAATATCCATTTCTTCCTTTCTTGTGAGTTGACATCAGGATGCTCCCTGAATCTTCTTAATCTTAAAAGTTGTGCTTTCTGTAGTTTACCTACCCCAAAACAAAAAAAAGGTACAAAAGATTTACAGTAAAGACTTTGCCAAGTTCTTCTTAAGCTGTCATGGCTATTTCAAGGAATTGTATCCATTTCTATTTACAGTTCCCAATTGAATGCTCCCTTCCATGGATGCTGGTGGATCATGTGATTGAATCTCCAATTGTTGGCCTTCTGGAGAGTGCCTTGATGTCATTTGACATCTATAATGATGCCGCTCAGCAAGCATTAGTGATCCTCAAGCAACGTTTTCTGTACGACGAAATCGAAGCTGAGGTAATAAAACGTTACTACATTCACATATTTTTTTTTTGAAACTGGTAATGTTGTATTCCTCAGCATTAAGGATATGCTGGCAACCCAAAAGAGAAAAACAGAGAAAGTAAAAGAAGATTACAAAGAGCATAAAAGATCTACTATCTGTTCTGCGTCATCTATACATTCCTTTTTACACCAAAAAAGCAAGGATATGATACAATTCCATTTAACTTTGTGAATGGAATTAAACTTATCCTCAAAACATCCTCCATTCCTCTCTTTCCACAGTCCACCAAATGCATGCTGGGATTACTTTCCACCATTTCTTCTGACTTTTGCTTCCCACCTCTCCTAATCCAGCAGCTGAAAAGATCAGCAGTGTGTTCTGGCATTGATCAATTTATTTCTGTCAGGCTTAGAAAAAGTGACCAGATCTGTGAGGTTATTCTGCAGTGCAGAAACAAATGTTTATTGGTCTCTTCTGCCTCGTTACACAAGAAGCACCTGGAGACTATTTGGAGCCCCTTCTTTTCAGCCTTCCCTGAGTGAGACAAGCCTTCCTAGCCACCAACCATGAAAAACATTTAATTCACATATTAATATTATTGATCGAGGGTTTTGGTCATCGGCTAACTTCACATATGTACACGCAATCTCTTTATTCAGCAGATTCTTAAGTTGTGAACAACATTCTTAATTCCATCTTATGAGCTGAAGGAACTCTATTATTTTGAATTTTAAGCATTATTGTCACCTTGGAATATATGGTCACGTCATATTTAAAGCGCATTTTGTTTAAGATATTGTAATATCAATTATGCTTTAGGAAATCTAGTTTAGTAGACTCATTAGAAAAGTATTATCTTCCCTGTGTGAATTAAAAGGCTTTTACAGCAGTTTTTGTTTTCCATATTTTCTCTAGGTGGACAATTGTTTTGATATATTTGTCTTGAAGTTGTGTGAGACTATTTTTACATATTACAAAAGTTGGGCAGCCAGGTACCTCTTTTCTTTACCTTTTATGTGTAAGTTTTACTGAATAGATGGTCTATAAGAAGTTGAGGATCTCCTATTCTGCAGTGAGCTACTTGATCCATCATTTCTCTTTGCCATAGACATTGGCGAAAAGTTTGCAGTCCAGCCAATGAGATTTGTAGCTCTGTTAAAAACGACTAGAGTGAAGGTAAGTATTAATTTACCGGGGTTTATCTCCTAATTTTGTTATGTCCAGTGGTAGTGGGTTCAAGCTAGTATTCAAGCAACCTCGTTTCTCTGGTCTATGGAATTTTCCAAATTTGCATTTGCTTCCATTCTTAAAAAATTGTGAAAATATCCTGACTGGTGTGCACTGAGAGGTTTGGATATGTTCTGCATAACAGACACGGTTCAATACAAGCGACTTGTCTGACATGAATTTTATTTTCAAAACAAAATTAGGGTGGCAAATTAAGGACATGGAATATATGCTGTTGGTATAATAATTTGACTATTCTTTTCAATAAAAGGAAAAGGAAGATACAGTACTGTATCTAAAAAAATAGTATAATATTGTTTCTGTCAAAGGTTCCACAAACCTACTTATCAAAGGAAAAATAAAGAAAAAAGAAAAGAAAGGTTCCACAAACATATACCAAAATAAATCATGGGTATAAATGTGTATTATACAACATAGAATGTGGATCATCTTCCTTTCACAATGGATATTCATTCTTTTTCTAGCTTTCACTTGTCTAATCTCTTGTTACTTCTTTTGAGTCAAACCTATCTAAAGGCAGTTCTCCTACATAACCTTCAGAAGAGAGCAAAAAGAAATGACATATTTTTTCTAACACAACTAACATCATGTATACCCTTTGTAGGGGGGGGGGGGGTGAGTGAAAGCGGAAGAAGACGAGGTCAATTATATATGCCATGCCTCATGTCCAAAAAGCATGTTACATGGATACAATGACCTCTTAAAAGCATAGATGTCACATTAGTCTACAAAAAATTAAACATATACTCAGGATACCATTCATTTTAAAGTGGATGCATCCATTTTGACCAGTTGTTGCTTTTTAATTAGATACCAGGTCATTGGTTACTTATTCTCCCTTTCTACATCATGCTTATATTTATGTTCTAATTCTAATTTTGGATTTGTATATGAGTATCTTGGTTTACCTACATTATGTTTCATCCTATGGTTTCTAACTAGAACTTTTGTAACATGAAGCTTCTAGGTAGGACCATCAACTTGAGAAGTTTGATTGCTGATAGGATGAACAAAATGTTCAGAGATAATCTTGAATTCTTGTTTGATCGCTTTGAATCACAGGATTTATGTGCTATTGTGGTAAATACTCTCACATATCTTCTGAATTAACCCAAAGTCTGCACATTTTTTGTCTCATAATTAAAAATATTAACTCTCTCTCTCTCTCTCTACATTTATCAGGAACTGGAAATGTTGCTGGACATCTTGCAACTTACTCATGAATTGCTCTCGAAAGACCTTACAATAGATTCTTTCAATCTTATGTTGAATGAGATGCAGGAGAATGTATCCCTTGTTTCTTATTCTAGTCGACTTGCTTCTCAGGTTTGTCAATGTCCTTCTCAATCCTGTGTGGAAGTATGACAGATACTCATATTTATCTCTCTGTTTTATCTTCTGCTCCATCTTAACTTATCTTCGTGATTCTGGTGAATTATGGCCTTAATTACTATTTTCTAAGCCCCATAATTCTAGTCGGTTGTGAATATATTTGTATATCACATAGCTATGAACTTCATGGATTTCCTATATGTATTTATACAGCCAATGAAAAGAGTGACACATTTGTAGTAGTTACGATTTGAAAAGTTAATTGTTGGACCCAATTTTGATACCATGCCTTCTGAAACCTGTATGATGTTCTGATTCAAATTTGTCATTTACCCAATTTTGTTTTCTGTAGTAAGTTCGTCTTTTTGGTTGTCTCATATTTCTAATTTCTTGATAATGTTTTTTTAAAACAAAAATAAATGAAAATTTTATTAAAGAATAGCACCGGAGAGTGCAATGAATAAGTAGTACAACCCCCAAAATGCATCTTAGTACAAGTTACATGTGAACAGAACTAAGGAAATAACGTCCTATCTAGTTCTTGTATCTGCAAAATGTTAAAAATTTGGAAAGAAAGAAATTCTAGATGTTTTGATGATGTGGAGAATTCTTTGCAGAAGATAAAGTTGAATTGTCTTTTGCTTCTATGTTTTTGGTGTAAACAGACCATTCAGAAGCATCTGTTGATATAATTGATGTTCTGAGTAGCATTTAGGAGGGCGTTTAGTTTTGTATACCTGAAGCACCTTTGTAAATATGGTTTCAGTACAACCTATGTACTGTTTTGTCTATTAATACACACAAGTTACCAGTTTTAAAAAAAAAAGGTAAAAATTGCACCTTCTGACTTTTTGGCTTTTCCTTTTTTCTTTCGAAAAAGAAGAAGAAGAAACGATATGATCACTAGAGTCTAAAGTTGCCTTCTCCTCGGTGATTTTGATTAGAGAAGAGGTGCTTGGGAATGGTGGGATTGATAGTTGACACACTGTGTGTGTGGATAGGAGTGAGCTGACAGAGTGGTACTGGGTTACACGACCAATGGCAGTTCCTCATTCAATTCAAGCAAGTATAAGTACATTGTAACTAAACAATTTTATTTACCAAGTGAGATATGTACAGCTCAAAAACGACTACTTAGATCCTGTACTTGGACAGAGTCCCAAGTTTCAGGCCAATCCAAGCAGGCACATCAAAAACATCTGCTAGCTAGGAACATAGTATAAGAAAGTTAGGGGAAACATTTCAGTCCTCTAAGCCTGCAGCCAATTTCAGCTTCAGTGACCCTCTCAGGTGCACCTCTTGAATGATCAGTCGAGTGAGCATATCTGGTGTCCATTGTTTCTTTTGGAATATCCTCGAATTCCATCTCTTGCCATAGATGGTAAACACAAGCAGCCACAGTTGCTCTATATACCTCTGCAACAGCAGCTTTCCCTCTCATGTGAGTCACAGTCCATACCAGTTCTTCAGTCCATCTGCCTTGCCACCTTAGGAGTTAAGTCCAAATACAAGTGGAGAAGTTGCTGCTAAAAAGCAAATGTTCAATACATTCATCTTCTTGTCCACATAGAGGGCATAATAGGTCATCCACCACTCCCCAAAAAGCTAGTCTGTCCTTGATACTCGGTCTGCCCTTGATTAAGGTAGAGTATAAAATTCCATCTTGGAGCCCTCATGTTGTTGCATAACATCCTGCTCCATGCTACTTTCTGGAAGTTGCCCCCAAGTTTTAAATACACCGTGTTAATAGAGTATTTGTCGACCAGCTTCGCTAACATATTCAGCTGCTATAAAGATTTTGTGAGGTTCTTCTACTTTTTGGTATACTTCTTGTATACGGGTATTTATGTCCTTTGTTAATGAAACTTATTACCGTATCGGAAAAAAAAATCAGCTGCTTTAAAGATCTTCCTGAGCAACCAATGATTGGGTATGTAAGGCTTTCATGGTGTAATAGAGGAAAGAGACAACGGAGAACTAGCAAATGTGGTTGACGAATTTAATAGAAAGGGACCTGAAATATGAATTATGTTTGAACCCAGCATTTCATTTTGAATAGCAGTATCACAGTCTTCTCCAATTGAATAAAACCACAGCAAAACAGAGGCTCTTTTGATCAAAGAAATTAAATTGAGGTAATGTTTTCAAAATTTTCTCCTCCTAGAGAGGCATAGTTGTTTTATTGATTTCTTCCTCCTGGATTGAGAAAGGTCTTCTTCACTTTTCTTGTTTTTGATTGAGAAAAACAAGAAAGGAGAAGAAGATTTTTCTCAGTCCTTTCTTCACCTTTCTTGTTTTAGTTGAGAAGGAAATCTTAAAACAGGTAACTCAAAAGAAATCTTCGTGCGCACCAGCATAACCTTTGTGTTTTCAAATCATTTTGTCATGAGCAGTGACATGTTTCTGATATGCAGTATGTCAGCCACTCTAATTTTGTAGTATGTCAGCTACTCTAGTTTTTAGTTTTACTGTCTAGGTGTGAAATTTTGCACTCAGCTTCATAGCAGATACTCTGTAACTTCTCGAATATGCTGGACTTTTTCCTACAGTAATATTGGTGAAATATCAAAGGCTAAGCTAAGAGTTCAAAGATAAAAACTTAAAATACCCCCCCCCCCCCCCAAGAAAGGAAAAAACAGAAAAAATGTAAAAGAAATGAAGAGAAAAGAGGAAATAATAAGGCACTGATTTACAGTAGGTTCCATATGTAAATAGGGAAAACAACAATACCTACTAAGGCACATAGGAAAGGAAGTACTGCAACTTGTTTATTGATCAAAGTGAAAAAGGGATTATAGACCAAGATTAATGTGCTGTGCTTTAGAACAATGCTAGTTTTATCATCAGTACAGTAGACCATCCTTGATTGTCTTCATTTGTGCAGGACACTTGAACAATCCTGCATACATGGATAACTGCCTAATCGATATTCTCAAATTTCATTTCTCGATATGTGCTAATTTTCTTTTGCTGAATTTTATATATCACCCTGGACGAATTGTTTTCCTGTTAACCTTTCTAATTAAGAGTCCTAATAAGAAAGTCATCAATGCCGGAACATCTCACTGATGTAATCGAGATACTTATTATGCTCTTGATGTGCTCTAGATTTGGACAGAAATGCAAAATGACTTCTTGCCAAATTTCATCCTCTGCAATACTACTCAGCGCTTTGTCCGATCATCACGAGTGCCCCCTATTCCTGTCCAGAAGCCTTCAGTTCCTTATGCAAAGCCAAACTTCTACTGTGGTACACCTGTAAGAAACTACATTTCCTTGGCACTTTCCCTGATTTAATTTTCTATTACAGTATTACTCTTTAAACAGTGTTTTCTGTTGTTACCATATTCAGGCTTCTATATGTCTTACTAAGTTTCTTCAGTTGCAACTATTCTCTTATTCCTTTTCCTGCAGTTCATTGTATTCTCAGCTGTATATTATGAATGTTACTTTTTGAGCTAAGAAATGATATCTGAATCTTACTAATGCAATTTGAGAAAATGAGCTTAAAAATGATCAAATGAGGTTGCGAGTAGAACACACAGAGGAAAAAGAAGAGGTCAACCGTGGTAGTTCAGCCACGTCCTAGGCAGACCTTCACATGCCTCGGTATAGGTGTGCCATTGTGATAAGTGAATGTGCTAAAAGGATATCAGTTATATCTAAAATCACGTAGTATGAAGTTTCTCAAAACCTATAACCTCTCTGAATCAATTTTACTAACTAGAGACGGACACAATAGCAGCAAATGATCTATATAAAAGGTACCAACTAGTTGTAAAGGTTTAGCTTTTGTAATTATACTTACATTTAGTTCTGTATCCGTAAGGAGTCCTTTTGGTATAGTTCGAGACTTGTCTGCCAGTGTAGCGGTAAATGTGAAATTTGAAGTACCTCAAGTTTCCGAGAGCCTGTAATTTGCTGCCACTCTCTGGTTCATTATTTTTTTGATAAGGTAAATACGTTTTCGTTAATTCTTGCGCCAAACTCGCCCATATGCAAGTAGTGTACCAAAAATAGAAAACCTACAAAACATATGGTTTTCTAGGAAAGACGACCAATCTTCTATACAACAAGGAATATCATGGGTACACCAAAAATAAATAAGGGGTAAGAGGCTACTCCTCAATTCGCAAGATTACTCTACTCCTTCAAAAGCTCTCCAAATTCTCTCTCCAAATACCCACACTAGTGATAGTGAAGCAACTATCCAAGCCTTGCGCCTTTTCCTCCTTCTACCATGACTCCAGCTGAACATCAACTCCTTTCTCATGCTTGGCATCATCCATGACATGCGAAACCAAATAAATATTTCCCACCATAAAGTCAAGGCAAAACGACACCGTAGAAGGAGATGATTGATATCTTCACCTGCTTCCTTACACATAAGATACCAACTAACACAAATGACTTACTGCTTCCTAACATTCCCGGCCGTCAAAATCTCCCCTCTAGCTGCAACCCAGGAGAAGAAACACACCTTTCTCGTGACCATCGGAATCCAAATTGAGCTATGTTTGGGAAATCATCTTTCAAAGTGTTGTCCACACACCACTTGTGTCCCCAAAAAGTAACTCTCCTCCCATCTCCTAGTTTCTTAAAGTTCATGACCATTCGAATGTAATTTTTTCAATGACATTGTATCTTCTAGGAATATTAATCTATGAAAAGATCAAGCGGTGTTGTCTGCTTCATTCAACCACCTTACCCTTGACTTTTTCCTCTTTAAGTTTATTCCATATGGGCTATGCAAATAATTTTTGTGGTCATATTTGTATTTAGTTTGAAGATAATTGTATTTTCTGCGTATCTTGAATAGACTGGATACATACTTTCCATGATATTTGGAAAATTTTATAGCATAATTAATCCTTTCCTTGTTTATTGTTCTTGCTGTAGGATCTGAATTCTGCTTACCAGAGCTTTGCTCGATTGTACTGTGGGTTTTTTGGTGTGCCTCACATGTTTTCTCTGGTCAAGCTCTTGGGATCTAGGTCACTTCCTTGGCTTATCCGAGCCCTTTTGGATAATATATCGAACAAGGTAAACAGATTTTTGACAATTACTAGTCTCTCCCGATGCTGTCCGGCAATATTATTTCAGTATTCATGTCACTGTACTATAACCACTGATTTGTCGTTATTTGATAGTCATCCTGCTGACTTTGAGATCATATAAATGACAATATTTGTTGATTCATCTGTCTGCAATTTGTGGCATATCATCATTACCAACCTCTGTTTTAAAATTCTAATGCATTCGAAATTCTCATCCAGATAACTATCGTTGAACCAATGATTACTGGACTGCGAGAAGCTTTGCCAAAGTCTATCGGGTTACTTCCATTTGATGGTGGTATATCAGGTTAGTTTGTCACATTATGATGATCAAGTAATATGTTTTATTAACAACGGGCGGACGGGCCAAATTACATGTATACAGGAAGTATACCATAAAGCAGAAAACCTTATAAAGTGATATGGTTTTCTACAAACAACACCCAATCTTCTATACCTACGGGAACCTCGTGGTAGCCCCAAAAGGAAAGAAGGCATAAGAAGCTATTCTCAAGTGTAGAAACTCCTTCTCTGTTCCATCAAAACTCTCCTATTTCTCTCTCCATATGGTCCACACAAGTGCTAGTGGAGCAACATCCCACGCCTTGCGTTTCTTCAGTGAAGGTGCCATCTCTCTCTGTGAGACTGTTTGTGTACTATCCCGGAGTTTTGGGGTTAACCGTAATCACTGTCCTTTGAACTCAATTATCGGATGTATGAATCGAATAATGGGGAAGTATAAAAAGCCTAATAGAAATGTTGTCTTGTGGGAGAATCATGTTGTGGAATTTTCTACTTTTTTGTATGCATCGTATATGTGAGACCCCCCCCCCCCCCCCGTTTCAAAATGTTTGTCTGGTTTTGACTTGGCACGGAGTTTAAGAAAATAAAGGACTTTTGAATCTTGTGGTCATAAATTAAAGATATGAAGAATATACCAAAACCAAAATGCCTTTTAATCTTGTGGTCTTGAACATGCCATATGGAAAGTTGGAATTAAAGAGTTGCCAAAAAAGGAAAGTGGCAAACATTTTGAAACGGATCAAAAAGGAAAGTAAGACAAACATTTTGAAATGGAGGGAGTATCATTTTGTAATCTCTTCTTTCCCCCCTTGTTAAGTGGTAATCGTTGTTCAAGATCTAAAGGTTATGTGACTGTTTTTTCGGATGCTTAGGCTGTATGAGGCTTGCCAAGGAGCATCTTAACTGTTGGCATTCAAAATCTGAACTCAAAGCTGAAGTCCTTTGTGGAATCAAGGATATTGGTAGCGTATTGTACTGGATGGGACTTCTTGATATTGTATTGGTAAGTTTCCTGAGCTTGCACGTGTTGGTTTGACACTCTTCAAACAAATATATTTTGTATAGCCTTGTTACCTTTGTTTTTCCTTATACCCTCTTTGACAACTCTATTATTGCTATCAAAGACATGGCAGGATCAATAAGTAAATTATCCTCTTGGATGCTGTAACAGGTAGTTGATTAGCTAAATACGGGATAAGGTTAAGGTCAATACAGGATAAATAAGCTTACATGCTTGAGACAGGATAAATGTTGGATTAGTGATCCGCCATGGTATTGAAGTCTCGAAATTATGTGAAGATATGATTAGGTTTCAGAAGACTACTATGAAAATATAAATTAATTCATTAGAAGTATACTCTCTTTAACCATTTTAACTTGTAGACCGGGTGGTCACACCATTCAATGTGAAATCAAAACCTCTAGGATCTTGGTAGAGACTCAAGTATCTTTTGCCTACTGGTAGCCGGACTGGCGCCATGTGCCCGGTTTGTATTTTTCTTCTTCCTCTTCTATTTCCTGATTTTGGCTTCGCTGCACAGTGCCTCTTTCTAGCAACATTTCCAGCAGCACTGCACCTCTCTAGTGACCGCTCACGACACCACGCCGCTTTTCAACGACTGTTCTAGACATCGTCTCTCTTTTTGATGACCGTCCTTGAAGATTTCTATCAAGAAGAGAAGTCTTCTTATATTTCTTAATGTTTTACATCCCATGAGAATGGGTAATCTTATACGGTAAGTCCTATGACTAAATAAGGAAATAGAATATTACATAATCAATACAATATCAATCTATATAATATTATTCCTATAATTATGCTACAAAATCAATCTCAATCAACACTCCCCTTCAAGTTAGTGCAAAGATGTCACACATGTCCAACTTGCAAACTAGTGTATGAAAAGTCCGTTTGTTGAGGCCTTTGGTAACCACATCAGCTAGCTGCTTTCCTGATGACACATGGAACAAACTCAATACACCACTCATAACTTTTTTTCTTTGATGAAGTGTCGATCAATTTCAACATGCTTTGTTGGGTCATACTGAACTGGATTATGAGCTATACTGATTGCAGCCTTGTTGTCACAATACAAGAAAAGTTTTCCTTTTTCAGACAGTCTCAATTCCTCTAATAGCTTTCGTAATAAACACCTTGAGCCATAGCTCTATATTCTGCATCCGCGCTTGATCTAGCAACAACACTTTGCTTCTTGCTTCTCCAAGTGACTAGGTTTCCTCCTACGAGTGTAGATCTTCTGTCATCTAGAGATCCTGCTCAATCCGCATATGTAAAGGCTTCTATTTTGAGGTGACCATATCGGGAGAAAAGTAGACCTTTCCATGGCGCAGACTTCAAATACTGCAAAATGCGAAAGACTGCTTGCATATGAAGATCTCGAGGATCATGCATGAACTGACTGAATAGGCTATGTCTGGTCTAGTGTGAGAGAGATAAATGAGTCTTCCAATCAGCCTCTGATATCTCTCCTTATCAACTGACTTTCCAACTCCACTTTGTAGTTTGTGGTTGCTTTCAATGGGTGATTCTGCTGGCTTGCAACCTGTCATACCAGTTTCTTTCAAGAGGTCTAGAATATTCTTTCTTTGAGAAATAAAGATTCCTCTATTTGATCTAGCAACCTCAATACTCAAGAAGTATTGCAATTTTTCAAGATCCTTGATCTCAAATTCTTGAGCCAACAACTTCTTCAATCGGGCCATCTCCCCCTTGTCATCTCTTGTCATTACTATATCATCAACATAAACTATGGGAAGAGTGAGTTTACCCTTTTGATGTTTTATGAAGAAGGTGTGATCGACATTGCTTTGTTGGTAATCGAAAGAGATCATTGTTTTGCAGAATCTGTCAAACCAAGCTCTAGGAGATTGCTTCAGTCCATACAAGGCTTTCTTCAGTTTGCATACCTTTCCTTGACTTTGTTCAGTATCAAAACCAGGAGGAATCTCCATATACACCTCTTCTTCTAAGTCTCCATGGAGAAATGCATTCTTCACATCAAACTGTTGTAAGTCCCAATCAAGATTAGTTGCACAAGATAAGAATTCTAATGGTGTTCATTTTTGTAACAGGGGAAAATGTCTTTGGATAATCCACTCCATAAGTCTGAGTGAATCCCTTAGCCACCAATCTCGCTTTGAATCTTTTAATTGAACCATCATCTTTATCTTTTACAGTGAAGGCCCATTTGCAACCAACCAGTTTTTTGTTTGGAGGTGATGTGTCAATTTTCCAAGTCTTATTCTTTGATAAGGCCTTCATTTCTTCAATCATAGCTTGCTTTCATTTGAAATCTGCAAAAGCTTCCCTCCAATTCTGGGGAATAGACACAAAAGAAATAAACAAGGCAAAGGCTCTATAGGAGGGAGATAGAGAATTATAAGAGACAAAGTTAGATAAGGGATGTGTGGAGCAAGATCTGACTCCTTTCCTGTGAGCAATAGGTAAATCTAACTCATTAGGAAATGTAGATGACTCACTGGAGGAAAAAGGTTTGGTTCGGCAGATTGCATGATAGCTTCTTCTGCTCTATTTCTCCTTGAGTAAGTTATTAAATCAGGCCTATCAAAACGACGAACAATCTCCCCCTGAATTCTTTCTCCAATTTCATTTTCTCTTGTTTCAATAATGGAACTAGGAAAAACCATTTCTTCTTCCTTATAATTCTTCCCATAAAGAGGTGATGGTGTAATACTGAAATAGGGCTCAGATTCTTGAAAGGTAACATCCATCTCGAAAGGTAACATCCATGCTGACATTTGTACCCTTTTTGTGTTGGAGAATACCCAATAAAGACACTTAAGAGCTCTAGAATCAAGTTTTCTGGAGTTCCTAGTGTGAACAAAGCAAACACAACCAAATATCTTTGGAGGAACAATATAGTCATTTTTACCCTTTAAAGCTTCCAAAGGACTGAAAATTGAGTGTTTAAAGTGACATTCTATTGATGAGGTAGGCAACTCTACTAGAATGGCATCCCCCAGTAAGGTTTCGGCAGATGCATGGTAAATAAAAGGGATCTTGCTACTTCTAACAAATGCCTATTTTTTCTTTCAGCAGCCCCATTTTGTGCACTAGTACAAGGACAATTAGTTTGATGGATTATCCCAAAAGACTCCAAGGAAGCTCCAAAAGTTTTATCCATGTATTCTACGCCATTGTCAGTTCGAAAGATATTTATCTTAGCCTCAAACCGAGTACAAATCATCTTATGAAATGACTGAAAACATGAGAACTTCACTTTTGGCTTTTAACAAATATACCCATGTCATTCTAGTGCAACAATCGATAAAAGTAACAAACCATCGACTACCAGACAAAGAAGGTGTTTGAGTGGCCCCCATACATCAGAATGAATAGTCGAAAAGGGAATTGTGCTTTTATTATCACTCAGAGGATAAGAGCTTTTAGTGCTTGGCATGTTCACAAACATCACAAGACAAATATTCAAACTCAGTTCTAGAAAATAAATTAGGATATAACTTTTTTAAAGCGAAAAAGGAAGGGTGACCCAATCGTCTATGTCACTGCATTATTTCTTGGTTGACATTCTTATTTCTCCCCAAATAAGCCTGACCAGAATCTCGACTTCCATTGATCAAATATAAGCCATCATGCAATCTACCTCTGTCAATCTTCTTCCCTATTTGAAGGTTCTTAAAAACACAATGATCAAGAAAGAATTTTACACTACAGTTTAGTGCTTTGGTGATAGCGCTAACAGATAATAGATTAACAGGAATGTCAAGAACATAAAAAATGTATGATAAGGTAATATCAGGGGTACAAATGAGTGAACATGTTCCAGAGACAAGGGTTAGGGAGTCATTGGCTATTTGGACATAATCCCTTTTGGTACTAGGAGAATAGTTTTGAAAGCCTTTAGAAGAGCCTGTCATGTGTCTATTCGCACCGGAATCAATAATCCAAGAATTAAGTTGAGCATTAAAAGCAATACCTGACTGCACATAATTGAAACTAGCAGCACTAGAAGAGTCAAGTTTGTTCAGAAGACGACGAAGTTGTTGAACTTCATCCGGAGACAAAATCTCTCTAGAAGCGGCGTCTCTGGATGTCTGCAGAAAATTAGACTGACCAACACTAATTTGTGAAAAAGAGCTATTATCTGCTTCCTTTGTATTCCCATAACCCTTTTTTTGTCTTAAATAATCCGAAGAGAAAAAAAAGGTAGGATCTATAAAGAAATAGCACCAAACCAGGAATGAATCTGCAGCACGCCAGAAACAGTCGCCGGAGCCTCGTAACAGTAACTGAAGGTGCAAAAGCAAAATTGCACAGGTGGGGTCGGAAAAATACTGTCACACTGAAACACAGTAGATCTGAAAAAATGGCTGGAAAAAAACCTTTTAGATCTCGCCGGAATAGTGATGTCACGTCGGGATCGTAGTTCTTTTGATCGGAAAAAATGACACTGGTTTGGGTGGGCTCGGAATGAGCTGGCGACCCCAACGAACAAAAAATATCCAGAAAAGGTTGCCGGAAAATGGCTCACGCGCCGGCGCGTGGATCTGACGCGTCGACAGCGCCGGAACTTTGAGTGGCGCGTGGGGATGAATCTGCCGGAGTGGTTTTATGGGTTTTGGTTGCCTGGAGCAGAGAGACACTCTAGTGATGTTACTTTTTCAAAAAATTGACCGAAAAATAATTTAGGTAGCGGACAACCACTAGAAGGGAGAAAAACTCAAACCTCCTCAATGAAAATGGAGCCCTAATGCTGCAGAGGGAGATAACTCACCGCAAAAGGGCAGCAATGGCTCTGATACCATGAAGATTTCTATCAAGAAGAAAAGGCTTCTTGTATTTCTGAATGCTATACATCCCATGAGAATGGGTACTCTTATACAGTAAGTCCTATGACTAAATAAGGAAATAGAATATTACATAATCAATTACAATCAATACAATATCAATCTATATAATATTATTCCTATAATTATGCTACAAAATCAATCTCAATCAACAGTCCTTACTGCACTTAGTCTCTTTTCAGTTACCATTCCAGGTCACACCATGCCTTCTTGTGATGACCATTCCTGCAGCACCATAGCTCTTTCTGGCCATCTTTACTGTTTACAGCAAGATTTCAACTATTAGAGTGTTTCTGTCTAGATTTTCAGGCGATCTTTTGACAATATAAAATTTCTATATTTTCAGAATAAATAAGTGTAAGTTGGTTTCTCCAAATTTATTTCCTTCTGTATCATAAAATAAATTTGATCTTGGACCATTGAACTGCAATGATCTTAAGGTTCTTTTCAGTTATTACCTTATTTTGCATGAACATTGATTATATTTACTGTGGTGATAGTGGCATAATATTCCACAAAGAGGAATCTTTAATATCTAGTGTATTATGCATTTAACAGAGAGAAGTGGATACCCGCCATTTTATGCAAACTGCTCCTTGGTTGGGCTTGATTCCTGGTGCTGACGGGCAAATATTGCACTCTCAAGAAGGGGGAGATAGCCCTATGGTCGCTCTGTTCAAATCTGCAACCACTGCAACCATGTCCAACCCTAACTGCACAAATCCAACATCATTTCACACTATATCAAGACAAGCAGAAGCTGCCGGTATGTACCTGTTCAATATCCAGCCTTTTAATGAGCTCATCATTATACTGATTTCAGACATGTTAAACAACTTGTTATGGCATAAAACCAGTGTTATCAAAAGCAAAAAGCGCAAAAAAGCTCTAAGGTCCGTTGGTGCTTTAAGCGCAAATAAAGCGTGGGCTTTAATGAAAAAAGGCGCCAATGAAGAAAAATACAAATATATATATGTTTAGTCCAAGATAATAATTATAAGCATGTATAACAAACATATGGACAAAGAAAATGATTTTTTCTTTACGATAAAGTGAAATATCAATTGTTAGTGTTGCCTCTTCTGGAAACGCTAGGAAAAGTTTGTGTTAGAGCCTCGATGAAGACACTGAAGGCACATTAAGCGAGGCAAAGATGAAGACACTGCGCCTTTGACAACACTGATCTAAAGTCTGATATCACAGAAAGCTTTCATGGTCCAACTCTCTTTGGCACGTTTCTCATTGGAATATGTCACTATGATGCATAGTACCATGACAAGTGGGATCCAAAAGACAATGAAAACTTTCTTCTTAGATAATTGGACCCGTAAAGATAGTGCAAACTTGCCAGACCTTGTCTTTATTAGTATTTTGGTATCATTTTCATTGCCATTCACTAGTTATGAAGCCATTTGCTTTTAGATGAAAGGAGAAAACTGGATTGATTCTCCTGGCTAATAAGCGTCTCTGGGTAATTCATATTATCGAGTTGCAAACTCTATGGTGATAAGATATACCCCCTTGTATTGTATTTTTTATCACTTTCAATTTTTTACAGAATTTAATGAGTGGAAGATTTTGATGCACTCAAGTTTCACAAGGAGCAGAGGATTACAAATGTTTTACAGTACACTTGTTTGACTTGCTAGTTTTGAGCGATAAAGTTCAATATAGAAAAGGGACCAATGATCTGGCAGCTGATGCTTTGTCAAATAAATTTGAAGAACAGTGCTAATGCACTGACATCACTGCTCTACAACCTGATTAGGTGAATGAAATAATTGATGATTATGACAGAGATAAGGAAGGAGAAATAGTACTCTTTAAATGCTATCGTAGTACCATGATAAGATATGGATAGGGAGTAACGATCGACTGAGGATGTGGCAACTAGTTAATGTGATCCATTCTTCATCTCTTGGGGGTCACTCCACATCCAAGCAATATAACAGAGGTTTAGGATAGGATGAAAAACAGTGAGGAAATAGTATGGCATGTCAGCAACGCAAGACAGAGAATGTGCCATATCCCAACTTTGTGCAGCCATTATGTGTCACTAACTGGATTTGGCAACATGTAACTATGGATTTCCTAGAGATTGCAGATGGAAATGATACTGTGCTTAGTCCATTGACTATGTTAAAATGTGTGACCATCTCATCTAAAAGCTTAACTTGTTAGAGAGATCATACTTTTATTTACTTAATTTTGTCTTCAACATGACCCCTCACGTGCGAGTCTGATTCTTTTTTCTTGGGCCCAACACGTGGATATATTTTTTGATAATGGTGGTGCTGAGTCTCAAACGTAGGACCACTGTCTTCTTTGATACCATGTTAGAAATGAGAAATACACAGGAGGAAGACTAGAGAATGCATTGCTTGACTATTACCTTAAGCTATTGGGTGTTTAAATAGTACATACACCTATTCTAAACTAGGAAAGAAATCAAAGTTGGATAATTACAAAGAAATAATATCTCCCTTTTGATTCCTAATTGGTTCTAATTAATATAAACTATAATTTCATGATTCTATCATATCTACATCACATCTACCTAATTCTACCATGTATACATAATATGCTTAACACTGCCCTTTGAGTTGGTGCATACAAGTCGTATGTATAAGCTTCTTATAAATGCAACTACTTCGGGGACCAGTAAGGCATTTGTTAAAAATATTTGCAAGTTGATCATTTGACTTCAAGTTTTGTGACAATATCTCCTGAGATCAGTCTCTGATGAAGTCAATCTCTATGCGTTTAGTTCTCGTGAAAAAACCCGAATTTGATGCAATATGCAAGCAGCTTGATCATCCCACACAAGTTCCATCTGACTGATTTCTCTAAACTTCAATTCTTTGATCAACTATTTGATCCAAACTAGTTCTCAAGTTGCCACAATGATTACTCGATATTCTGCTTCTGCACTAAATCGAGCAACTACATCTTGCTTCTTGCACTTCCTAAGTACCAAATTACCTCAAATCAGAACACCATATCCAAAAGTAGAACGTTTATCTGAGGGAAATACGACCCAATCTGTATCAGTGTGTCCAACAATCTGCTTAATCCTTTCCTCGGAGCTACTCTAATATATCGAAGACTACAGACAAGTGCATAACAATGTCTGTCACACGGAGAGTCCATAATTGACTTACAACACCCACCGAAAATGCTATGTCAGGTCGATTCACTATGAGGTAGTTCAAGTTACCAATAGCCTATATCTTCCAGGATCATTAAGGCACTCACATAATCTGATAGAAGCTTAGTATTTGGATCCTTAGGAGTGTCTATGGTTTTACAATTTGTCATCTTTTGCTTTGCCAGAATGTATAGATCGTACTCACGTTGTGAGATGATGATACCTGATTTTGGTCTGGGCAATCTCAACTCCAAGAAAGTACCTTAATCGACCAAGATCATTTGTTTGGAAATGCCGAAAAACATGCATCAATTTTGAGATACCATCTTAATCATTACCAGTGATGAGTATATCATCAAACATAAACAAGCAAGTAAATGCACATGTTTGGAGCAGAATGTTGATAGAACACTGATAACTAGGGGGACGTGTTGATTGTGTTAATTGACTAGCATGATTCTAGCAGACTGTATTTTCTAGCGTAATTGTAAGAGAATAGAATATTTTCTTTATTGTAATTGATCGTCTTTCCTTAATTAGTTATAGGATTCATTGTATAATACCTCTTCTCATGGGGTGTAAAAATATATAGAAATATAAAGAAGCCTTCTCTTCTTTCTCAAATTCTTCAGCTTTATTCTTGTATCATGTAAGTTAAGCATTTCCACTTTGCATTTGGTTTCAGATTTGTTGTACAAGGCCAATATTAACACTGGAAGTGTGTTGGAATATGCCCTTGCTTTTACAAGTGCTGCATTAGATAAATACTGCAGTAAATGGAGTGCAGCCCCAAAGACGGGATTTATTGATATTACTACTTCAAAGGACTTCTATCGGATTTTCAGCGGACTCCAAATCGTAAGATACAATAGTTCATTTGCTTCATTTATTTTATTAAATTTCATTGCACTTTTAACTGCCCATTTTCATTGATTTTGAACACTAATGATGTCTTCAATATAGCAAATTTGATTTGCACACATCATGTTGGTCTTTGGTTACAAATTTACCTGATTAATACATCAGAAAGAACTATCAGCTGGACTGTCATGGTTTATGTAGAATCCCTGCAACTTATTACCTTATCGTTTTCTGATTGAAAAAAGAATACCTGTCCCTTTTGTTTGAACTTTTTCCTACTTTCGTCTATTTTTTTATGTTATATAACCTTGTTTAGTAATCTGATAGTCAGAGATAGTGGAATTAACTTTGGTGTGATCTAATTTTGTTGTCAACCATAGGAATACTTGGAGGAATCTGTTCAGCTACAATCCAGCACTTACGAAATGTTGGGCGATTCAGTTGCCTGGGGTGGATGTACAATAATCTACCTGCTTGGCCAACAAATGCATTTTGAATTGTTTGATTTTTCCCATCAAGTCCTCAATGTTGCTGAGGTGGAGTCTGTAGCAATATCGCCAACCCAGAAGAATCCTAATTTCCTCCAGGTATGATTTGCAAATTAACCAAATAAATGATGTTTTGAGTTATTTTGAACATGTGGAACTGCATCTTTAAGAATTAAAACTCTACTGCATGTTCTCTTCATGATGGCTTATGTTTAATTCAACTAAAATTATTGGAAATTGTGTCCATTAAAATTTTGTTGCAACAGCTTACTTGGAGCATAATCATTCCACTCACTGTTCTCTATCTATCCAACAAAGGCAGTTAGACGACGCCTCAACTATACTTTATATATCAACTGCTCAACTTTAAGATAAATAGAGCAGAAAAACAATGCGTTTTAAACAGTGAGAATCTATCTACCTCGACTACTAAGATAGCAAAGGTAGAACAAGATTTACAGAATTGGAATATTCCAAAAGAATCTTTCAAGTCTGATTATGAAACCGGAAAGTTTGATTTTATAAAAAGTTATAATATCAAGACATGTGAGTCCACGATAGCTATTAATAACTCAAAAGAGATTATTAAGTTACTAGCAGCACATGATATAAATAGATATAAAAAGGAATTCAATTTCCTTCACATAGGACTTGTCCAAGTTGCGGTCAAACCTCTGTATTTCCTAGGTTTAGACACGCCCATATGTCTCTTGTTAAGAGATGCTAGGCTATTAAACTTTGACGACTCCTTGTTAGGAGTCTTACAAAGCAATTTAGCACGTGGCCCAGTATATTTCAACTGCTATCCAAATTATTCGGTTGACATAAATGACCAGAATATTATGGATACATTAACCTTAAATATCCAAACCAAGAACATGAATAGCAAGGTTAATACCAAAGAAATAGCTATAATATACAGAGTATATCACCGACTAATGAAAACAACATTAGCCCCAAAAGCTAAGTTGATGAGTAACAAAGGAGCTACTATGCTTATGGAAGCAAACCAAGAGCATAGCAACGTCTTTGTTCCGCGAATGCTCAAGTGGAATGAGATCTTATCTAAAGATGAATGCCACTTTGATGCCATTACCCAACCAAAACTAGAGCCAGAAAGCTCTAATATTGAACAAGTAATTCAATATCCAGACGGATCTATTGACTTAAAATTCTTAAGATCCAAATCTAGATCAGAATCTTCTTCGAGAAGATACTCGTTTGCAAGATCATCCACTTTCAAACCCCGGGAGGAGGAATATCTGTACGATCGGGATTCAAATGATTCTATCGGAGAAGTAGAACAAAAATTAAAAGGTGTAGATTTTACCAGAACAATACCCAAGGTTCAATATGAACCAAGAGTTATTATCAGACCTAGCAGTCCCACTGAAAGTGAAATGCAGGGTCAATAGTAACAGAAAGGAAATGATCCCTTGGTATGGTTAGATCAAAGGAAAAATTTGACATAGACTTTGAATTAATAGGAGAGCTATGGAAAAGCCCATAGCATGCTATTGAAAGAAAATGGTATGTTGCAAATTATACTTCAGATCAAAGATCCTCCTTTAGAGATCAATGGATCAAAGATATGAAAAAAACCAAGTGTAATATAGAATTTTTTAGGTGATTTCAGATCACTGGTAAATTAGATAATCAACAAGAATCATTAAACACCCTAGTTAATAAGTGGTATATTGCTAATAAGGTAGTAGAATCTGAGGTTCCCCTTAGAGAAAATAAGTACCCTAGTAGAAGGAGAAGTCATCACGGCCGCTCCATTTAAAAGAGAAATAAAGGACTCCTCAGGAGATCCAAAAAATAAAGACATTAATAAATTGATTCAGCAGAACAATTACACTAATCAAATATTACATGTAGTCTCTAATCAGCTTAGTCAAGCTGGTAAAAGGTCAACACTTATAGAAAAGCCGGAATCCTCTAAAAACCAGAGAAATAAAGAAACCAATCCCATATTTAAAAAACCAGAATTTACAGCCAGTAAATACCCTGACCTAAAAGATAATGGCAAAATCACTGATAAAATATTGGAAGAGATTAATCAAAGGTTAAAACATAGCTTTAGTCTAGTGGATAAAGAAAGTGTGAAAACACTTTCCAGTAACAAAATGGTTATTAATAGATTATCGTGTTACGCTAATAAAAAGAATTACTATCATAGACCATCATTCCCTGATATGCAGTATGAAGAAAATGAATTTCTATCTCATACTTATCATTCAGGAAAAGAGATTTCTGACGGGAATATAGATGGCCTCACAGTAGGTCAAATTTACAATAAATTACACGAAATGGCATAGCTATAACTGTTCATAAGATAAATGGAACCACAGATAAACAATGTGCGGCTGTCCTAGTCTCAGGATTCATCGGAATGTTAAAATATTGGTGGGATAATTACCTTACCGAAGAAAATAGACAGAGTATGCACTATCGCAGTTATAGAGGTAGTTCAAAATGATGAAACAGGACCGACAATAGGGCAAGAAAATCGAGAATATGCAACTGCCACCTTATTATATTGTATCGTTAAACACTTTATAGGAGAACCTAAACACTTTCAAGATAAAAGTTTAGAAATCTTAAATAATTTAACCTGTCCCAAATTACACGACTTTAGATGGTATAGAGACATCTTCCTTAACAAAGTAATGATCAGAGAAGACTGTAATCATGATTATTGGAAAGAGAAATTTATAAGTGGTTTGCCTTCCCTATTTGCAAAAAAGGTAAGGACAAACATTAAAAATAAATTTGATGGTCAAATCCCCTATAACCATTTGACTTACGGAGACATAGTAAGTTTAATAAATCTCACAGGTTTAGAATTATGCAATGACTTAAAACTAAAATGTCAGCTAAAGAAAGAAGGAAAACTCTCTAAAAATGAATTAGGAAATTTTTGCCAAGACTTCGGTTATATCAAATTAACTGCACCTTCAAAAGAAGCTGCAAAACGGCATAAAAAGTATAATAAACCAAGCACTACTCACAAAAAGAAGTATAAACAATATAAACAAAGATCAAAGCCCAAAAGGTCTTCTATGGATAAAACTTATCCCCCCAAGAAAAGCAAAGCAAATGTTGGAATTGTGGAAAAATTGGCCACCGAGCCAATGAATGTAAACAACCCAACAAAAAGAAGGATAAAATAAATCTCTTGGAATTAAATTCTGAGGTAAAAGATAAAGTATATACAATCCTTGAGGAACGCTATAGCGATTCCTCCAAAACAGAAGAATACAGTGATGAAGATTGCTGAATGTCGACTATAGCTAAGATAGTAGTAACTCCAGTAATCCATGTAACTGCACGGGAACCTTTTGTACCAGTGACAGTAAATCAGTAAATGTCATTTCAAACAGTAGTAAAGAATTTTTCTTTGATATGATATATCATATTGAAGACGAAGATGTTAAAAGAAAATATCTGACATTGTTAAAAAACCTCATCCTTAATCATAAAAAAGAAATAATACCGTTTAATATGAAAGGAGTCTTCAACAAGTTTAAAGCCCAGAAAAATGACTCTACTTTACATGATCTACAACATGAGTTATCACAACTCAAACAAAAGATTAAAGAAGTAAAAGAAAGACTCAGTTCAATAGAAACTGAATAATTCGCAAATAAACTACTTAAATAATTAAATCCTTCAAAATACATCATTCAAAACAAGGAGTTTCAAACTCTAAAAATTTAGAAGAAACAGAAATCAGTTCTGAAGAAGAACCTGCAGACCGTGAACAACTCGGGCTAAAAACTATTTCGATAGTCAAAGCCCAAAGTTATCACATCCCCATCAAACTCGTGATAAACAAGAATTTTGTACTTAACAAAATAGCCTTGTTTGATACAGGGGCAGACCAAAACTGTATCTCAGAAGGATTAATTCCAACAAAGTACCTAGAAAAAGACACTACAAAATTATACTCCGCCACCGGAAAAAGTTTAAAAATAAATTATAAGCTTTCAAAGGCTCATGTTTGCAATAATGGAGTTTGTTTTATTAATGATACAAGAGACATTATTTTAGGTACTCCATTTGCAACCCAAATAAATCAAGAATAGATGGTATCTATACCATTTACTTTAGGAAAAGAAATAATCTTTCCTTATTTAAAACCTCTTTCAGAAAATGAAAGCAATTTTGTCAAAAATAAAACTATTTTCCGCATTAATCTTTTATCAAAACAGATTAATTATCTCAAAGAAGTTATACATACCAAAAGGATAGAATCTACCTTAAAAACCCCGGAGGTGGAAGGGAAGGTTAAAAACCTGCAATCTATTATAGAGAGTTTGTTCAGATTTACCCAATGCCTTCTGGGAAAGGAAAAGACACATAGTAGAATTACCCTATGCAGAAGACTTCAACGAAGAAGGAATCCCTACAAAGGCTAGACCTATTCAAATGAACCATGAACTCATGGAACATTGTAAAAAGGAAATAAATGATTTACTTCAAAAAAAAAAATTAGATCCTCTAAATATCCATGGAGTTGTTTAGCCTTCTGTGTTAACAATAGTGCTAAAAAGGAGCCCCTAGGCTTGTAATCAATTATAAGCTCTTTAATCAAGTATTAAAGTGGATTAGGTACCCGATACCTAATAAAAGGGATCTATTAAAAAGAACTTATAAAGCTAATATTCATAGCAAGTCCAGGTAAATGAAAAGGATAAATATAAAACTGCTTTTAACGTCCCCTTTTGGACAATATGAATGGAATGTTATGCCATTTAGGCTTAAGAACGCCCCGTCAGAATTTCAAAATATAATGAATAATATATTCAACTCATATAGTCTATTCTCCATTGTCTATATAGATGATGTTCTTATTTTTTCAGAAAATATAGACCAACATTTTAAACACCTTTTTTAAAGGTCTTCAAAACAAACGGGTTAGCAGTAAGTGCTGAAAAGGTAAAAATATTTCAAACATCAATCAGATTCTTAGGACATACCTTTACCAAGGAACCTATAAACCAATTTGTAGAGCCATAGAGTTCTCAACCAAGTTTTCTGATGAAATAACTGATAAAACCCAGCTGCAAAGGTTCTTAGGAAGCCTAAACTATGTAGCAGACTCCATCCCAACTGTCAGACAGATCTGTGAACCTCTTTATAGAAGGCTCAAGAAAAATCCGGCAAAGAGTTTTCTTCTCCTCTTTATAGAAAACTCTTTGCCGGATTTTTCTTGAGCCTTCTATAAAGAGGTTCGACGATCTGTCTGACAGTTGGGATGGAGTCTGCTACATAGTTTAGGCTTCCTAAGAACCTTTGCAACTGAGTTTTATCAATTATTTCATCAGAAAACTTGGTTGAAAACTCTCTGACTCTACAGATTGGTTTATAGGTTCCTTGGTAAAGGTACGTCCTAAGAATCTCATTGATGTCTGAAATATTTTTACCTTTTTGGCACTTACTGCTAACCCGTTTGTTTTGACGACCTTTAAAAAAGGTGTTTAAAATATTGGTCAATATTTTCTGAAAAAATAAGAACATCTATATAGACTATATAGGTTGAATATATTATTCATATATTTTGAAATTCTGACGGGGCGTTCTTAAGCCTAAATGGCATAACATTCCATTCATATTGTCCAAAGGGGACGTTAAAAGCAGTTTTATATTTATCCTTTTCATTTACCTGGACTTGCTATGAATATTAGCTTTATAAGTTTTTTTTAATAGATCCCTTTTATTAGGTATCGGGTACCTAATCCACTTTAATACTCGATTAAAGAGCTTATAATTGATTACAAGCCTAGGGGCTCCTTTTTAGCACTATTGTTAACACAGAAGGCTAAACAACTCCATGGATATTTAGAGGATCTAATTTTATTTTTTTTGAAGTAAATCATTTATTTCCTTTTTACAATGTTCATGGTTCATTTGAATAGGTCTAGCCTTTGTAGGGATTCCTTCTTCGTTGAAGTCTTCTGCATAGGGTAATTCTACTATGTGTCTTTTCCTTTCCCAGAAGGCATTGGGTAAATCTGAACAAACTCTCTATAATAGATTGCAGGTTTTTAACCTTCTCTTCCACCTCCGGGGTTTTTAAGGTAGATTCTATCCTTTTAGTATGTATATCTTCTTTGAGATAATTAATCTATTTTGATAAAAGATTAATGCGGAAAATAGTTTTATTTTTGACAAAATTGCTTTCATTTTCTGAAAGAGGTTTTAAATAAGGAAAGATTATTTCTTTTCCTAAAGTAATGGTATAGATACCATCTATTCTTGATTTATTTGGGTTGCAAATGGAGTACCTAAAATAATGTCTCTTGTATCATTAATAAAACAAACTCCATTATTGCAAACATGAGCCTTTGAAAGCTTATAATTTATTTTTAAACTTTTTCCGGTGGCGGAGTATAATTTTGTAGGGTCTTTTTCTAGGTACTTTGTTGGAATTAATCCTTCTGAGATACAGTTTTGGTCTTCTCCTGTATCAAACAAGGCTATTTTGTTAAGTACAAAATTCTTGTTTATCACGAGTTTGATGGGGATGTGATAACTTTGGGCTTTGACTATCGAAATAGTTTTTAGCCCGAGTTGTTCACGGTCTGCAGGTTATTCTTCAGAACTGATTTCTGTTTCTTCTAAATTTTTAGAGTTTGAAACTCCTGGTTTTGAAGGATTTAATTCTTTAAGTAGTTTATTTGCGAATGATTCAGTTTCTATTGAACTGAGTCTTTCCTTTACTTCTTTAATCTCTTGTTTGAGTTGTGATAACTCATGTTGTAGATCCTGAAAAGTAGTCATTTTCTGGGCTTTAAACTTGTTGAAGACTCCTTTCATATTAAACGGTATTATTTCTTTTTTATGATTAAGGATGAGGTTTTTTAACAATGTCAGATATTTTCTTTTAACATCTTCGTCTTCAATATGATCTATATATAAATGCTTGACTTGGTAGGTACACCAACTTCTTGTTTCATATAGTTTTGAGAAACAATATATAGTACTAGTCTGAATGATAATTAAGAGAAAGGGTAATTGTGGATTTGAAAGTCATATGGGATTAAATAGCAATTAGTTCTTTTGTTCTAGCGGCTTGATTCACTATTCACGCTTGATATTTCCTAACTGACATGAGACCAACCCCGATCCTCCCAAAAAACAATACCCAAGGGAGAGCGGTTAGTTTAACTTGCTAGTGTTGGACTATTGATGGCCATTTCACATCCTCCTCAGTTCTCTTTAGCACTATTGTTTTTGATAAGCAGAATAGCATATATTTGACATCTATGATTACTTTCCATCTAAAGGGGATTGAAGGTTTGCTGGAAGCTATCCTGAGTTCTCTTTAGCACTACTCAATTTGATAAGCAGAATAGCATATATTTGACATCTATGATTACTTTCCATCTAAAGGGGATTGAAGGTTTGCTGGAAGCTATCCTCAGTTCTCTTTAGCACTATTGTTTACACTCAATTTGATAAGCAGAATAGCATATATTTGACATCTATGATTACTTTCCATCTAAAGGGGATTGAAGGTTTGCTGGAAGCTATGAAGAAAGCAAGGAGGCTAAACAATCACGTGTTTTCAATGTTGCAAGCGCGCTGCCCATTGGAAGATAAACAGGCTTGTGCCATCAAACAAAGTGGTGCACCGTTGCATCGGATAAAATTTGAGAATACTGTGTCCTCTTTTGAAACATTGCCACAGAAAGGTGCCTGAGATCTTGCTTCTATTTTCATTGCAGGAGCTTGCATGTACGACCCATGTTATTTTGCATGTAATATATGCTTATTGATGTACTTATTGCTCTGACAATGAAGATACTACTTGTTCAGTGATGGTATCGATATAGACATTGTAAAATTTGAGAAAAAACCAAAACCTTGTTTTTCACTTTTTTTACAATCAAAACCTTGTTGAAAAATTACATTTTAACAACAAAATATTATTTGCAAAAAATATGACTAAACCCAACTCTAACTTCAAAAATTACAAAAGTGTAAAAGTTTTTGGTTTCTATGGCCAAACGCCTACTCACTTGTTTTGTAGTTTTCTAACGTCTGCTCAAGAATCAACAAGTATACTAGACTTGGATCAATATTGTTTCAACACAAATTTTAATTATTTTCAGACAAAAGTATTTCCAACTTGTAATATTTTCTATGTATAATTGTAATTAAGATGAAATCATCGCTGGAATGTAAACTACCAGACCTTTTGGAAATAAGGTACCGTTATGTAGTCAAACCAGTCTCCAAGGGCACATGGGTCCTTCAGTTATAATTATTTCCATTCCAAATGGACGTTATTCACTTCTGTAGTAAATTTTCACTCAAGAATTTCTATAAGTGGAGGCCAAATAAGATGTAGAAAGAAAATGCATACCACGAGTCTTCACCTATATTGTTAGGACTAGACTATATTACTCCTATGTCAATTTATGTGACACCATTTCTTTTTTGGTTGGTCCCAAAAAATGTCATATTTTTATATTTAGAAACAATTTAACTTTATGAGATAATTTAGAGTCACACATTTATATAAGATTTGTTTTGGATCATACATTTCAAAAGTCTTTTTTATTTTCTTAAACTTCATGTCAAGTTAAATAGTGCCACATAAATTAAAATGGAGGGAATACCTTCGGTTGAAGATAAGTTTCCTTTTATTCAAACTACTTTGGTCGAGAATAAGTATTGATTTAGAAAGTAAAATAAATATGTAGGTTGGTTTAGGGCTAGTGCCTGTCCTGTTGACCTAACAATTTTTGTTAAATGTCCCACCGATATAAGTAGGGGTGGCAAATGGGTGAGTTAGGTCGAAAATAGGTTAATAAAAAACTGATTAATTACCCGATATGCGTAAATATGGATATAAAATGAGTTTACCCGACGGATAATATGAATATTCATATTTATCCATATTATCTAAAGTTACTTTAAAGATGTTGGCTTCATATATCTAATATGGAGAAAATTAATTTACCTTCTTGTCCACAAATCTAATCCCTAGTACATAGTTGCACCTCAACATTTGCGTAAAGAATAGAACTTCGAAGTTTTCCAATGACACGATCTCCTAGAAATATTTTTTGAAAAATATCCACCCAAGCCCCACCATTTCCACCCCATTGCACCCACCCTCCACCACCCACCCCCACCTAACCACTACCCTCGAATGCACTTTATCTTCACTCATCCCTATCCCACTTCTAAAATCAAATTTTTTGGAGGGTGGTGGAGTGTGGGTGTGGGTGAGTGGTGTAAAAAACAAAAAAACTTAAAAACTTAAAAAAAACTCTTTTTGGAGGGGATGGGGGGTGAGTTGGGTGGTGGGGTGGTGGGGTGGTATGGTTGGGGTGGTAGGGTGGTTGGTGAAATGTCACTTGTGAGACTTGTTTTACTAAAGTTGTTAGTTTTTTTCTATTTTACCAATTAAGTTATCCATATTTTAAGTAGATAATATGAGTTGATCTATATTAGACCCATTTAAATGGATTGGATATCCAACTCATTTTAAATGGGTTGGGTCGAGTAAATATCCGTATTTTTTATCCCTTTTGCCGCCCCTAAATATAAGTGCCATGATAATTGGTGCAGTAGAATCCCGACATGGGCTAAAGGAGTCTCAATTCTAGGGACAAAGTTCAGGGTCCATGGTAGTAATTTCATTATGCAGCATCAATGTTGAGGAAGCACTTGAAGTAAATATTGTGTGTACCCTAATGATACAATATTGAAGTTCATGTAAACATGTTTAAAATCGAAGTATGCGCTTTTGACATTACGTACCTTTTAGAGGGCAAAACATCCTCCATTTTTTACTTCCTTTAAGGAATTTGTGTGATAGTGTTAGTTTATATGTTTCTACTAGATTGACAAAGTAATCCTCCATTTTGAAGAAGACATCATGCTTTCCCATATGGGTAAATCCATTTCTAACTTCAATAGTTTTCTTGGAGCTACACATGATGTTTGAGTGTTTCCTTCTAACTTGTCCAAGAATGAGGTTTGTGCTAGCCATAAATGTTGAGGATTGTTGCTGAGCACGTAATTACTTATCTATCTGAATGAAAATGAAGGTAATGAGTGAGTTATAAATAAATATAACCTAGTAAAATTTTGAACCCGCACCCTTTTGAGTATCATGGAGTAAGTGTTGGAAAATATATCCACACACAGATATTCAATTAGGAGTACATCACATCTCAATATGATCCACAATCCACATACTATAAATGTGATACACGGTGGTGAAGAAAATTAGTCAAACACATCGACAAGTTCAGGACAACATATATAATATCCAAAATGAAACGCGACACCAAATGGAGAGTATTAAGTGTCTGAACGTCATGTCACGAAGCCGCACCACACAACCATCAGTTTATCAAGTCAATATTTGCGTACTTAGATAATAAAAGATACACGACTGACCCCAAAGACCGCCAACTTTGTTAGGCACACGCTTGTCCAACACACGAACCAGACAGATAAACACATTTTTAAAACAGACTTAAAAATCAAAGCATCAAAGTTTAAGGTTTCACTTACCTTGAGTTCGCAATTAACCAAGCTTTTCAATAATCCAGAACTACACCTCTGAATCCCCTCAAACTACCTAAAATCGGGTTTAAATGATCAGTTATCCTTAGATGAACATTCTTCTAAATTTTAGATCAAGTCAACATAAAAGTCAAAATGTTCACTGCAAAAGTTAGTTATTGATACAGGTCGAAATCTCATAACAAGACCATCAAGGGATTCTCTTCAAATTGAGGATTCCAAAATACTAATTTCAATGGAAATAAGTGAAAGTACCACGAGACACTCTCCTCTGTATTCTTAGGGCTTGGGTAAACATGCAAGTGTTATGAGAGATAAAACATGCAAGTGTTCGGCTAACACACACACGTATATATACTATTTAACTCTCGTGCCATAAGTTGTGCGGTGCACAACTGACTCGTAAGAGGTCTCATGCGACAGATGTGCGGCGCACAAGGCAAGTCTGCACGATGCCGCACAACGTACGCCCGGTGCAAGGCCGGCTCAGGGGGAAGCAACTAAAGCGGGTTGCTTTAGGCCTCCCGAAATTAAGGGCCCCAAATTGTTTGTAACTATTTAGTTATATATGTCTATTATAAAATTGCTATTAGTATTATTCTTAGAAAGATACTAAATTTAGGCTTATTTTTTGGAATATGATAGAGATCATTTAAATAAATAAATGGTATGTAAATAAATATTAAATTTCATTATAAACAAGCGATATGTACAAAGAATAGATCGCTGACGATATTAATATTTGAAAATAAATCTTCCATAATATCTTTTAAAGTTGATTATTTCTTATATAAAGTGTGGATCAAATTATTTTTTCAATTTAAAATAGACTTGAACTATTTTAAATGTATTGAAATTATTTTAACATCTACTTAGGAGTACAAATAATAGAGATCGTTAGATGAAGAGAACTTATAAATATAATATCTAAATCGTGATGTTTCTTGTACAATATTACTGAAATCTTGATAAATAAAGATACTAGATACCTTCGATGGTGAGAACTAGCGGGTGGTCGAATATGGTCAACATATGTACAAGATGGTTTATACATCATCATTACGAAATAAAAAAAAAGAAATTAAATAAACATATATAAAATTTTATTAATTAAATTTAAGACCTTTGCTTAAGGTCGACTTTAGGCCACCAATTCTGTTGAGCCGCCCCTGCTTATGGCTATTCCATAAAATTTTATTTAGAAATATCGACCTCCAAAAGTTTGTAATATTAAAAATTTGAGAAAAATCGACCTCCGAAGGTCAGTCTTTTCAAACATTAAAAAAATTGCAAAATACCAATCTCCGAAGGTTGATTTTTTTTTCGCAAAAAAATAAATTTGAAGAGTATAATTTAAAAAATTAAAGTCTTAAACAAACAAACACCAATTGTCTAGAGGTAGAAATGTATCCTACGACGGTAAAGACGGGGTCAATCCCTGAATGATGTATTTTATAGTTGTGTAATTTAAAAAATCTAGCTCTGAAGGTAAGAATTTTTAAACAAAAATTACTAACGATCAGGACAATACCGACATCTATTTTGAGGTCAGTTTTTGGTCGATTTTTCTCATTACCATTTTTTTAGCAGTGCATTTTTAACTTATCTAACGGTCTCAGAACACATAATGGGATAAAATATTAAAATTGAGAGGTTGGGTTGTTACAATCAATTAGTTAACTAACACACGTTCTTACTTCAAATATTACTTAACTATAAAAAAATTATTATGATTTGATGTAAACACTAACACGCTTGATTTTGATAAAAGTATTTTTAAATTGACTAGTCTAATACAAATTGTAATTAAAATTGAATAGCAGCTCAAAAATAGTTGTCACTTCTCCCCTAATTTGATATTCCCTCTGAATAAAAAAGAGTGTCCACTTAGCCATTGCACACCCTCCTAAGAAAATACTGGCAAAATAGATAATTTGACTAAAATACCCCTAATTAAATAGATATTGGGATTTGGTCACCTAACACTTACTAAGGGAAAATCTGAAAAGTAAAGTTAATTCTCTCTTGATTTGATAAGTAAACATTTTTTTTACTCAAAAAATAAAAATTAAGTGGACACTCTTTTTTATCCGAAGAAAATAATAAAAATATAGTACAAACATATAAAATACTCCACTTGCTACCTTAAGATCCACACTAGCTTGGTATTATCATGTCATTCATCACTCATCTATCCCACGAATGGAACTATTACCATTTTCACCTACGAATGGATGTTAAGACAGCCTTCCTAAACGGAGATTTGAAAGAGGAAATATATGTGGAACAACCCGAGGGGTATGAGATTCCAGGACAAGAAAAGAATGTATGTCGACTTGTTAAGTCTCTGTACGGACTCAAACAAGCTCCGAAACAATGGCATGAAAAGTTGGATAATACTATATTATCAAAAGGTTTCTCCATAAATGAATGTGATAAATATATCTATATCAAAGGAAACTCTGACTCGTTTGTCATGATATGCCTTTACGTAGATGACATGCTCATCACCGGAAGTAGTCTTAAGTTGATCCTGAAAACCAAGAATATGTTGAAACAGTGTTTCCAGATGAAAGATATGGGTATTGCAGATGTGATCTTAGGAATTAACATTTCTAAGACATCTGGCGGGATGGTCTTATCTCAATCTCATTACATTGAAGATGTTTTGAGGAAATTTGATGCATTTGGCAGTCCCCCTATGAAGTCACCAATGGATATGAATCATAGAATTGATAAAAATCATGGTGCACCTGACCCGACATCGCTTATCCGGCCATTAAGTTGACTAGGTTCACTCGTAATCCTGGAAATGATCAATGGAAAGCGTTAAATCGGATACTACGATATCTAAAATATTTGTTGACTTAAGGATTACACTATTCAAGATATCCAGCCGTACTGGAAGGATACAATGATGCAAACTGCATATCTGACATAAAGAACACCAAATCCACTAGTGGGTATGTTTTTACAATTGGTGGTAGGGCTGTGTCTTGGGAATCCTCTAACCAAACATGCATCGCCCGATCCACTATGGAATCGGAGTTTATCGCTTTGGACAAAGCAGGAGAAGAAGCAGAATGGCTTCACGACTTCTTAAAGGATATCCTTTGTTGGGATAAACTCATGCCTTCGGTGATGATTCACTGTGACAGCCAATCGTCTTTAGGAAGGGCACGAAGTAATATGTACAACAGCAAGTCTAGACATATTCATCGGAGACATAAGATCATTAGGCAGTTGATCATTACGGGTGTCAATTCCATTGATTACGTCAAATAAAAGGATAACTTAGCAGATTCTTTAATAAAAGGCCTACCCAAAGATCAAATATTCTGCATGTCTAGGGGAATGGATTTAAAACTCAAACAATAAAAAATTTTATGGTGGTAACCCAACCTTATTGACTGGAGATCCCAGGAATTTGGTTCAATGGGAAAACTAAACTATAGAGGTTCAGTTTAGCGCTTCACTTGAAGTAAGAGCACTTCAGATTATCATTCTTTAAAGAACGATAACTCCAAAGTCGTTCATGTGATAGACATTAAGTGCTACATGCATGATGGGTAAAGGATAAGTTTCTGAAACTTTTAATGATTCCTAACACTTGCGAGTGGGGTAGAACAATATACCTTATAGGAGATCACCTATTTAAGTGCGAAGACATGCCGCTTCAAATGTACGCACTTAAGAATCCAAGCGTTGTCCATAGCCACAACGGACAAAACAATAAGAAGAAATGAATAAGGAGAGTTATTGTGTTGATATCATTGTCTTGGTTTACACTAAACACTGACGGTTCAAGACATCGCGTTCACCGCGCAATAAGTAAATCTGATGGTAATCGACTAAGGAAGGTTCAAAGCCGAAAGCTACCTTTTCTGATGCAATATCTTTCCGCTGAAAGATTGATGAACTTTGGCACCCTGTGTGCACCAATTCTCTTTCAAAAGGGGATTGTTGGAAATTTTACTAATGTGGGATTGAGTTTATCCCATCTTTAATGACTTAAACACGTGGGCCTCGCATATCGGAAATATTGTTTCTTCGCACATGCCTAATCTACTAAGTGAGTAGATGATGTTAGTGTCAAGTATCGTCAAATTTCGTTGAGAAATGAAAGAGATATTGGTTCACAAAGTAATGTCTTTGAGACATGAAAAGATGGAGTATTTTTTGGCCAAAAATGACAAATGTCCATCATTGGTAAAAGAATGAGAGTTTATGCAATATATGAACTCTAAGTTTGAGTAAGGGTTTGGGACCCCAAGGGGTAACCCATATAACCCATATGTTTAGAAGGGAGAGGACCTAGGTGAGCTTGGGTTCGGGGCTAAGCCCCACACGCGCGTCACCGTCGCCCGTCCGAACCGGGTCACAGGTTGTTGGGTTGTTCCGAAACTTTTTTTTTGGTCCCTAAAGTTTAATGGTTTTTGAAGACACCAATAGTCATGACTGTTCAAGAGAACATATACCAACAGACATGACTATTTGCCTCCCTATGATTGTTTGTCTTCCTTTTTCACTCTTAAAAATTGAATGTTTCTTTTCAATTCTTAAGGACAGATGAGAGAAAAAGAGCACGAAACAGGAAATATAGAACCCCATTTTCGTTACCTACAATCCGATTTTACAATTTTAAGACAAAAACTTACAATTATTCGGCTATGTAAAAATATTTTTGAAAAGGCAACATATTACATTTTCTTTTTCTTCCATTGGGAGGTCAAAGTCAAAAAGGCATTTAGTGTCAGCATCTTCAGTCTCCTCCTACACTGTTGGCTCCGTACTCCATGCCCACTCTGCTTATTGCACTTCTACTCCACTCTCTAAAATCTTCCAAAAAAAAAAAAGTGCAACACACATCACATAATTATTTCTCTTTTCTTTGTACAATGTCTTCGAAAAGTGCAAATGACTACGCCATTAACAACAACCACAAAGCTGCTTTGCAATAAGTACTTAAGGTACTAGTAAGCAAACTTAAATTTTCAAAACATAATTATACTTAATAAGAGTAACTTAACAAATAAATTGATACTCCATAATTTTTCAACAAGAGTGTCAAGACAATCAGGGACAAGTAAAAAAGGAACGAAGTACCTCGTCAAAAAAAGAAAAAAATTAAGAGAAATTTTTAGTTGAGTGTTATATTGTGATTTATGAATTGTTAAAAGATCTATTTCTGGTTACATTCTGCGACGGTCCAAAACTTTTGTCCAGTATGCGCTTCTGTGATGGTCCATTCTCTAACTTTAAAACGAATTTATTAGACCTTTTTTAGATGTTTTGAAAGTAAAATGTTACGACAACATATTAAATGAAATTCCACAGTGTGTGTGGAGGATAGAGTATAAATTTATCTTTATCTTAAGGTAGAACAATTATTTTCGAGAAAAAATATTATTTTTTTCTAAATAAATATTATTGCAGTGACTAATTTGCCCCGTCTGATGTCACTTTAAGAGGGCGAGAAAGAAAAGACGTCACTTTCAGAAGTCTAATCGAATTTCGTACACACAACGAAAAATAATTTGGGACCAATGGAATATTTATTAGTTTATTTTGGATTAGAGAACAGTTCGGTAGAAATGGTTGCAGCTATGCTTCATAACAATACATACATATACATAATATACCGTCAAGAATAAATCTTGAGGCTAACTCAACCCTAAAAACTAACTTGTAGGGTGAGGATTGTCCAAATCCATATAAGTAGTTCATGTTCTCATTCCATTTCCGATGTGAGACTTTTAACACTCCCCGCACGCCCAGACCTCGCTTACTGGAACGTGTACAATATAATTTGGAGGCCCAACATCGGTGAACAAAGAATTGAAATGGGTCTGACTCTGATAACATGCATTATCAGGCTTCCGATGAGTCAATATGCTGAAAACATGGCCCATATTGGATTGGGAAAAACTCGGAGCGCACTGCTGGGTCCCAGGAAATTGGGTCTGCTCACTGTGGCATGTTTGCAATTGGGGCGGACCAGTATTGGAGGCCCAAGACCCCAACTGTTGCGTCGGAACCGTGTGCTGATGGAAGGACTACTGGTGGGCCGCAATTACTGGGTTACTAGTGGAAGGTGTTGAGCTTATGCTTAAGGCCCAGTGTCCATGCTGCTGCCAGGGCAGTGGACTCATGCAGGGGACCCGACGCCCTCTGCCACCACTGCGTCGTTGGCCACTGCCACGTCTGTGGTTGTGCTTTGTCATAACGGTTGCCGGAGCGTGTGGGAGAGAGTGAACGAATATGGACATAGTATATGAGGCAGAAGCAGCCGTATACGAGGTGTATAACAGCTCAAAAAGGCTGTATACGGGTAGTATATAGTGGCAAAGAGGGTATATCAGTCGTATACAAAGTGTATATCGACGTGTATAGGCTATATACGAAGGGTATACGGCCTGGTGGAGATATAGAGAAGGAAAGAGGGTTGTATATCAGCAGTATACCAGGGTTATACGGGGCTGTTTGCAGAATTGAAGGGTTGGGCCGCTGTATATTAGTGTATATCGGATGTATACCGGTAGTATACGATCGGTTCAGCGCTGGAAAAATAGAGGGATTGGCGGCCGAAATTAGGTCTTAGATCGAAAAGGATTATTGGCTCTTGATACCATGTATTGGAACTTCAGTGTCCCTTGCGTAAGGCGTCTTTGGTCTACTGTGATAACATATCCGCCATATATTTATCCCATAATCTGGTTCAGCATCAGCGAACTAAGCACATTGAGATGGATATACATTTTGTTCGTGAGAAGGTTGCTTTCGATCATGTTAAGGTGTTGCATGTGCCTTCTTCGTATCAGTATGCGGATATTTTCACGAAAGGCCTTCCTAGACATCTCTTCATCGACTTCAGATCTAGTTCTGCTCCGACTGAGGGAGTGTATTAACGTGTATAACATGCCCATATATTTAGCCATATTTAGTGTTGTATAATTATGGTAGATATAAGATCCCTATTGTATTAGGACTCCACATTGTACACACTATATATATATATATATATATATATATATATATATGTATTAATGAGAAAGACTCCCAAAGGAGATTAATACACTTCTATATATACACATACACATGTATTTATATATACTTTTTTATAAATGTACCCGGGCCAACTCACATGTACCTTGATGTTTCTCTTGCTGCATTTTGCAGAAAAACAGGAAGAATCTTGTTTTAAGTATTGGTTTATTGCGATGATGAATCAGTCCAGTGATTGAGTTAAACCTTGTAGTATTTGTTTAACCTTTTGTTATTGTTAAATATACACAATATACATGTGTATATTGTGTATAAGTCTCTCGGTTGGCTCTCGGTTTTCCTCCCCTTTGTACCGTGTAATTGGGTATATATTTAGTATCCTAGTTTAGGTAATGTTGTAATGTAATTAGTATTGTACACTTACCATAATAATTGTATTACCATAAATGTATAGTTAGTATCCAAGTAGAATAAGATTTTAGGAATATGATTTTCCTATTATGAAAATATGTAACTTGTATAAATAGTATTTCAATCAATGAAAATAATCAAGGGATTATTTCTTTTATGGTATCAGAAGTCTAGGTCTTAAAATCCTCTCCCCCTTTTCTTCCTCTTGGCTGTTGACCAACCAGTGCACAAAGCCGAGACCAAAGTTTTTCCGCAACTTGTTCTCGGATTGGTTGATTCCGACGGTACCTCTACTTCCCAAATTTTTCTCCCAAAATCCCTCAATCACATATTGTTCTATCAATATGTATACATCCCGAAACACGTTTCATCCTGCCTTTACAGTTTATGACATCAAGAATAACATTCATCTTGTTCTTGAAATAGAAAACGTCCAATATGCGACGTGGGCTGAACTGTTCAAAATTCACGCACGATCACATCAAGTCATCCATCACATAATCCCCGCGGCTCCTGAGGATACGGAGGTGCCAAAATGCGAGGATGATCCTAAGTTGTGGACGACTCTTGATGCTACCGTCCTTCAGTGGATATATTCCACAATTTCTACCGACCTTTTGCAAACAATTATTGAGCCTGACGCTACGGCACATGCGACTTGGAATAGACTGCGTGATATATTTCAAGATAATCAAAATTCTAGAGTCGTTACCCTTGAGCAGGATTTCTCCCACGTCAATATGAAAGATTTCCCTAATGTTTCGGCTTATTGCAAAAGATTAAAGGAATTGGCGGACCAACTTCGCAAAGTTGGCGCGCCAGTTTCAAATGATCGTTTGGTCCTCCAAATGGTTTTCGGACTCTCCGAGGTCTATAGTGGTGTGGGAACGCTTCTTCGGCAAAGCAATCCGCTTCCGCAATTTTATCAGGCTCGTTCTATGCTTACACTCGAAGAAGCAGGCATGGCAAAACGAGCGGCTACCGGTGCTAGTCTCGTAGTCATGATGACCGAGTCCACGGTGTATCCTACCGGTTCCAATAACTCGGGCCAAAATCGCAACAACGGTGGCGACAAAAAGAGTGGAAATATGAAACATAATGACAAGAACCGCGACGGCAACAACGGCGGCAGCCGACAGAATGGTGGTGGAGGTGGGGGTCCTCACGGTGGTCAGCAGAAGCAGTTTTGGGCCCCACAGTGGGCCCCTATGCAGTGGCAGTGGGCCCTACAGCAGCAGTTTGGGCCCAGCCAATTTTCACCACAGTAGCAGTTTGGGGCCAGCCAATTTTCGCCCAACTGGCAGTGGGCTGCCCAGCAGCAATCCAGGCCCAATTCGACCTGGTGTTGACACCCAATTCTGTTCCATCTTTTTTGATTTATTTGCAATTTTAAATATTTTTGACACCTCAAAAATATTTTTTTATATATATACATATATATTATTATTCTCAATGTTGTTATTATTATTATTCGTATTTCTACAACCATTTGCCTTTTTAAATCATGATCGTAGTTTCTATTGTAATACTCTATATTATTTTATTTTAGCAAAATCGACATCGCATTTCTTTATTTTTTTATTAAGCATTAAGCATTTCACAAATATTATATTTTATTATTACCACATCTTATACTATTTTATAAATAATTTTACATTTTATTTAAAGCTTTTTTAATATTAAACCCCTTTTATATTTTTAAATCCATAACTCATTTCATTTCCCAACCCAAAACAATTTCTACCCAAACTAATTTCATTCCCACAAACTAGCCCAAACCCCTAACCAAATTCGCAACCCCCCCCCCCCCCAAAACAAAGGCCATATCGGCCAAACCCAATTCAACTCCCCTTTTTATTTTCGCCCACCCAAACCCCTTTACCAAGACCAACCGGACCGACCCACTCCCAACCCGTCGGCCCCAAACCCGATACCCTTAAAACCCAACCCCAAATCCCCAACCCCTAAAATTATTTCAAGTCAAACACACCCTGCACTTTCTCCAATCGCCGCACACCCCTACACCCCTACCCCTACGTCGCTGCACCATACGCCTGACACCATCAATCGCCGACACCGCCGCCTGAAACCACCAACCTACACCATCACCCCTCACCATACCACTACCACCATGCCCCCTCGACCGTCGAGCCCGCACACCGCACAGTTCCCTTTTCCCATTTTTTGCAAAAAAACCAGAGCTTTGAATAGCTCACCCGAGTCGGATCGACTTGCATGCCTGCATACTACAGTGGGTCTCTTGAACACCTTCAAGAATTCGGTGGGTAAAAGCATGAATCCGTACCCCTTTGTTATTGTCTCGGTTTTCAAAATGAAAATAAACCGTCACTTTTTTCTTTTTTTCTTTGAATTCGAATTTCGAATTCTAGCTATTGAAATCCCTCAAGTTTTGGCTATAAATATAGCCCTTTGGGTTGTGTTTGGAAAAAGGCTTTTTTTTGTACGAAAACTCTCGGTTCTTCAAAAGTCGAACTAAAAAATTCACCATTTATTAGGCTTGTTCAGAGGCAAAGATATGCAGAAAAAAAACCCCTCTCTTGAACAACTTTCGATTCTCAAAATCCCTTTCTTTTTACTCTCGGTTCCGGCTCAGCAAAGCCACAAACACTTTGTTCTTTTTCAAATCGCATAAACAGACTTCTCCGAGCGGGTCGACGATTCGAAACAAGCCTCGGTTCGCTACCCGGAGAAGGTCAATGAGCTTGAATTCGTCTATGTTTATTTTATTTTTTTATGTGTCATGTGTGCTGATTAGTTTAGTTTTCTGATTATAATGCCTGATTTCAAGTATGATATCTTGTTTTAATGTAACTAGTTTAATTAGTAGATTTAGGTATTACATTCTGGATTAACAGGTGTAATCTGGTATGAGTTATTTTTATGTATTTTTATGATTTGAGAGCAATATAAGTTGTTTGTCTTCATTTTGGATATCTGTTGGTAGGAGCTTGCATGAAATGAATCGGGAGACAACCAATAGATAGCCTTATGCATGTCTGTGGATTTCTGGATATGATTAACTAGGGATAGTCTAAGTAATATTGGAACATGTTTACTCCTGTTTGAGTTCTTGTGTTTAATTTAATATGTCCTAGTTATTTCTTTGCTTTTAATATAACATTTTGTTGACTTAAGGTTCATTTGATAACCATGTTGAGTCATGCCATGTCTAATTTGAAGTATCATTGTGTCTCATACAATCCAAGCTATTATTGTGTATGTCTTTGTGCCTATGGCCTTGCACACTTAAGTTGTTAATTTTAATGACCATGGAAGTCTCTTCTGTTTGCCTCCCATGTTTATCCTAAGTTGGTTGTGCATATATCATTGCTCATCTTAGTGTAAGTTTGTTTTTGTGCTAGTATGAAAAATCCTTTTAGAGCCATGTGGTTAGTGTATGTTGCTTACTTGAAAAGATATGCATGTTTGGCCTAGCTTAGGCAGTTATGTGTCTGCAAAAATGTCATCTTTGGATTAGACAGTTCTGTGGTTATGCCTGTGAATCTGTTTATGTGTCTATCTCACTTATTAAGGGGTATCATGCCTAAATGCATAGCATAAGTGTAACTGTGAATGTTTAACATAGTTCAGGCAGTTTTACATCCCTGAAATATTACTGCTCCCTGGTCACCTGTTCATTCTTATGTTTACATGTTAATCCAAACTTATAATATGCTTACCCTATCATGTCCAAGTGTTAATGTGTTACCATGCCAGTATATGATTACTTTTTCAATCATTTTTTCATGTCTTGTTCATTAAGTGGTGGCCATCTGTGTTGCCATCTGTTTGAAAATTGATTATTGTCATGATGGGCTAGAAATCCTTATTTGTACCTAGTTTGAAATCTGATTGCATATAGGAAATGATTGGATGTAGAAGCTATCTGAGAATGAATAGAGATGTTGAATTAGTTTCTTTATATATATATATATATATATATATATATATGAATAAATTGCATGCACTCTGTGACAAACTGCACATCTACATGTCTAAGTTACCTATTAGCAATATATTCCCTTTCTCATTGATTTTGTTTGTCCATGTTTAGGTTGTTTATTGAGAGTATATATGTTTTTCTTGGGATTCATGAGTCAGTATTATGTGATCTTATCTGTTTAAAATTGGCTGAGATTGCACACTTTGATAATATGACCCTTGCATCAGTTAGGAAAGCCTGCTTCTATACAAGAATGTATGACTGAGACCTTTTGTTTTATAAACATAATTTCCCTCATGTCCAGTATATCTTGAGAGTCAGCCATGCTAGATTTCATCTCCCTAGATAAACATGTCTAATATATATAGTATGTAATGTGTTCCCTTCTCCCTTTAAGTCTCTGTATGCCCTCATAATCATGTTTTAAATTAACTAGGAATGCCAGGCTTAGATTTGTAGTCCACTTTGACTCTCTTTGTCATAATTAACAGACATTTTGTCTATGTGAGTGTGATTTACAGAAGGGTGAATTCTCTGCTTTGCCTTGTAGTCTGAAATTGTCATTTTTGTACATTTTGGTGAAGCATGAAAATGGTACACCTAAGGATATATATGAGGTATATAACTCTGATATATGCCTCGTATACATCAGAATTGTATATTGGTGTATATTTCCATGTATATCACATATCTTCGAGACATTTTGTATACCTCTATGTCAATCAGACTTAAATGCATTGTACTAGGGGTCTGCCTTCCCTTCTTTCCTTTAAACTCTGAACTGTTGGGCCTGCCACCTCATCTACATGTATCATGCGGGCCAGTTAAGCCCAGATCTGAATAAGTCATCTGAGTTATTACCCTTTGGGCTTACTGATTTGTCTAGCCTCAATCAATCAAATATGGATAAAATGTTAAATTTCATATTGGATTATAGTTAATATAATTGGATGCTTTAATAACTGGTCTACGTGTTTTCCTCATTTCCTTATGTATGTCTCGTGGGCCTGTGGGCCCATACCTTATTGATTTACGGCAGTTAGTGGGTCTGAAGGCCCCACAACATATTACTTTTTTCATGAATCATTACGTATGTATATGTCCATGTTCCGCTACTAATCCTTTTCTTTTATTTTCCTTACTTACATAAAATGCATCGGGAGCAACGAAGAGTCTCATTATGAGACTCATCATGATCATTGCCGAACGAAGACCCGCATTCACACTCCTTGCATTCTCCAAACTCAGGATTTCAAAACAAATGGGGCGAGATGACATCGTCATCTGCTTTAGTTCCCTTTCATTGTTATTCTTTAATTTCGTTATTTCTATTTGGGGTCTGTAATAATTATTTAACGCTTATGTGATTGTTAGGATATTTAGTATAATTAGGCCATGAATGGATAATTAATAGGGTAGTTTAAAACCCGTCGCTAGTTTATTTATTTGTAGGTTCGGTTAGTGCAAAAAAAAATAGAAATCCTTCGCTAGTTCATTTATTTTAGGCTCGTCGTGCATATTCAAGATTTTCAAAACAACTTTGGTCATCTTTTATTCGCATTATTAATTATACAAAAGTTTATCTTATTTTTGCATTTTGCAACTCAAAAGTGATTTCCAAAAAATACTTCTTTGGCATTATAAATAATTTGCTTTTCTCCTTATTATTGTCACAAATGCATACTTTTTTCAACTTTACATGTATTTTTCTTTTATACCATGCAAATGCATACTTATACAAATGCATCATTTTCATTAATCATTTGCAAACATCTTTTTAACTTTATACTTTAAACATGCATTTTCCTTAGTATAATAATTAACCTGAGTTTGATCGGATAACCGCAAGTTAGCGGATCTTAAAGGATGCCTAACCCATTCCCTTTAGGATAATAAAGAACCCTTACCTAGAATCTCATTAGTTTCGCAGACCTTAAAAATTGGAGTTACATTGCAGCATTTAGTTAATATTCAGGTGTCCTAATTCACCATAAAATAATTAGGTGGCGACTCCTTAATCCAATGCCCAGGAATCGCTGATACGTTGCACTCCGCTTTGACCCGCGGGTCGAAAAAAGAGCGACACCTGGTCCACGTATAGTCAGCAGTCTAGGCTGAGGCAGCTAGCAGGGGTGTTTGGGCCTCGGCCCCCGCAAGCCCATCACGCAGCGGTACCCACATCTACAGACATCGAAGCCGCAATGCACACGCTTGGTTTAAATCCTCCGGACCCAAATTGGTATATGGACACCGGTGCCACTACCCACATGACATCCGATTCAGGTACGCTCTCGTCTTATTCCAATTTGAGCAACCCTCGCGGCATAATTGTTGGTAATGGTAATTCTATTCCAATTCGTGGTTATGGTCATAAAACTTTATCTCCCCCTCATCCACTTATTATTTTCAAAAATACCCTACACATCCCCAAATTGATTAAAAACTTAGTCTCTGTCCGTAAATTTACTACTGACAATTCTGTTTTTATTGGATTTGATCCATTTGATTTCTCTGTGAAGGATTTTAAGACGGGAAGTCCTCTCATGATGTGTGATAGTAGGGGAGATCTTTATCCTATCACCCCCAGTTCCGGTCCATCGAGTCAAGCTCTGTCATCCACATTTGCAATCATTTTTCCTTCCTTATGGCATGCTCGTCTTGGTCATCCAGGATAATCTATTTTGTCATCATTAGTTAAAAATAGTTTTATTTCATATAAGGGTACGAGTAGTACTCCAAATTGTCAGTCTTGTTCTTTAGGAAAAAATGTTAAGTTGTCATTTGTAGACTCCAATTCTCATACGTTAATGTCATTTGATATTATTCATAGCGACTTATGGACGTCTCTAATTCTTAATTTTGTGGGTCACCGGTATTATGTTCTTTTTTTGGATGATTATTCTAAGTTTTTATGGACGTTTCCGATAGCGAAAAAATCTCAAGTTTTTTCTGTCTTCTTAAAATTTAGAGCATTCATTAGAACCCAATTCGAACGAAAAATCAAAAATATTCAGTGTGCAAAGAATATGACAATGGGGTGTTTCGGGAATTCTGTGCTAATAATGGGATCAATTTCTGTTTTTCTTGTCCTCATACGTCTTCACAAAATGGGAAAGTCGAACGCAAAATTCGTTCCATAAATAACATTGTCCGAACTTTATTAATTCATGCTTTCGTACCCCTAGTTTTTTGGCATCATGCTCTACAAATGGCTACCTATCTCCTTAACATAATTCCTTCAAAAGGTTTGACATATTCTTCCCCCTTCAAATTTTGTATAATAAAATTCCTGCATATTCACATCTTCGGGTGTTTGTGTTATCCGTTATTCCCGTCCATCAGAATTAATAAACTTCAGGCCCGGTCTACTCCGTGTGTGTTTTTGGGTTTCCCGTCTAATCATCGTGGTTACAAATGCTTTGATTTATCCTCCAATAAAATCATCATTAATCGCCATGTAATTTTTTATGAAACTCAATTTCCATTTGCTAAAGTTAATACTCTCGTGCCTAGTTCGTATAGTTTTTTGGATGATAGTATATCCCCGTATATTATTCACCATTTTTCGGACGTATTCCGCACCCAAAATTCTCCAGCTGGCCTACTGCCCGCTGGTACTCCCCACACAGTGTCGTCTTCAAATCTGGGTCCAGCAACTGGGCCATCCGTTCTACCCAGTTCTTGCCCAATTCCACGTACTATTTCTGGGTCAAGTATTGGCCCAGTTCCCGGTTTCAGTTCCCGATCTGGAACAGCAGGCCCACTGCCTGCTGGCCAGTCCGTTTCGAATCCCGAAAATTCCCAAAAATCCACCTGCCTCTGCCCCGAGTCATGGACCAGTCACCCGTAGTCAACGGGGGATTTTTACACCAAAAAGATATTTTAATTTACATTCGAATGTTCTTAAATCACCCTTACCCCGAAATCATGTGTCTGCATTAAATGAACCGAATTGAAAAATTGCTATGACCGATAAATATAATGCTCTTATTGATAATAAGACGTGGGAGTTGGTGCCCCATCCATATGGTATTAATATTATTAGGTCTGTGTGGATTTTTGCTCATAAGAAAAATTCAGATGGGTCATTTGCCCGACATAAGGCGCGACTTGTGGGCGATGGTAAGACTCAGCATGTTGGTATGGATTGTGGTGAGACGTTTAGTCCGGTGGTCAAGTCGGCTACCATTCGCACTATGCTCAACTTAGCTCTTTCAAAGGCATGGCCTATTCATCAGTTAGATGTAAAGAATGATTTCCTCCATGGGGATATCAATGAAACAGTCTATATGCATCAGCCTTTGGGATTCGGGGATCCTAAACATCCGCATCATGTATATTTGTTGAAGAAGTCCTTATATGGGCTTAAGCAGTCTCCACGGGCCTAGTATACGAGGTTTGCAAACTATGTTTCGACTATTGGGTTCACTCACAGCAGGTCGGATAATTCATTATTCATCTACCATCATGGTTCGTCCTTGACCCACATTCTGTTATATGTGGATGATATTATCTTGACTGTCTCTTCCGATGCCTTACGCCAGTCTATCATGACCATGCTCAGCTTTGAGTTTGCTATGAAAGACTTGGGGCCCTTGAGTTACTTTTTGGGGATTGTTGTCACTCGTCATTCTGATGGGTTGTTCTTATCTCAACGGAAGTATGCAGCTGAGATCATCGAGAGAGTTGGGATGTCATCATGTAAGTCCATTTCCACTCCAGTTGATACTAAGCCCAAGCTTAGTGTCGCAGCCGGCGTACCCTACGAGGATCCGGCCCGCTATCGCAGTCTTGAAGGGGCCCTTCAGTATCTTACCTTTATTAGACCGAATATTACATATGTTGTCTAGCAGGTGTGATTGTTCATGCATGATCCCAGAATTGAGCACATGAATGCACTCAAACGCATCATTCAGTAGATTCAGGGTACACTTGACTATGGTTTCCATTTATATCCTTCATCGACGTCCACACTTGTCTCGTATATGGATGCTGATTGGGGTGGCTGTCCAGACACCAGACGGTCTACGTCTGGCTATTATATATTTCTTGGCAACAACTTGGTCTCCAGGTCTGTGAAGCGTCAGTCGACTCTATCCCGCTCAAGTGCCGATGCTGAATATCGAGGGGTAGCTAATGTGGTCTTGGAATCATGTTGGTTACGTAATTTTCTTTTGGAGCTTCATTGTCCCATAGAAGACAACCTTGGTTTATTGCGATAATATTAGTGTCATCTACCTTTCTGGTAATCCGGTTCAACACCAACGCACTAAGCATATCGAGTTGGACATTCACTTTGTCTGTGAAAAGGTTGCTCGTGGTCATAATAATTGTATTACCATAAATGTATAGTTAGTATCCCAGTAGAATAAGGTTTTAGGAATAGAATAGGAATAAGATTCTCCTATTATGGAAATATGTAACTTGTATAAATAGTCTTTCAATCAATGAAAATAATCAAGGAATTATTTCTTTCAGTTATGTTATGATAATAAGCTGAAATGATCTGCAAATCTTATTGTAGTTGTCTTCTGTCGGGATATACAAAAGGAAGCTAAAGGAGCATCAAGTAAAGGTATCAAAATAACATTTTGTCTACATTTGACTTTCTCACAACCGAACAGTCGGGCTGGATTTTGGTCAAAATTGCATTTGGACGATAAAAAGGGCAGCCCGGTGCACTAAGCTCCCGCTATGCGCGGGGTCCGGGGAAGGGAAGAACCACAAGGGTCTATTGTACGCAGCCTTACCTTGCATTTCTGCAAGAGGTTGTTTCCACGGCTTGAACTGTGACCTCTGGTCACATGACAACAACTTTACCCGTTACTCCAAGGCTCCCTTCAAATTGACAAAATTATTATAGGTCATACACAGAATAAGCACTATAATCGGAAGGTTTTGATTTTCAAACCACCTTATAAATTTTGTACTGAATATTAGCCTGCTGGAAATCAAATTTTAACTTGACCAAGTCCAAATTGATGCATTGATATCAAATGCGCTGCGCATTTACTTGTTCTCATCTAGTCAAATTGTTAAGTTGGTGGACATTGTAGGAATGCGTGTAGTAAATTTAGAAATAAATAATTTCTTGATTATTTTCATTAAATAAAAGAGTATATATACAATTTACATATTTCCATAATAGGAGAATCATATTCCTATTCTACTCCTAAAACCTTATTCTACTTGGATACTAACTATATAATTATGGTAATATAAATATTATGGTAAGTGTATAATACTAATTACACCACAACATTACCTAAACTAGGAGACTAAAACCTTACCTAAAATATGTCCTATGTACACAGTAATTCATAGAAACCGAGAGCCCAATATACACAATATACATATATATATTGTGTGTATATTATGTATATTTAACATACCCTCGCAGTCATAGCGGGCGGTCTTCAAACACTGAGACTGTCCCTAAAATCTTCAAAAGGGACCAAGGGAAGACCCTTTGTAAAGATGTCGGCAATTTGATACCTTGACGGGATACCTGACCACGAGCAACCTTTTCGCGGATAAAGTGAATGTCCATCTCGATATATTTAGTACGCTGGTGCTGAACCGGATTACCAGAAAAGTAGATGACACTAACATTATCGCAATAAACCAAGGTTACTTTCTGAATAGGACAATAAAGCTCAAAAAGCAAATTATGTAACCAACATAATTCCGAGACCACATTAGCTACCCTTCGATTCTCGGCCTCGGCACTGGATCGGGACAATGTCGACTGATGTTTTGCAGACCATGAGACCAGGTTATTGCCAAGAAACATATAATAGCCAGACGTAGACCGTCTGGTGTCCGGACAACCACCCCAATCAACATCTGTATACAAGACAAGTGTGGACGTCGAGGAAGGATATAAATGCAAACCATAGTCAAGTGTACCCTGAATATACCGAATGATGCGTTTGAGTGCATTCATGTGCTCAACTCTGGAATCATGCATAAACAAACACACCTGCTGGACAGCATACGTAATATCTGGTCTCGTGAATGTAAGATACTGAAGCGCCCCTGCAAGACTGCGATAGCGGGTCGGATCCTCATATGGTACGCCGGCCGCGGCACTAAGCTTGGACTTAGTATCAACTGGAGTGGAAGTGGACTTACAGGATGACATCCCAGCCCTCTCAATGATCTCAACTGCATACTTCCTTTGAGATAAAAATAACCCACCGGCATGACGAGTGACAACAATCCCCAAAAAATAACTCAAGGGCCCCAAGTCTTTCATAGCAAACTCAAAGCTGAGCATTGTCATGATAGACTGGCGTAAGGGAAGAGACATTCAAAATAATATCATCCACATATAACAGAATATAGGCCAAGGACGAACCACGACGGTAGATGAACAAGGAATTATCCGACCTGCTGTAAGTGAACCAAATAGTCGAAACATAGTTGGCAAACCGTGTATACCAGGCCCGTGGAGACTGCCTAAGCCCATATAAGGACCTCTTCAACAAACAGACATGATGAGGATGTTTGGGATCCCTAAATCCCAAAGGTTGATGCATATAGACTGTTTCCTTGAGATCACCATGTAGGAAAATATTCTTTACATCTAAGTGATCTAACTGATGAATATGACATGTTTTCGAAAGAGCCAAGCTAAGCACAATGCGAATGGTAGCCGGCTTAACCACTGGACTAAACGTCTCACCACAATCTACACCAACCTGCTGAGTCTTACCATCACCCACAAGCCGCGCCTTATGTCGGGCAAATGAACCATCTGAATTGTCCTTATGAGCAAAAATCCACATAGACCTAATAATATTAATACCAGATGGACGAGGTACCAACTCCCATGTCTTATTATCAATAAGAGCATTATATTCATCGGTCATAGCAATTTTCCAATTCGGGTCATTTAATGCAGACACATGATTATGGGGTAAGGGTGATTTAAGCACATTAGAATGTAAATTAATGTCTTTTTGTTTTAAAAACACTCTGTTGACTACGAGTGACCGGTCTATGACTCGAGGAAGAATCGGGATGGACTGGCCAGCAAGCAGTGGGCCTGCTGGCCTAACACGGTAAACCGACGCCGGAACTGGACCAGTTCCAGAATTGGGCTGGACTAGCCCAATTACTGAGAATTTTGGGTGCGGGACATGTCCGAAAAATGGTGAATAATATACGGGGATATACCATCATCCAAAAAATTATACGAACTAGGCACGAGATTACTTACCTTAGCAAACAGAAATTGGGATTCATCAAAAATGACATGGCGACTAATGATGATTTTATTAGAGGATAAATCAAAGCATTTGTAACCACGATGATTAGACGGAAAACACAAAAACACACACGGAGTAGATCGGGCCTGAAGTTTGTTAATTATGGTGGACGGGAATAACAAATAACACAAACACCCAAAGACTCGAAGATGTGAATACGAAGGAGTTTTATTATATAAAATTTGAAGGGGGGAAGAATATGTCAAACCTTTTGAAGGAATTATGTTAAGGAGATATGTAGTCATTTGTAGAGCATGATGCCAAAAAGATGGGGGTACAGAAGCATGAATCAATAAAGTTTGGACAATGTTATTTATGGTACGAATTTTGCGTTCGGCTTTTCCATTTTGTGAAGACGTATGAGGAAAAGAAAAATGAAAATTGATCTCATTATTAGCACAGAATTCCCGAAACACTCCATTATCATATTCTTTGCCATTATCACACTGAATATTTTTTATTTCCCGTTCAATTGGGTTCTAATGAATGCTCTAACTTTTAAGAAGATGGAAAAACTTGAGATTTTTTCGCTATTGGAAAAGTCCATAAAAACTTAGAATAATCATCCAAAAAGAGAACATAATACCAATGACCCAAAGAACTAAAAACATAAGACGTCCATAAGTCGCTATGAATAATATCAAATGACATTAAAGTATGAGAATTTGAGTCTACAAATGGCAACCTGACAATTTTTCCTAAAGAACAAGACTGACAATTTGGAGTACTATGCGTACCCTTACATGAAATAAAACTATTTTTATCTAATGACGATAAAATAAATAATTCCGGATGACCAAGACGAGCATCCACAAGGAAGGAGAAAGGGCTGCAAATGCGGATGGCAAGGCTTGACTCGATGGACCGGAACTGGGGGTGATAGGATAAAGATCTCCCCTACTATCACACCTCATGAGAGGACTCCCCGTCTTGAAATCCTTCACAGAGAAACCAAATGGATCAAATTCAATAGAAACGGAATTGTCATTAGTGAATTTACGGACAGACACTAAGTTTTTAATCAATTTGGGGGCATGTAGGGTATTTTTCAAGATAAGAGGTGGATGAGGGGGAGACAAAGTTTTATGACCATAACCACGAATTGAAATAGAATTACCATTACCAACAATTATGCCGCGAGGGCTGCTCAAATTAGAATAAGACGAGAACGTACCTGAATCGGATGTCATGTGGGTAGTGGCACCGGTGTCCATATACCAATTTGGGTCCGGAGAATTTAAATCAAGCGTGTGCATTGCGGCTTCGATGTCGGTAGACGTGGGTGCCGCTGTGTGATGGGCCGAGGCCCAAGTACCCCTGCTTGTTGCCTCGGCCCAGAAGACTAACTGTAAGTGGACCAGGTCGTGGTGGGCTGGATCAAGCTATCGGGCGACCAACCGCCAAATGGGAAAAAATGGCTTTGCCCAAATCGCGGATCGCGGGCCCACTGCCACTGCATATGGGCCCATTGTGGGGCCCAAAATTGTTTTTGCTGCTGACCACTACGAGGGCCACCACCATTATGTCGGCTGCCGTTGCTGTTGCCGTTGCGGTTCTTGCCATTATTTTTCTTATTTTCACCCTTTTTGCCATCACCGTTGTTGCGGTTTTGGCCCGAGTTGTTGGAACCGGTAGTATAAACCATGGACTCGGTCATCATGACTACGGGACTAGCACCGGTAGCCGCCCTTTTTGCCATGCCCGCTTCTTCGAGTGTAAGCATAGAACGAGCCTGATAAAATTGCGAAAGTGGATTGTTTTGCCGAAGAAGCGTGCCAACACCATTATAGGCATCGGAGAGGCCGGAAACCATTTGGAAGACCAAACGATCATTCAAAACTGGCGCGCCAACATTGCGGAGTTGGTCCGCCAATTCCTTTAATCTTTTGCAATAAGCCGAAACGTTAGGGAAATCTTCCATATTGACGTGGGAGAAATCTTGCTCAAGTGTAACAGCCCTAGAATTTTGATTATCTTGGAATATATCGCGTAATCTATCCCAAGTGGCCTGCGCCGTAGCGTCAGGTTCAATAATTGTTTGCAAAAGGTCGGTAGAAATTGTGGAATATATCCACTAAAGGACGGTGGCATCAAGAGTCGTCCACAACTTAGGGTCATCCTCGCGTTTTGGCACCTCCGTATCCTCAGGAGCCGCGGGGATTATGTGATGGATGACTTGATGCGATCGTGCGTGAATTTTGAACAGTTCGGCTCACGTCGCATATTGGACGTTTTCTATTTCAAGAACAAGAGGGATGTTATTCTTGATGTTAGAAACTGCAAAGGCAGGATGAAACGTGTTCCTTGATGTAGACATACTAATAGAACAATACGTGATTGAGGGATTTGGAAGAAAAAATTTGGGAAGAGAGGAGGTACCGGCGGGCACGAAATCCGAGAAGAAGGCTCGGAAAATGAGGCAGATCGCCCGAAGTTGGAGGTTTTTTTAGAGAGAGGATTTTAAGACCTAGACTTCTGATACCATGATCCCTTGATTATTTTCATTAAATGAAAGAGTATATATACAATTTACATATTTCCATAATAGGAGAATCATATTCCTATTCTACTCCTAAAACCTTATTCTACTTGGATACTAACTATACAATTATGGTAATACAAATATTGTGGTAAGTGTACAATACTAATTACACCACAACATTACCTAAACTAGGAGACTAAAACCTTGACTAAACTATGTCCTATGTACACGGTAAGTCATAGAAATCGAGAGCCCAATATATACAATATACACATGTATATTGTGTGTATATTATGTATATGTCTAGTATTTATTGGAGACAGGTAGAGGGCAGACCCATTATACACTGAGTTTCGAACATGTGCCACACTGCCACTGGCCTTAGGGGATCTCTTAGTTATAAAAAATTGTACTCGAGTGTTCTCTTTTATTTTACTTGATTTGTCCATCCTTTCTCAATTTTTAGGTCATTGCATAAGTACAATGCTGCTGTGTTCCTGTTTCAACTTGATTTCTCTTTTCAAATAAACATCAAGTAATTGTTTTCGGCTTACCTAATTAGAGAAGCAGTATAGAAGAAAGAGAAGTTATGGTGATTGCAGCTGTTTGTTTTGGGTAGATCAAGGGGCAGTACTGATTTGTTAGTTAAGTCATGTACTAGCTGATATAAGTTGCTAAGCAGGTGACAAGATATTTTTTGGTTATTTCGTTATTCATTAACGTGAAATGATAATGTAGCTTTACCACCCTTATTGCTTTTACTGCAGATATGCAATGCAGTAGTCATTGCTGGGCTATTGAATGCCACATTACTCATTCCTCGTCTGGAATTTCACAATGTCTGGAGGGATTCGAGGGAAGTTTCCAAATCAGTACTTACTTGTGTGTAAATCCTACCAAGTAATGGTTGAAATTTACACATCTTTATCACCTTTCCTATCTGATCTCAAGGTTTTATACTCTCTGAAATTACACATTTTACGAACTCAAGGACTTTACAAATGAAAGGATGTGCCAGACGGAAGAAATGCAATGTTGTGTTGGATTAAGAAAGGTTTCCTATATTACTTTCTTATTGAACTCTTCTTTCACATTCTTTGCCTTCTCTGTATTTCTAACCAAGCACACCTAACTCCTACAATGAAACAGGTGTAGAGTAATTGAAGAATATTCCTTTCCATTGACTCTCTATTTATCTTGTGAAATATAAATTTATAGTAAATGCTTCATTTTCAACCAGAATGAATAGTATAGGTTCAGTCTTTACGTGCTTCATTTCTTGTGCAAGTTTTCTCATATTAAAAGCACTATTTCATTTTTAAATAACATCAATAACTGCATCCAGTTGAACTTCTTTATTCACAAAGGTTATGGTTGGTGTTTCCGTTTTTGTTTAGCAGTGAGTTTGGTGATATTTATGATGAGGACCATTTCATATCCACCCTTAAAGATTATGTTACAGTGGTCAAAGGACTACCAGCAGAACTGATGGAGAGATATTCTAATATCAGCAATATTCGGAATTTGCGAGTCCAAGCTTGGGCACCTCCAAGATATTACCTGGAAGAGGTTTATCCTGTCTTACTTAAGTGGCGGTATGCAGTTTTATGGTTTCTGTTTATCTAATTAATCACTTGTGTCAGTAGCAGAAGACATTCCCAAAAACTTTCTGCCAAATGATCACCAGAAAGCAGTTTGGGTGTCTGCTGTCTTCCTCTTTTTTTTTTTTTTCTGATATCCAGCTTCTTGGCTTACGCCTGACTATTCATGGAGATAGTTGTACCAGTCCCTCAACACTACTACTAGTAAATCGCATGATGTGCCTGAATGGCCAGGGTTTGAGAACAGAGCAACTGATATCACCTACAAGGTCATATCCCAGAAGAGAGCAAAGTGCTCCCACCAGGATTCGAACCCACGCTGCAGGCCTCCAGCTGGATTTTAAGTTCACCTCCTTTGCCATCCAGCTATGCCCCGGGGGACTGTCTTCCTCTTTTTCATTTGGAAGGAAAAATGTCAGCACTAGCTTTTTGAGTCCAGTATGCCAGCTTATTACTATCAGTATGTTTTTACATGACTATATTGCTGTCGTGGCAGCCAGAGTGAAAGATGCATCATCTTGCGTCTCGTTCTCAAATTAGCAAGATTACATATGCTTATGAAGGCTCATAAATATGGGACAAGATTAATGAAATCTGATTAGCTTGTATATTCTTAAAGCATGACACAGGACATCTTTAGAAGGGTATAGGTCAAATAGAGGTACAATAACAATCTGTAGCACAACCATGAAATTATTGTCTTTGAAGTCATTATTGATAGAGAGCAAGTCCTTTCCGATATTTTCTAAATGGCACAGAAGGGAAGTCTCATAAATAAAGAGAAAAATTGTTCTATGCATATTTCACTTTCTTAGACCTTTGTATCTACACATGGATTTCTTTTTAATTTCTAGCGGATAGCACTTCATTGTGATTTTCTTTTTCAATTTCTAGCGGATAGCACTTCATTGTGATTTTCTTTTTCAATTTCTAGTGGATAGAGAAGTTTAAGAGCTGGGATTGACATTGAGAAGAATGTAGTTAGCACCAGAATATCACATTATTTTACTTATGCTGACCTACATTATTTGTATTCACTAGTTACTTTATCGCAGGGTTGTTCGTATTTCCCCCTTTGCTAATAGATTGTCAATGCATCTTCCATCTCATCTTCAGTTCCTGAGGTGCTTTTCCAATTATGAAGCTTTGAGTTTCTCCTTAGTCATATCGGCACTTGCAAAGAAGTTGGTCAAGCGCATGATTGGGAGGAGCTCTAACTTTGTTGGGAAGTATATTTCTGTCCACCTTCGCTTTGAGGAGGTAACTCTCTCTTCCTAGTTCTACTTGCATAGGATTTTCTGGAGGTCCACTGTACCTGTTGATCTTCAATTTAATGATGAAACATCCATCTTACATGTGAAGGATATGGTAGCCTTTTCATGCTGTATTTATGACGGAGGACATTGAAAAGTCAGAAATGGATGTAGTACGTGAGAAGGGATGGGGAAAGAAGTTCAAACAAAAATATCATGTTATTGCACCTGGTCTCAACTCTCAACCGTATAAATGGAAAATGTCCTATGAGCCCTGTAGAGGTTAGACTTTATTTTAGCTGTTTTCCTTCAAATTAAAACTTGGCTTTTCATCTGGAAAAGAAAATGAATATATCAGTGTTATACTACCTAAGTGACACCCTGATCTATCTGCTTGATTTCTCTTCCTGGGAGAGGAAATTCTTACAGGCTCAATGCAGCTCTTATATTGCAAGTGCTACACGTGAAAATATTGCACCAATAAGCAGTATTTCAACCTCGAACACTAGCCAAGCTTAATCGAAAATAAATTGTACAATTGAAATGCTTGCAGAGCAGATCTAGAAGAAATTATTTGTTACGTGATACATTTTGAACACTTATACATCAGTGTTCATGCATGCATATGAAGAAATATTGGATCACTTTTGTGAAAATTCCATCAACCTCTATGAAATTCCTCTTTTCTTTAAAAAAAGAAATATAACATTTATCTTGAGCTATCACTCTGAAACTGAACATTACGCATAAGAATCTTTTATAGTGGATTTGTCTGTCTTGTTTTTTCATAGGATGTGGCTTATTGTTTATGCATTACCATAAAATGCTATAACAGAAAAGCATATTAAACAGGCAAAAAAATGGTTATCTTAATGTATTTTATAGTATACTTCATCAACCATGATTTTGGGAAAAGATGTAAAAAATGAAGGTAAAAACTTTCAATTTTTATTTCTTTTTTTCTGTGTGCCAATTCGTTGATTGTTATCTTTTTTCCCTTTTCTATTTTTTTATTTTTTATTATTCGTTAGTCAACTGCATGTTTACGAGTCAAATCTTACATTCTTACATTTAGTACTTCATTGTAGCTACTCTTCTGTTTCATATATTTTTCTCTGTCAGGATATGTTGGGATGATGCTCAGGGGTATGGGATTTTCCAAAGATACTCCAATCTATTTGGCTTCCAGGCAGATAGATATCTAGCACCTCTGCGGAAGATGTTCCTTCTCCTACAAACCAAGGAGACTTTGGCAACCAAAGATGAGCTTGCTCCATTTGAGGTATAAGTTGATAGCAAACCATTTCTTCAAGAAATAAATAGTGTGTAGGACATCTGGACATGATTGGCCGCCTGCCAATAATGCCATTAAATGGACTAGATATTGGACCGACTCAGAAATGGATGTGTCCTCTGTCTATTTTTGCTCTAACTGAACCCAAGTTTCTCTTTGAGGGAGGTATCATGTACATAGTAGCTTACATTCTTTAAAGATACCAGTTTCCAAATTACTGAGAAAAAAGAAATTTAAAGAACTGAATCAAGAAAAGTGCTCTCTGCTTAGTGAATTCAACTAACACGGATTTGCATCCAATGCCAGAAAACACTTCCAAGTCCCAACAAAGCTTGAGTTTGCAGAAGTACTGATTTGGTTATTTCAAAAAATTGATTATTCAGTTTGACATGAAAAAGAAACGAGCTAAGAGGATTCACCATGAATCATGTCATTGTTGGAAATTAGCCTTTGGCGGGGAGATGCGTCCACCCATCTTTGATGAATTAAACACTTGTGTTCCGTATGTTGGAGACCTCGTCTCTTTACACATGCATGATCTACGAAGTGAGTAGATGACCGTAGGGCCAAGAATCGTCTAATTTCGTTGAGAAATGAAAGAGATATTGGTCCACGAAGTAAGGTGTTTGAGACATGGAAATGTGGTGTGGGACAAATCTACCACATCGGTGGGAATAGGAAGAATTGCTCTCTATATAAGTCTCTAATTGGTAAAGGGTTTGGGACCCCAAGGGGTATCCCATGTGTTTAAAGGAGGGAAGACCTATATGTGCTTGGGTTCAAGGCTAAGCCCACACGCACGCCGCCGCCGGTCCGGTTCCGGGTATTATCTTTTTGGACCAGAGAACTCTGCCAGATGTACAGTTTGATCCCTGAAGTTTCATATGTACAGTTTGGACCAGAATTCTTTCATATGTACAGTTTGTTCCCTGAAGTTTCAATATTTACAGTTTGGTCCCCAGAGTTTCTGGAGACTTTTTCTGCCTACCGTTGGACTGTTTTCTGGAGCATTAACCAGCCATTATTTGGCTGATTAATTCCTCCATTAACAGCCCATTATTTGGGCAGTGAACAGCCTCTTTCAAAGGCCTTAATAGCCATTACTTGGCTGTTTTAATGGCCTCCCTTAATGGCCATTACAGTCTTGTTTTTGGCAGTTGTACAGCCCCTTCTCCTTGCTATATATTGAGCCTTCTTTGGCTCAAATCAGCAGCAGGAAATAGACGAAAAACAGGCCAGAAAATACACGAAAAAGACAGCACAAAACCGCTGAAAAACAGGTAGAAAACAGCACTGGAAACACAGCAAAATAGACAGAAACAGTGACCAAAATCGCTGGAAAAACAGTGAAGAAAAGTGGCTGAAAATCAGTCAAAAACAGTGACCAAACCCTCACGTATACACAAGATATACACTATAGAGACACACTATATACACAGAGACAAAAGAGAAGAGTAGAGAGAAACTCTTCCTTCCTATTCCATATCTTCAGCAAGTCGAGTCATATTTGTTTTCTTCGACAGGCTCAACCTATTGGTTTTGTAGTGTTGAGATTAAAGTGTTGTTTTATCTTGGGAGACTATTGCCCGCTAACGTAAAAGCATATATACGGGGCAATCTTGTCTTAAGGATAGAGGGCTATCCTCGACTCAACACACAACGTTGTAACCATCCAGATTTAGTTGTTTCTTGATTTCAGGTTATCAAGATTCAAGACACAACAAACTTGCGTCAGTTCTCAACATTGGCTTTGCAAGGTGATCAAGATTCAAGACACAACACATATGCGGCAGTTTTGAAGATTGACCATTTATTTATCCTTTCGAACATTTGTAATAGTTATTACTTCCCGTACTGCTCTATAAAGTACCATAGAAATACCAACAGTCATAACCGTGTGGTGTCAATTGGAATGTTGTTTGGAGTTGTGTTACACTAATTTACTATTTAGTGGAAGCAATTATCTTATTCTTTGAGCAAGCATATAAACAAGTTAACTTCACTTCTTTTATTTTTATTTTTTTGTTTTACAGGGTATTCATCTAGACTGGCTGCTGTGGACTAACTAGTATGCTTGTTTAGTGAGGTATTTCTAACCACTCAAGGGGGAAACTCCCCTCATTTTTAGAGGTAATTCTACTTTTTTGGTTAAACAAGAAAATAGATAATTAATTAGCATTGCTCCATACAAAACGGAGGGCCATCTCTGGCTTCCCATATTTCTGGTAAACACCATACCGCCAGAAACCACCACAACGACGCCACCACCACCACCAGATTTGCCCAGTCTCACCCCTATACTCCACCATCTTCTTCCTCTCTCTCTCACTGTCTCGATGCCCACACCACCACGGCGTCAGTCCCCTTCCCATTTCCCCCGCTCACGTTTCTCCCATCTCTTTAGGTCACAGATTTTTCAGTGGGTAGATTCCCTTCCTCCGACGAAGCTACTACTATTGTTTTGTTTTGTTTTTTTTAATTGTTGTGCGCCATTTTTTGTTGTTATTGCTTTTTCGGATAACTTGACTCTGTTATTGCTGTTATTGCCCCCACAAGCTCTCCTCAACCCTTTGTCATCGACACTCAATTTTAATGGACATATCGGGTCACTTTCGGGGGGTTATGGCGACGTGCATGAAGGCTTTGGCCTCGGGGACAGGAATGTGGGAGATGTCTCACTGTTGGAGTTTGCTAGATCTTTTGGGATGGTGAGCCAACTCAAGGTTCCTGAAGAATGAAGAGCAGTTGGTGACTTTTCGTAGTTCGGTGGGTACGACTCAGATAGATTTTTTGCTCCTTAAGAAGGTTGACAACGTTCTTTGTAAAGACTACAAGGTTATTCCGAGGGAGTATCTTACAACCCAACATAAGCTTTTGGTGATGGATTTGGAGATCAAGATGGAGAGGAAAATGAGGGTTGCGGATGACAGGCTAAGAATCAAATGGGGGAGTTTGACCATGGATAGTGCAAATGAGATGGGGTAGAGGTTGAGGACCAAGGGGCTTGGGGGAGTAGTGGGGATGTGACCGATATGTGGGAAAGGACGGCCAGTTGCCTTCGAGAGGTAATCTAGAGAAGTGCTTGGGGTCTTGAGTGGTAGCCGGGGTAGGTATCGAGGGGACTGGTGGTGGAACGGTAAAGTTTAAGAGAAGGTGAAAGCGAAGAAAGCGGCGTATGAAAAATTGGTGGAAAGCAAAGATGAGGTGGAGAAGTGGACGAATATGAGAACTGTATAAGATGGCGAGGAATGAGGCAAAGCTTGCGGTTACGGAGCCGAAAACGATGGCTTTCGAACGCCTTTATGTGGAATTAGAGGAGAAATGCGGGGATAGAAAGTTGTACAGATAAGCCAAGGCGAGTGATACGATCCCGAGGAGCACACATGATTCATATTGCTTCGCTCAAGGCCGAGCTAAGAAACTTCAAGCCCTACAAGCCATGTTGATGCAAAGAGAGGCTTTGGAGACCTTTGAGGAGCTTCATAGAAGAGCGTATGACGCATGGATGATTGTTTGGTCGTGTGCAGTGAAGATGAGATGGAGGGGAATGATGGTGGTTAGCCATGCAAAGAGGTTATTTTCTAAATTCAAGCCATCATCCATAAAGAAGACTGCCAAACAAGGCCCTTACTTCATTAAGGGTATTATTGTAATAACTAGTCTAATCTAGTCTAGTCTTCTTTAGCTTGTTTAGTATAAATACCATACTTGGTCATTTCATTAGGGAGTTTTGAAGGATGTTGAGATGAATACTCTTAAAGAGTGATAGTTAGTATAGTAGTTTAGTGTAGTGTTAATTTAGTGATTAGTGTTAGTGGTAGTTAATTATGGTGGATTCCATTGTTGGTTATTGAAACTCTTTCCATTGATTTTCATATAGAGTTATTCATTTGTGGATTCATTTGAATTACTCTTTGTTCAAGATCAAATAGTATAGGTTCTTAGGGTTGAATCTAATTGGGAGGATTTAGGATTCACATACCTAAGTTTGCCCATAGAATCATTACTCTTTGGGTCTTGCTTTTATCCCTCTATTCTCATCCCAATATTCTTGTTATTTTAGTTTTCGCATTTTTGTTGTTTGAATTCGTGTCTTCCACAAGCGGAATCGTTTCATTTTGTATCATATCTTAGGCTAAAGGATTGTATTTACAATTCTTAATCTAGGTTCTTCTATTATGAAAATAAAAAAAATCAAAATTTTGAAAATTCCAGAAAAAATTTGTGTTAATTTCGTTGTTTTGACACTAGATTCTTGTTCCCTAGTGTTAGTTGAACCTAAATTTCAAGTTTCGCTCAATTTGGAGGTGTTTTGAACAGTCTACCATTGTTGGAGTTTCAAGGTTTGAAACTTGAAAGTGGCCTTTGGTGAAGGAATGTGATATTGGCCTCAAAAGTTGGTGGGTTTTGTTCTACTCATCAAGGGGAGCTTAGATTCAAAATTTGGTGCAATTTGGAGTTGGTTTGAGGTGGATTGAAATTTTGAGTGTTCTACAGGTTCTTGAGCATCTTCATACTTTCATCTTGAAGAAGAAGGCAAAAAAGGTGTTTGATCCATTTACAGCACAGTAGATTGCAGCCTTTTTCTGCACCATAAGGCAGTCCCCCAAGGCTATATGTGCAGCAAAAATAACATCAACACATGACCACAATTTACCTCAAAAGCCCAACAGCCCTTCCCAATTTTTCAACAGTCCATGGCATCAGGACAACAGGTAGCAGCAACCAGTAAACAAGCAGCAACTATAACTCAGAATCCAGTATTTTAAGAGCCACATAAATCTTAACAAAGGATGTAGATAACTAGGAGAGCACAATATGCTTGAAAATAGGATATTTGAGGCTGAAAAAGAGCAGCAATATCTGTGCCAACTGAGGCAATAAATATATGTCTAAAGCGCCTCAGGGACAGTAGTAGCAGCAGTAAAATAGCAGCTAATCAGCAGCAACAAGACTAGTCTAAACATGCTAGACCTTTCCTAAACAAGCTGGTCCTTAGGCAACATAAAAAAAAAGTAACTAAATGCAACCTACTCTGGTTAGGTATGCAGAAATGGGGCTTGACCATGCTGAGCCTCTATTTCAATCATAAACAGTCTGCACCTAACCTATGATCACACCATATCCAGGGGCCAAAACAAATACCTTAAGAGGCTGCATACCAACAGTTCACATAAGTAGAATTACAGGGTCCAGAAGAATTTTCTGAATCACCCCTTAGGTTATCCTGCTGAAATTAGCCTAAATTTATCATTTTAACTTGTTAGGAACACATGTCTACTAGCATAGTGGTTCTAAGCTTTTATTCCTAACTTATACATGCACTTAAACTAGGTGGATTGGTTTACACATTGGCAATGATAACATGGATACATGAATGGGTGCAGAAATACTCTTTTCTAGGTATTCATAACATAACTTCAAAGTTCAGACCACATAAAGTTCAAGTTACAAGAACATAGATACAACAAGTACATACCTAAGAGAACAAATTAGGAACTAAACTTCCTTTTGGACATATCACAACCTCTTGGGTTAGTGTTAAGCTCATAAGGTCCAATAATAAACCAAAATAAGTCCTTTGGTTTTAAAAAAAATTTCCAGTTTATATCACCGTATGCATCCATAGAAGTAACAAGATATTAATAGCACCGACATGACATCATGTAGTCATAATTGAAGCTAAAACATGTCATTGGAGACCACTTGTAGGCTATATCATTTCAAATTATTGGATACCACATGGAAAAACCAAAAACAGTAAGCCGACATATTCTCTAAGCTTATACTCAATCAGGGTTACTATTGTAATTATATGAAAAAATGTAATAGAAGTCACACCGGTCTTTTTACTATAACCAATAAGTTATAAGTTACTCCTAACTTTAGGTTAGATTTCTATCAAGTCGGAATTGTCTCTAACCACTAATCACTCCAAGATCGATCCAAACAAGGTTATTATTGCTTAACTTATGCATGCAATAGTTTAAAAGTCATTTCATGATTCAACTAAAATTACACCAGACTATACAACAACCTTATCAATCAACATGCAAAATCCACATATTCCTTTTTGATTAATCAAAACATATAACCATTTATTTAGGCATGCTTAGTCATATCTTCTAACATATCCCCAAATCAGTAAAGCAGGCCCGGAATTTAGGTAATATTCATAATTCACAATCATCACATAGGCTACCCTTTATCAATTCCCATCCTAGATAACATCATATAACCTCAACCATATCAACCCACTTAACTCATTCTCTTCTAGTTTTACATTATCATATCAGACGATATAAGACAAGTTTTTGTTTTCCAACATGTGATTTAGATACCTGTCAAAACTCAAATGATCTTATATTATCTACCAAATTTACATGAAAGGAGAAGGGGGTAGACTCACTGCAGTAGCGGTCATGGGAATAGGTGGACTTAACAGTTTGATTTAATCAACACATAGATACAAAACATGGGCATATACAATTAACCAAACTGGATGTAGAGTTATGCACATAAGGAAGGGACAAGGTTATTTTAAATAGTTATGTCCAGAGGGGTATTAGACCACCTAAGACTATTGGGACATGCCAAGGATATGTATGACCCTTTAACCAGCAAAACATACACCAAATAGGCTCCTAAGCTATCCTTGAGATCACGACAGCACTTAAACAGGACACACATCCATTTCAAAGTCATTAGGTGATCCTATCATAACTATAACAACATTCTTATGCTAAATCTTAGTTCCCTTATTATAGGCAGATAAATAAATAAATAAATAAATAAAAACATTAAGCCCTTCAATCATTTAAACGGGTCATACAATGTCAAATAACCCTTAAACTTAACAAGACAACCACTTAACACACAAATAATCGTCACACAATACTCTAACAGTGTTTTCATCAACTGAACATGCTAGACATTAATAGAGTAGTCACAAGTAGCACAATATTCACATATATTACATAATGCTTGGCATAATATACCCAAGGTTTAATAGTTAACTAAATAAGTAAACCGTTTATTGCAGCAGCGAGTCATTCCTGAAAGTATGTAAATACTCAATTTTCCACCCCCCTTAAGCAACTATTGACAACATGTTTAGCATATGAGTCTATTCCCTATTTAAGAGATAAAACGCATGCTTGGGTTATTAGAACATTTTACATTCTACATTATGATACGCAAAGACAATTACGAGGGAAATTTTAATCAAACATAAAAGATATCTAGACAAGTCTAATTAACTGTTTAGGGGTAGTCCCACTGAGCAAAATTGGCGAAGATAGGTCCTAACACAAGTGATTTATACTCAACCCACATACTGTACAGGGACATTAACAGACCACCCTAAGAGTATGACCAAGACAAAATACATTTATACATAACATAGATAGCATAACTCATAAGAAAAGCTGGAACACATCAACTTAAATAGGGTAACATTACAACATGTAGAGGACCATCTACTCATCAGCCCCATCCACAAGTAGGACAACCCGTTAACGACTATCAACTACCTACTGAACTAATTTCCAGGACTTATCCAAACAACTTGCTCCAGAGACAACAAACCGTATATGTACAACAGTAGCGACTCCAGTTTTTGGTATATCTCATATTCCTTTTCATATAAACATAAGCATATCAAGGAGTCATCACAACTAATAGACTTCACATATACCATGTACTTTAACCCAGATCAAACATAAGATATTTTACTCAAGAAGGCCTTGTATATCTAAGGTCTCAACGATTATCTAATATTCTAAGAGAAAAATATTCCATGTCCCAAGCTTACATTATTTCTTCCCGTATACGAGTAAGATAGTTTCTCCTAACCTCGAATTCGTATTGCCCTTCTGGCGGCTGTCGCTTTCTTCGGAGGCATAGCTATAACACATTAATACGTCAGAGAGGGAATAACCCAATAACATAGCTCTATCGCACGATCTTAGAGTAAGAAGAATAGAAATCAATCCTAAATGTCCGGCAGCCTCCTGCGTATAAGTATGGTGCACAACATACCCATACGCAAGACTCTACTAGACACGGTCTGTAGACATTCTGAGGACTAACTGCTCTGATACCACTTTTGTCACGACCCGACACGACGGGCTGCGACTAACCGCCCTAAAGACGTCATTATACTAACCTGTCACATATAATCCAACTAACACTTAATGAGTCTAAAATCCGATAGCATAACGCCGCAATAGCAACATATGCCAGGGCAGGCAAGCCGACAAGGCCGCCTTTACCCTCGAATATACCTGTCTCCTGAGGAGTCACAACTAGCCAACACAATATAACAAGCAAGCCGACAAGGCTGCCAACAGATAATATAACAGGCAAACCGACAAGGCTGCCAACAGATACTAACGTATATACATGGAAACACCCCAACACAGAATACAATAACATGACTGACCAAAATAGAGTCATAACCTTTACATAAGTACAACCCACCACTGTCTACAGACCTCTATAATAAGAACAACGACATAGGATGGGACAGGGCCCCGTCGTGCCCCTAAATACAAACATAAGTCTAAAAGAGGTTCGGTACCAAAGTGACAAAGACCTGAATCAAAGGAGCTTTCCAACCTGCTGAGTAGGAACCTAGGCCTGAGGTTCACCAAACTGAGAACATGTACCTACGGGCATGAAACGCAGTCCCCCGAGGAAAGGGGGGTCAGTATGAAATAATGTACTGAGTATGTAAAACATGAAGCTGTAAAAGGGATCACAAGTAGCCAACAGAAATAGGAGATCAGTATAAAAATCAGGATCCAAATTCAACTGTACCATAAACCATAAAAGTCAGTTGTGCCTTATAAAAATGAGAGTCAAGTCAAGAAAACATGTATGCCTGTCCATATACATATAATACCTGTAACGTAACCCGGCCCACTAATGCGGGACTCGGTGGAATCATATCATAACCCGACCCATGCTGGGACTCGGTAAAGTGATATCTCATCTATGGATCCATCCTACGTAATTCGGCCCTCTAGTGAGGGTCTCGGTGAACAATGCAAGGCTGTGCACGAATCATAACTCGGCCCGGGACTCGGTGAGGTGAAGTAATAACACGTAGCACGAGTAGATATCATGAGTAAACATATGTAAGTAAAAATTATCATTTGACTCTCAATCAAATCATTGTAATAAAGTCATAATAACTCTTTGCTGAAAAATCATAGGCACTTCTCATAACAATCCTCTTTAGGAATTAAACTGTATAAGAATCAAGCACGTCCGCCTTACTTTCATTAAATTATGCCACAAGAAAGAAGTAAGAGTTTCACATACCTCTTAGACGAACTAATCAACTCAATATTAGAGTATGCCTCATTTTAGAACTTCAACCTTGTCGTCGAATTTATCTAAGTTCTGTGGGTCCTTGTAAGCTCTATGAATGATTATCTACATCATACGGACGAATTACATCACAATCGAATCAACACATTAAAAACAGATTCTTAGGGATATTCTAACAAACACCTCGAACGCGTAGAACCTATATTCCTTCTATATCGAAATCTATGTAAGTACTGAAACATCCAACTCTCTTAATCCTCCTTCTTATACTACTACAATCTCCAAAACAGTACCACAATTTCACATGCAATCCCAGTGACTCCCAATTACAGCAGTCCTAACGATACCCAACCCAAATTCGCATTTTCGACAATCGTCTTTAGAACTAATAGCAAGAAATGACTTCAGAAAATTGTACAAACTATTAAGAACAAGGAAGGTTACCTCATTAAACACATTGACGAGAATCGCTGGGAACCCTTTTGCTCGACACAGCCTCCGACAACAGAAACAGACCCCAACATCGATTCGCGCCAGAATCCGATTGTATTCAAGGTTTCTTGTTTAGCTTCTGAGTTTCTAAGCTTGTTCTTGGCTTCGATTCTACTGGAATTAAAGCCCAGAACACCTTGAATTCTCCCTCGTTTTGGTTATATGGAAGCTCCCGGAAATCCCCATTTTCGACCGCAACTTCACAGAAAACCCACCAACTGATGCTTACCTCCACCTGCTAGAAATGTGACCCTTTAATCCCTCACAGATTCTTGATGAAGATGAAGATTGAAGAGATGGAAGAGAAGAAATGGAGAAAAAAATGGAGAAGGGGGGCTTATGGGCTGCTGATCTCGGTCGATCGATTTGGGGCTTAGCCACCCCCAAATCGATTATAACATCTCACTTACCAACTCCCACTATAAATTGTCTCCTCCCTAATTAATTAATCTCACAATTAATTAATTATACACACAATTAAATTTTCGGTCTCCGATTATTTAAATCCCGACGATTACTAAAATCCTCATATGTCAATATCATAATTCCCGTAATAAAAATACCAGTCTATACTCTCTTCGGGGATACACAATTATTATTCAACTCCGTCATCACTCTTACTAAATTCCAAAATTATTTCGGGATCACGCCCTTTTATATACTAATCCTCTTATTATTATACACAAGTACAACAAAAATTTTCCCGGGTCCGGGTCTACTCACCTACGTTATGAGTTCAACCGCTACCCGAAAATACGGGGCGTTACAAGCACACATGATTCAAATTGCTTTGCTCAAGGCCAAGCTAAGAAACTTCAAGCCCTACAGGCTATGTTGATGCAAAGAGAGGCTTTGGAGACCTTTGAGAAGCTTCATAGGAGAGCGTATGGCGTATATATGATTGCTTAGTCGTGTGGAGTGAAGATGAGATGGAGGGGAACGATAGTGCAAATAGGTTATTTTCTAAATTCAAGCCAGCATCCATAAAGAAGACTACCAAACAAGACCCTTACTTCATTAAGGGTGTTATTGTAATAACTAGTCTAGTCTTATTTAGCTTGTTTAGTATAAATACCATACTTGGTCATTTCATTAGAGAGTTTTGAAGGATGTTAAGATGAATACTCTTAAAGAGTGGTAGTTAGTATGGTAGATTAGTATTAGTGATAGTAAATTATGGTGGATTCCATTATTGGCTATTGAAACTCTTTCCATTGATTTTCATATAGAGTTGTTCATTTGTGGATTCATTTGAATTACTCTTTGTTGAAGATCAAATAGTATGGGTTCTTAGGGTTGATTCCAATTGGGAGGATTTAGGATTCACATACCTAAGTTTGCCCATAGAATCATTACTCTTTGGGTCTTGCTTCTATCCCTCTATTCTCATCCCAATTTCTTCAATTCTCATTCCCAATTTTCTTGTTATTTTAATTTTCGCGTTTTAGTTGTTTGAATCTATGTCTTCCACAAATGGAATCGTATCAGCGAGGGAGAGGAGGGTCCATGTCTTAGATCATGTGAGGCGCATCAAGGACGAGGATGTTAAAGTACTGGTGGAAGACGCACATATTAGGTAGATGTGACATTCTTACTAAAATAAACTCTTGAACGAAAAAAGAGATAGAGACATTGTGCTGGAAGATCTGGAGCAATATGGTAGGTTTCAGGATTTTGGGTATTGTAGAAGCATTAAGGTTGATGAGGTTAGGATGTTGTCCGAAGGATGCGAAGGGGACGAGTGACCGGGCCTGATGAGATCCCAGTGGAATTTTGGAAGAGCGCAGGCAGGGCAGGTTTGGAGTTGTTGACTGAGTTGTTTAACATCATTTTAAGACGGCAATAATGCCACAAGAATTGAGGCGGAGTACAATGATCCCTTTGTACAAGAACAAATGTGATATCCAGAATTGCAACAATCATAGGGGTATCAAGCTACTAAGCCACACAATGAAAGTGTGAGAAAGGGTCGTGAAGATGAGGGTCAGAAGAGGCACGTCTATTTCTGAGAACCAGTTTGGTTTCATGCCGGGGCATTCGACCACATAAGTCATCCATCTTATTAGGAGGTTGGTGGAGCAGTATAAGGAGAGAAAGAGAGACTTACATATGGTTTTCATCAACCTCGAGAAGGCATACGATAATGTTCCCAGGGAGGTTCTATGGAGATGTTTGGCGATTAGAGGTGTACATGTGGCGTATACAAGGGTGGTCAAGGATATGTATGATAGAGCCAAGACCATGGTACAGACAGTAAGAGGAGACTCGGACCACTTTTCAGTGACGATGGGGTTGCACCAGGGGTCAACCCTTAGCCCTTTCTTATTTGCCCTAGTGATGGATGGACTGACGCGACAAATCTAAGGGGAGGTGCCATGGTGTATGTTATTCACAAACAACATACCCCTGATTGATGAGACTCGCAGCGGAGTGAACGCTAAGCTGGAGGTTTGGAGACAGACTCTGGAATCTAGAGGATTCAGGCTGAGCAGGACCAAGACCGAATACTTGGAGTGCAAGTTCAGTAATGGGAGGGACCTTGAGAAAGGCGTAGATATGAGGCTTGGGACTCAGGTCATTCCAAATAAAGGAAGCTTCAAGTACCTCGGGTCTATTATCCAAGGGGATTAAGAAATTGATGATGATGTTACACACCGTATTGGGGCAGGGTGGATGAAATGGAGGCTCACATCTGGTGTCTTATGCGACAAAAATGTGCCACAAAAACTCAAAGGCAAGTTCTATAGTGAGGTGGTTAGACCGATTATGTTGTATGGGGTGGAGTGTTGGCCAGTCAAGACTTCACACATTCAAAAGATGAAAGTTGCGGAAATGATGATGCTGAGATGGATACGCCGGCATACAAGAAGGGATAGGATTAGAAATGATGATATTCGGGACAGAGTGAGAGTGGCCTCGGTGGAGGATAAGATGCGGGAAGTAAGGTTAAGATGGTTTAGGCATGTGCAGAAGAGTGACATAGATGCCCCAGTGCGGAGGTGTGAGAGGTTGGCTATAGACTGGTACATGAGGGGTAGAGGTAGTCCGAAGAAGTATTGGGGAGAGGTGATTAGATGGGATATGACGCAGGTGCAACTTACTTAGGACATGACCTTAGATAGAGGGTTGTGGAGGGCACGGATTAGGGTAGAAGGGTAGTAGGTAGTCGAGCGTAGTCCTACTGATGCTTGCAAACTGGTAGTTGTAGTGCTATTATTGTAGGCCCGCTTAGCCTATCATACTGGCAGGCACAATATTCCATTATAGTACCTTGTAGTTTGATTCCTGTTGTTAGGTGTCCTTTAGTGTACTTTGTTTAGCTTATTTGCATGCGCTAGTTACTGCTTACTTTTCTGTTTCTCTTGCTTTGATCTGGTTGTGCTTTTGCATTTGCTTTGCATGTGCTTATGCTCTGTCTTGAGCCGAGGGTCTTCCGGCAACAGTCGCTCTACCTGCCAAGGTAGAAGTAAGGTCTGCGTACAGTACACTCTATCCTCCCAGACCTCACGTTGTGGGATTTCATTGAATATATTGTTGTTGTAGAGAGTATCTTCCTTGTCAGCTTTTAAAACATCCAAAACAAACAAGAGAGGAACTTCAAAAACCAAAAAAAAAATGTCTTGTTGCTTTTGTCCTCCTTGGTTGGCCAGCGTATTGCTACTTTATTTTGCTCACTATAGTCCGAAATGTTATACTTTGATTCATCGGATTGTCCTTGTTTTGTATTTTTGTGGACCAACTAGGTGACATACTAGCTTAATCGTTCGTCCATATCTTCATTCTAACATATATGTAACTATCATACCATATATAATCTAAAAAAAATACTATGGGAATGAGATAGGGTGAGGAATGGGGTTGACAGGTGGGATGGCTAAGGGATGGGTGTTGGGGTATGTGTTGGGAGTGGGGAGGAGATAATGAGCTTGACATGCCACTTATGAGACCTGATTTTTCTAATTTCACTAGAAAAATTATTTTTCTCATTTTTTATGAAATTTGTTTTCTAGAGATTACGTTTTTCAAAATATTTTGATCAACCAATCATAAAAAATTAAAAATCATTTTCGATTCTCTCATTTGGTTGATCAAAATATTTTAAAAAATATAAGAAAATAAAAACTTCTTAAAATTAGGAACTGATTTCCCTAGCGGGGAGTAGGAAAAATAAATCTTATAAATAATATTTTACACTAATTGTCTACTCCACCCTACCCAATTAGTATTTTCTTAGATATACTATATAAATATTGTTGAGACAATATTTTCTACTAATTTTATCAAACACCAAAATGTTTTTAAAAAAATTTATGTACCAATTTCACTTTTTACGGTAAAATAAAATTAGAAATGAACAAAAGAGTTGACTTGACCAAGAGCATTAAGTTAAGTTGGAAGTTTTTTTTTGGTCAAGCATTAAGTTAGAAGTTGCTGGTACTATTAAATAGTAAATAGTATAGGTAGCAGAAAGACTTTGAACCTATCCGTCAACTTATTTTATTTCGTTTATTACGTATAGAATTTCCCTGCAGTTTGGTCACTGCTGACTGCACCATCTTCAGAGTCATAGTTTCAACGATGACCCACAAAAGTTGACCCAAAATTTATACACATAGTCCGATGTATGCATTAAATAAATAATTGAATGAATATAAAGGCATAATTCAAATTTTAATAAGAGGTATAATTAAGATGTCAACATCACACGTAAGTGGACAAATGATAATAAATACTCCTTCCGTCTCGAAACGAGTATCCTAATTAAATTTGACACGAAATTTAAGAAATAAAAAAAAATTAAATATGTGATTTAAAATAAATTTTAAATATTTATGTAACTGTAAATCATCTCATAAAATTAAATTATTTCTAAATATAAAAATATGTTAATTTTTTAAAAATAAAAAAAAAATAGGACAATTTTTTTTATACGGACTAAGTAAAAAATCCATTTCCATTGAAGAGACAAGAAACCATTTACATGCTATAATAGCGTTAGCCTTTACTTTGCTTGGATTTTTACCTTTTTTTCTCTTACCTGATACTTGAAATTCATTTTAGGGTATGATTATATTTAAATTCACGTTAAAAAACAAAGGCAAGTTTGTTGGTTAAAAAGTCTTGCATCGGATGAGAAAGAGATGGATGGTCTTTTTATATGACTTGGGCCTCCTTACTTCTTAAACTAGCTTTGGGTCGCATTTCGTCCAATATCAATTTCTTTACACATACTTAAGGCTTGAATCTGAGATATATAATTAGGAATGAAAGAGTACTTATCAATCTACCACAACCCTTGTTGATTACTTTGTTAATTTGGACACTTCAATGTGGCCAAAAGGTATTTTTAATTACATAACAAATTATAGGGATAAGGAATATTGGGATGGATTTCTGGTCGCTTGGGTTTGAAATAATCAAACGAAAAAAAAAATTAAGACTTATTTTTAGTTTTGAATTATTTTAACTTATTTTCTTTACTAAGTAATTAATGAAGGGGATAAATAATACTTAAAAAAAAAAGAAAGTCAAGGAGGTTATAAGACCGCTGATAGTTGACAATTTTATCATAGCTCAAATGTGTTTCTTGTTCAAAAGTATTTTTAAAATTAATCTGTCAAACATAAACTACTACTCACCAGAAATACTTATTTGAAAAATGAACTTTTTAAAATAAGTTAATTTTAGAAACTTAGTCAAACAAGCTATAACTCTTTATCTGCTTTTTATCTGTAACATGTTACTGTTGTGAAGCTGAGATACAATTATTGAAGATTGTAGGAATCCAATGTTGAGATGTTATGTGGACCATGTGAGTGTGGTATTAGAAATACTATGTGGACCATATGAGTACGAGTTGATATAGAGCACCTCATATACATGGTATATTGCAAACAAGTTAATTCGGGAAGCAACTCCCTCACTGAAGTCAAGACATAACTTACCTATGTTAGAAGATGTCTTAACCTTCACGAATTGTCTTTCCTCGCTCCAAGTCAACCCCACGAGCTTGATCTATTCAAAATAATACTCTACGAAATTAGATGAATCCAACTATATGTTGATACTCTATTGTACTTTATAAAGCAGTACGGGAAGTAAATAACTATTACAAGTGTTCGAAATGATAAATAAATGGTCAATCTTCAAAACTGCCGCAAGCTTGTTGTGTCTTGAATCTTGATAACCTGAAATCAAGAAATAACTAAATCTGGATGGTTACAACGTTGTGTGTTGAGTCGAGTGATTGCCCTCTGTCCTTAAGACAAGATTGCCCCGTATATATGCTTTTACGTTAGCGGGCAATAGTCTCCCAAGATAAAACAACACTTTAATCTCAATGCTACAAAGCAAATAGGTTGAGCCTGACGAAGAAAACAAATATGAATCGACTTGCTGAAGATATGGAAAAGGAAGGAAGAGTTTCTATTTTCTCTTTTGTTTTGTCTCTGTGTGTATATCGTGTGTATATGTGTATCTTTCGTCACTGTTTTTTTCACACTATTTTGCTCACTGTTTTGTGGTCTGTTTGTGCTATTTTCTATCACATTTTTTAGCCAAATGAGGCATCAATATATAGCATGGAGGAGGGACTCCTCAACTACCAAACAAGGCTGTTAATAGCCATTAGTGAGGGCTGTTAATTGATGGTTTAAGGCCATTAGTGTGGCATATTTAAGGTTATAAGTGAGGCTGTTCATGGCCATTGAAGAAGGGTGAATATGGAGCAGTTAATCAGCCAAGTAATGGCTGGTTAATGCTCCAAAAAATAGTCCAACAGTAAGCAGAAAGTTTCTGCTTTCCGTCATTCCCAAAATCAATTTTTCAGAAACTCTAGGGACCAAACTGTAAATATTAAGCAATTTGGGGTCCAAAAAGATAATATCAGAAAGTCCCCACAGCCCACGGCCCACGACCCGTGACCCGAGACCGTGATCGAACCGGATGGGCTGGGCGCGCGGCGGAGGCGCACGTGTGGGCTTAGCCTTGAACGTAAGCACATCTAGGTCCTCCCTCCTTTAAACACATGGGATACCCCTTGTGGTCCCAATCCCTTTACCACTTTAGAGACTTATAAAGAGAGCAATTCTTCATTTTCCCACCGATGTGGTAGATTTGTCCCACACCATATTTTCATGCCTCAAACACCTTACTTCGTGGACCAATATCTCTTTCATTTCTCAACGAAATTTGACGATTCTTGGCCCTACGGTCATCTACTCACTTCGTAGATTATACATGTGAGAAGAGACAAAGCCTCCAACATGCGGAATACTAGTGTTTAATTTATTAAATATGGGTGGACGCACCTCCCCGCCAAAGGCAAATTTCCAACAATCCCCTCTATGAAAGAGAGATTGTGGCGCATACACAAGGTGCCTACTTTCAGCAATCTTTTAGCGAAAAAATATTGCATCAGGAGAGGTAGCTTCCACTTTGAACCTTCCCTAGTTGAATATCATCGGACTTACTTACTGTGCGGTGAACGTGATATCTTGAACCGCCAGTGTTTAGTGTAAGCCAAGACAATGATACCAACACAATAACTCTTCTTATTCATTTTTATTCTTACGTTTTTGTCCGTTGTGGCCGTGGACACACTTGGATTCTTAAGTGCGTTCATTTGAGGCGGCCTTCCTCGCACTTAAATAGGTGATCTCCTACAAGGTATCCTGTTATACCCCACTTCACAAGTGTTAGAAATCATTAAAAGTTTATCCAACCTTAACCTTAACTATTTGAGGATCGTTAAAGGTTTGGAAGCTTAACCTTTACCCACCATGCAGGTAGCACTTTAATGTCTATTGCGGGAACAACTTTGGTTTCATGTTTCCGTATAGAAATCATCATCCGAAGTGCTTCTTGCTTCCACCGAAGCGCTCAACTGAACCTTTTGCCGCTTAGTTTTCCCATTGAACCAAATTCTTGGGATCTCCAATCAGTATGGTTGGGTTTCCACCGCAAATGTTCGTATTGTTTGGGTTTTAAGCCCATTCCCTTAGATAGGCAGAACACTTGATCTCCGGGTAAACAAAGAAGTGACACCCGTGATGATCATCTGCCATACGGTCTTATGTCTCCTGACAGATCCTGACAGATATGTCCAGACGCCGTCATCCTTGTCCTTCATGAAGCCGACCGGCTAGCCACAGTGTATAACTGCTGAAGGCACGGGTTTCTCCTAATAAGGGACGTCCTCTAAGGAGTCATGAAGTTACTCAACTTCTTTCATGCTTTGTATAAAGCGATAAACTCCGATTTCATGATGAATCGGCCGATGCAAGTTTGCTTAGAGGATTTTCCAAGACCCACCATACACATTTACTTGTGGCTTTGGTGTTCTTCATATCTGATGTCCAGTTTGCATCACTTTGTTCTCCCAGAACCGCTGGACATCCAGAATACCATAATCCGTAGATAAGCGAATAATTCAGATATCGTCATATCCGACTTAACGCCTTCTATTGATCATGTATTAAAATCATCAATGAACCTTAGTTCAACTGATCTGCTTTGTAAGCCGATACCAGGTCGGTTGTAGTGTGTACAATACATTGAACTACATGTGACCTGAGCATATCGCTCCCTGTCTATGGGTGCACTATGATTCCAATCAGTTCTATGATTCATATCCATTGGTGGCTTCAACGAGACTGTCAACTATCGACCAATCCGTTAGATGTCTTAGAAATTAAATTCCTAAGATGTCATCTGTGATACCCATATCTTTCATATCGAGACTTTGTTTCAATATGACTTTTACTTTCAGACTGTTGATTCTCCAACTGTTGGCTTTCTAACTTCAGAGTCAATGTTTCTGTGGTCAGATTCATTGTTTCTGTGGTCAGATTCATTGTTTCTGTTTTATCTGAAACTTTCAGGACCAAAATGTAAACATTTCAGGGATCAAAATGAAAGTTCAGGAAGAAGCCCAACAGTTCAGCAAACCAACTCTGATCCTCTTCTTTCAACTCTCCGATTGGGAAGGTTGTTTCAACATTCATGCCACGCAAGGCTGCAATGGCCCAGGATGTTAAGCTACTCCCAGGGGAGCACATGTACAAGTAGCCGAGACTTTAAACTCGTCAGTAAATCCATCTACTTGGTACTCACATTTAAGTATCCATTTTTACAACCCAAATGTTCTTTTCCCGGAGGAAGATCAACCATTACGCAAGTATGATTCTATCTGATGAAATATATTTTTCTCTTTGTAGCTTCATTCCAAAGCTGCGCTTTTGGAGATGATAATTATTTATTAATTGTCCATGGTTCATTCTCAACCATACAAGCTAGAATGACTGGAACAAGTCTTTGTCCCCTTCTTTGCTCCGTCTCGGTTCAACATCTAGAATCTCTGAGTTCTGCAGATCTGCCAGCAACTTTCGAGTCCTGTAGATACGGAACGTCTAGTTCCGGACAGTCAGGCCCTCGCGGGTTCTTGTTAACCTTGAGCAATTACTTCTTTTTCCTTTTCAAGGAAAGTTATCTTCAAAGAATTCAGCATTCTTTGACACCAAGAGGCCATAAACACTACTGTTATTTGCAGATCCAATGGATATGCAATCTACAGTCTTAGGTACAACTTGACCTATTTCGGTATTCCAACTTTTATCAAGCCACCCCACATAATTTGGGCGTACGACTTTGCGCTTGGCTAACACCGTTGGACTGAGGTGAGAAATGAACAGTCGTTTAATGAATGATGCTTCACATTCTCCCCCTCTATCACTACGAATTTCGCAATCCATAGGCTTAGTTGATTTTCAACTTCTGCTTTGTAGCGCTTATTCGCTTCAACAACTTCATCTTTGCTTTTCAACAAACAAAGGATTACATAAGTTGTACCATCATCAATGAAGGTCACAAAGTGCTTGTCTCCCCCCTCTATTTTGTATAAACTTTAAATCACCTATAAAGGTGTGACTAAGTTCTAGAGGAGCGGTGCTTCTTTCGCTATTCCTTTGACGAAATTTGAAAAGGTGATTTTGCCTCTTCGCCTACCTCACATTCATTTTGAGGGTTTATGTCAAAAGAAGGCAACAATCTCAACTTCGCTAACTTTTGAATGACTTTCTATTTAACGTGTCTTAATTCTATGATGGCATAGATGCACGGATTACAAATATATCATTCATTTGGCTACAGACATACTGTACCATTTTTAGTTATTACAGACCTGTTGGACTAGTCTCAAACCAGCTTGACCAACAACGTCCCTTAAATCAAGTTTGGGACATGTATCACCTCATTTTAGAGTGATCTCATCCCCTGAAGTCCTATTGAGGACAACCTCTCCAACCCCTTCTACTTTAGAGGTGGCGTTGCTTCACATGAACAACAGCTTGCCCGTGGTTAGGGCGTAACCGGATCATATGTGATCTGGATACTCTGGCCCACTCCAGTTGCTTTGGCAGATTGAGTGTCCAATTTCTTTTCTGCCTTTCTTTAGGCCTTCAGATCATTTAAGACCTGGAAACTCTGGCCCACTTTACTAGGTGTCCATTCCTTTTCCTATGAAATGAATTCTGGCACCACTCCAGTCGTACGTAGGCTTTGTATGACTGAGTGTCCAATATCATCATATCAAAGGAATTTTGGCCCACTCCAGTCGCCCGGAGGCTTTGTATGACTGAGTGTCCAATATCATCCTATGAAGGATCGTCTGCCAAATAGTATGACAGACTCAACGTCTTTAGCTTTTAGACTTCTTCCGTTATGATTGGTGCCCAAATAATTCTTGGCGCTTACTTAAGAGTGGTAACAGTTTTCGCACAGTTAGTGGATCCTTCTCCCTCGTATGTGCGAACATACTTTACACACTTTTAATAATTACACTTAAAAGAACGAATCTTTTTAAGTCGTTTACAAAATCCAATCTTTAAACGGAAAAGAAGAAGAGCTTAAACTTCTGATTTTAAAGCGTAAGGAATATAAATTATTTCGTGAAAATATTTTCATATTCCTCCTTACTTTAAGACATTTTTAATCAGACATCATTTAATCTTTATTCTTGATAAGTAAGAAAACTACTTATCCCAATTTCGGATTTTGGCCCACTTCAGTCACTTCATCAGATTGAGTGTTCATTTCCTCCTTACCATTATTCGGATCATTTGTCTGGGACAGATATAGGCATTCTGCTGCAAGATAGAAACACATCTTCAGTCTTCTCCTCTTGTTCCCACCACTCTTGGGAGCGCTGACACCACGAAGACGTTGACTTTCAACGATATCATCATCACTCTCTTCTACCAGAAAACCACAGCCATATCCAGATTTGGTCACACAACTTTTGACCGACATCTTTCAAACACTAATAGTAATACAATACCATCTTGTCTTAAGTTGTTGGTACTCTATTGTACTTTATAAAGCAGTACGGGAAGTAAATAACTATTACAAGTGTTCGAAATGATAAATAAATGGTCAATCTTCAAAACTGCCGCAAGCTTGTTGTGTCTTGAATCTTGATAACCTGAAATCAAGAAATAACTAAATCTGGATGGTTACAACGTTGTGTGTTGAGTCGAGTGATTGCCCTCTGTCCTTAAGACAAGATTGCCCCGTATATATGCTTTTACGTTAGCGGGCAATAGTCTCCCAAGATAAAACAACACTTTAATCTCAATGCTACAAAGCAAATAGGTTGAGCCTGACGAAGAAAACAAATATGAATCGACTTGCTGAAGATATGAAAAAGGAAGGAAGAGTTTCTATTTTCTCTTCTGTTTTGTCTCTGTGTATATGGTGTGTCTCTATTGTGTATATCGTATGTATATGTGTGTCTTTCATCACTATTTTTTTCACACTGTTTTGCTCACTGTTTCGTGGTCTATTTGTGCTATTTTTTATCACGTTTTTTAGCCAAATGAGGCATCAATATATAGGATGGAGGAGGGACTCCTCAACTGCCAAACAATGCTGTTAATAGCCATTAGTGAGGGTTGTTAATGGCTGGTTTAAGGCCATTAGTGTGGCATATTTAAGGCTATAAGTGAGGCTGTTTATGGACATTGAAGGAGGGTGAATATGGAGGAGTTAATCAGCCAAGTAATGGCTGGTTAATGCTCCAAAAAATAGTCCAACGGTAGGCAGAAAGTTTCTGCTTTCCGTCATTCCCAAAATCAATTTTTCAGAAACTCTAGGGACTAAACTGTAAATATTAAGCAGTTTGGGGTCCAAAAAGATAATATCAGAAAGTCCCCACAGCCCGAGACCGGACGGGCGGGCGGCGGCGGCGCGCGTGTGGGCTTAGCCTTGAACGTAAGCACATCTAGGTCCTCCATCCTTTAAACACATGGGATACCCCTTGGGGTCCCAAACCCTTTACCGCTTTAGAAACTTATAAAGAGAGCAATTCTTTATTCTCCCACCGACGTGGTAGATTTGTCCCACACCATATTTCCATGCCTCAAATACCTTATTTCGCGGACCAATATCTCTTTCATTTCTCAACGAAATTTGACGATTCTTGGCCCTACGGTTATCTACTCACTTCGTAGATTATGCATGTGAGAAGAGACAAAGCCTCCAACATGCGGAACACTAGTGTTTAATTCATTAAATATGGATGGACGCACCTCTCCGCCAAAGACAAATTTCCAACACTATATTCATATTATAATTTTTAGATTAAGTCAAAGTGAAAGTCAACCCCAAACTCAAACTCGAGCCCAGCGGTCAAATTCCAAAATAAATTACATATACATGGGTTATCCATTAACCAACGAGTTCGAATCTATCTTTAAAATTCAATTCCAACCTCGAATCAAATATTAAAATCATCAAGTTTCATTTTCTTAAACCTATACTCAAATCATCAAGTTTCATTCTCTTAAACCTAGGACAAAATTCCACTACTTCTGGAATTCATAATTTAAGCATTAAATTCAGTGAATATTTACGATATTTAACCAAAATCAAGTTTAAATTACTTACCCAAGCTTTGTAGATGGAAATCCCTGTTTTAATCGAGCTAATCCGAGCTCCTAAGATTCAATAAAGGTGAAATAACTCAAAAAATCTTGTATTTGCTCATTTTTATATACCTGTAAAAAGTATTTAGCACAATTACGCTGCTTCAGCATAATCGCACCCGAGGTGAAAGAAAATGACAAGCACGATATTTAGCACCCAATATGCGCAATGGCGTTGACTATCATCATTGCCCTTTCTTGCTTTTGCTCCCAGTACGCAACAGCGCCTCCTTGCCTGATGACGTTATTCTGCATAATTCACAACTTTTTAAATAACTTTGAAGATAATTTTCACTAGCAAATTAAAAGATACAGAAGCAAGAAGAGAGTAGAGTAGGAAAGCTTAGTTAATTTTTTTTTAATTAAAAGGCCACTACCAGATAGTGGCTTATTCCATAAATCTAAAAGAATGGTTTACAAGGGGAGAAATAAAGGAACATGAGAAAGAACCTGCAGATATCTAATTCTGCAGTGAAAAAAAGGGTTAAAGAAAGCAAAAGAAAACCAGCAAAATCAAAAGATCAAATAAGCATTGGGAGCAATAGTGTGATCATGCCAACAGTCTTGATGTCATGTTTGAACTTTGAACACCTCAAAGCTCTCACCAGGTGCAATGTTATCAAGTCCAACTGAAATTTCTTCAAGCAATCAAATACTGGTTAGCATTCTTCAATCTATAGCTTCTATATCCTGGTTAATAGTATGACATGATGTAAATCATCTACTGTCATGACCCAGTGGAATGAACATCAATATGTTAGTACCACCACTACATCAATCTGTAGATTATCGGATCACCCACAAAAACCTGAATGCTTGCTACTTATGTCAGTCCTGGATTGTTCTAATGCAGAGTTCTTCAATCAACTGAGCCTTTCCTAAGCAATGTTCTCCTGAGGTTTGGAGTATGTTGCTAATGAGCCTTTTTGCTGCAGTTTGTAGTTCTTGAAAATTATTATACTGATACGTACCTGCAAAATAAAAAAAATCAGGTTAGTAAAATAATCTGCCAGGGTGTTGCCCTCTATCAGTACATGAGTGACTTGTATGTCTTTCCTTCCTTCCAGCTTATATGTAGTTACTTGTATGTGGTTTAGTTGTCCAACCATTTGCATTTCCTAAATCAGTCATGTTATTTTTAATGTCTTTTGATGTTTCCATTTGTAAATGCACTACGGGACTCTCCCTTGGTGTAAATAAGCTCTTCCTTTAGAAAAAATAAAAAAGACACGCATAAGTAATTAGGGTTCATTTGGTAGGATAGATAAGGAAAAATAATTTTGAGATAAAAATATTCCTTGTTTGAAAACTAATCCTGAGAATTGGGATAAGTTATCTCAAGATTAAAAGTAGTATCGGAATAAGTTATCCGCACAGGTGGAATAACAATTCCAAAATTAATTATTCTAAGATAAAATAATAAAAATTATAAAATAGCTTTGAGGTCTTTCAAACTCTTTTTTCTACTATTAAATAAGGTGGTATGTATTTTTGTAAACCAACAACTTTTTAATTTTTTTTTAAAATGCATGTTATTTTTAATACAACAAGTCAAACAATCAATAAGAAATAATAGGAGGATAACTAATCCAACATTACTAATTTTAGTATACTAATCCTTACATACCTAATCTCACTATAAGCTGAAGCAAATTATTTTCTGAAATTTGAGGAGCCTTGAAAGAGAAGTTGTGGAAAATCACGAGGGTCTTCAATTTGTACCTGGATGAGCTAAATTTGGAATTGTCTTGACGAATTAATTCACTATCAGAATGAATTGATTACTAGATTGTTCATACATGTAACTATTCTTTTGGGGAAAAGATGCAAATATACTCCTCAATTTTGTGAGTTAGAACATATATACATCGTTATAAAAGTGATGGATATACACCCATGCCGTTACAAAATGGTGTAATTATACTCTTTTTGCTGACGTAATTTTTTTTAAAAATCATTTATCTTATTTTGAATTTAAAAAATAACACGGAGCTTTTAAAAAAAAGTCTACCCATTTTTATGAATCGACATATTTCTCTAAAGTCACATGATAATTTTTTTCCTAGTGGGTCGGGTCTAGTTCGTTTAAAAAAATAGGTAGACTTATTGTTTTTAAAGCCACAAAGATGTTTTTTTAAATAAATTAGACCCAATCCACGAGGAATTTTTTTTTACCATGTAGCTTTAAAAAAATTGGGTAAACTTTTTTAAAGCGACGAGACACTTATTTTAATTAAAAAAAATAAGCTAAACTATTTTTTTTAGAAAATTTCCGTCAGCTAAAAAGGTATATTTGCACCATTTGAGTAACGACAAGGGTATATTTGCACCATTTTATAAGAGCAGGAGTATATATCCACCACTTTTATAACGGAAGATATATCTGCTTTAAATCGCAAAGTTAAGAGGTATATTTACAATTTTCCCTTCTTTTTGGGTGGTGCTAAACCTTCGAGGTTTTGGTGCAATTTATTTTTCGCAGGTTTCCCTTTTGGTGCTTATTGTAAACTTACAATAATGAAATATTGTTCATTTAAAATTATGTTCATCTTCTTGTTAAGACTATATCTAAATCGGGTAGAGCCATGACATTTAATGTAATATTGTGGCAATGGACATTTAGAACAAGTTTGGCCAATAAAATTATTTATTTATTTTAGAATAATTTTTTATTTTATTTGAAAATTAATGTTTATCCATAAAAATTTTAAATTCAACTAGAAGTTGTATTTTAAATTTGAAAAATAATTTATAACCTGTTTTTAAACTTACTTTTTATTTTTAAAGTTTTATTTAAATATATTCAAACATGAATATTATTTCAAATATTCTTTTTAAAATTATAACTAAACACTCTATCTTCAACTCAAATTTCATAAATTTCAAATAAAGTGAAATCTACAACCAAACACCTACTTATTGTATTTGTTTGACTTATAATGACATTCTGCTTTCATCATCTTGTCGTAGTGTTTTATTGTGATGAGTGTTTATGTGATGTCAAAAGAAACACTATTAGGAAAAAAATTAATTTCCACACTAATCTCAACTTGTTATGTTCCAGAATCATCAATTAATCTTTATATAGTTAGATTCACTTTTTAAGTTTTGGTGTTGGGTCAATTTTTTTGTGGGGGCCCGGCCAATTTATCTTTCCGGCGGAGAAAGTCTCTTTTGTCGTTAAAGTTATTTTTTAAAAATAAAATATAAGTTAAATAACTTTATTGATATAAAAATAAAATAAATAACTTTACTAATTAAATTTCATTACATTGAGTTACTATTTGAAAAATATCCGAAAAGCAAACATAACACGAGATATTTGAAAGCTGACAAAGGTGTAGGGTTTCTTTTGATTATACGAGTGTAATTACCTAGCATGATTTTTTTTATTTTATATAAAAGTTAATTACATAAAATCTTTCCTCAAATGAATATATAAATAATTTATAATATGTGAAAAGTATATGTGTATACAAAAATATTAAAAATAAATAATTGAAAAATTGTCTCACAATTACAATGTCTAGACAAATCTATAGTGTAATTAGTGGCAAATTCAATTATGAAATGACATTCCAAAAAGGCCCTTGACCGTTTGAATTGTTTTCTCCATTGAGCACGTTGAAAGTCCTCAGGGGGGATGGTGCAAAGTGCAAAGTGCAAAGTGCAAAGTGCAAAATTAGAGCCATTTGTAGAGCGCCAAGAAGCCATTTTGAATGAATCTCTCTCTTCAGTTTGGGATCCACAAACTAAAAGCATCATATAAATCTTCATCTCTCTGTTTCTATATATGTGTGGATGAGGCAATTGTGTGAACAAATTAGAGAGAGATGCAAGTTGCAATTGATCAATGGAAGGTGAGACGGCGACGGCGAACCTTCTAGAACCACCAGCAACGGGGACGAAGCCAATTTCGATTCGTCCAATCAATCCGTCAGAATCAACCAATGTTAGCCGTTCCTTTACACTGTCTTCAACGACATCGTCCTCTTCATCTTCACCGCCGGATTTCCTCCGTCATATTCAAGCCGCCTTTAAACGCCCTCGTCCTCTCGGTAACTATTCTCTTATGCTGCCACTACTTTTTAGGGCCTTTTTAATGACATTTTCAAGTATTTTGGCTATTTAAGGTTTTTATCTTTGGGTACTACTCTAAAGTGTAAGATTCTAGGGTTTATGGTGACACGTCATGTCATTTTTTGGTAAATTTGAGCTATGAAAACTATAGTTTTGTGGCTTTTAAGTTAAGAAAATGACAATGAGGAAAGAAATGTTGAAGATGGACGTGTAATTTTGCTTGTTGTATGGTTTAATTGAGTTTTATCTTCTTCTTGTGGGCTTATTAGGACCAGCTTTTGCAATTTTTGGTCTAAACTGTAAGCTTCTAGGTTTATGATGACGTGTCCTATCAATTTTTGTAGTATTGAGCTATGAAAACTATAGTTTTGTGGGATTTACCCTCTTGATGCCACATATTCTGGTAACTTGAGTTAAGAGAAAATGACAATGGGGAAAGAAAGATTGAAGACGGAAATGTAATCTTTGTTTGGTGTATGATGTAGTTGAGTTTTATCTTCGTCTTTTGGGATTATTAGGACCAGTTTTTGCAAATTTGTTTTATGTAGTCAATTTAAATTGTCGGAGTTTAAGGGATACTTGTGTTTCTGTAGAGGTATCTCGCTGCTTCACTTTTTCCCTTTTCTACTTGTTGTGCTAGTATAAAAGGCACAAGTACTCAGGGTGCATTTCATAAAAGATTGTTGCTTTAGGTTATTGAAGTATGTTCTTTATCCGTTGAAAAGATAACAAATGGACTCTATTCAATTGGATCTTTAAAGAAAAATTGTAACTGAGATTACATCCAATATCTTGAGTACACGAAGTTTGACAGGATTATTTGATGATAAAGTTAAAGTTGCAATTGAATGCATTACTTTGAAGAATAATATGCCTGGAATTGCGACACCAAATGGTGTTCTTGCTTGTTGCTATCAAAGAATTTAGACATGTACACAAGTGTATTACTTGTGTAGGACTTGAAAGCAATTAGAAGCAGCCTATGTTTTTTGATAATATTATGAAAATATATTGAGGGTATAGCACATAGCATCTGGAAAGAAAAATGTACTTTGTCTTTCCCCCCTAGGGGTTAGCTCAATTGGCAGAGGTTGAGGGATTTATGTCTTAGGTCACAAGTTATTGCCTTGCACTAAGCGAACTAAGTCTAATAATTAAGTGGAGAAGGGTCGAGGGGCGGGCCCATCATCCCGAGTTTCGAAGGCTGCGATTGACCCAAAGGATTGGCTCCAGAAGGATTTCTTGGCCATAAAAGAAGTATATCATTCTGGTGCTCAATTTGGAAAGTGACTTGTCTCTGTTGTTATAGGCTTAAGAAACATAGTTGGTAGTAGTTGTCTTGCAGCTGGATTTTGCATATGACCAGGTGCCTGTACTCGAGGCTCATTTCCAAGTAGCTCTTGAGATGCTTATGAGCAGTATTTCAGGATAGACATTGTATAACGAGGATAGACAGGATGAGAAGGTGACAATCTTCAGAATAGTTGTGCACCTCTTAGAATTAGTTGGAGAAGAAGTGGGAATTCTGCTGGGAATGAACGGGGCCATAGAAGCTCTCATGTTTCTATTTTAGAAATCTGCAACAGTCTTAGGCTTTGTGTTTTTTTCCCTGGCACTTATTTGCTAATGATTGGCACCGTATCATCATTATAAGCTACTAATATTGTTATATTGATTACTTCTGGTTTCACCTTATTTTATTACTACAAATTTCATTATCCTCCCAGCAACGATCTGATCATCTTACAGTTGCCACTTATGACCGTATGTATGTATCCTTCTCCATTTTAAATACATCTGTTGCATATTTGTTTTAGTTGTTTGGAAATTGCTTTCTGTTCATCTATAGTTGGGCTTCCAAGAGCTTTTTCTCTTTTCTTTTTTCTTATTTTGTTTCCCCTTTCCCAAAATTTTGGAGCTTGGCCATTCTGATTCACTACTCAGTGACAACTTTCAAAGCCAAGAGATCTAACATGAAAATTTTATAGGTAAAATGCAGTCAAATAGCATTATGCCAAGGAGATTGGTAGCTCCTCTGCGGCAAGCATCAAGAGGCTCTACTTTGAATACAGATTGTACACTTGAAGCAAAGAAAACCCAAGATGAGATTCCCCTGAGTCACAGATTAATGGAATGTATTTCACAACCAAAGAACACTGCCTCTGATACTGTAGAAGCTCAAGAGGATGCATCAATGCCACCTTCGGAGTATGGTTCCACTGTAGATGCACATGAAGAGAATTATAGTTCATTCAACAGTTTGAGAGATCAACCAAGATCCTTCACTGGTCGTAGAAGCAACATTACAACTGCTTCCTTGGTTACAGAGTGTGAGCAGGTTTTGTTAGCTGAAGGGCAGAAGAAGGTCCATTTTGCTGCTGATAGCACTTCCAGGTCTCAGGGTAATGTAGTATGGTCCATTTATGAACTCCTCTAACTTCAATGCATATGGCCATCTTTTCTCTTAGACATATCTTGAGCTTTTCCATGTCATCGACTGAATAATCTGTTAATGCTTATCTATCAAACCAAAGGATGTCTTACTGGCTAACATACTGCAAACTAGGTCGTTTAGTAGTTTGCACATTATAGTACGTACTACCATATGCTTTGTGCAGGTGTCAATGACCGAATGGTCACTGGAATGGAGGACTTTTTGTCTCATGTGAATTCCCTTACATTGACAGAAATGGATTGGGATGTAGGCAATCAGATGGAGGCTGTGACTGCTGCTGGCCAAATATTGAGAGATCAAAATATTCAAACCACAGATGTGGATGGTAACGGGAATTCTTCTCTATTAGCAAATAGAACATTAGGAGTTGCAGATCAGATTCACCAATTCAGTAACTTCTTACAGAATGATTTGAGCCACCCCATGACTCAAGCCTCAGTGGTTGGGTCATCCTTCACTACAACAACACTGATAAACTCGACGTCTGCTCCCATGATAAACTCGACAACCTATTGTCCACAATCTCATCTTGCAAGAAAGTCTACGGAGTCACTAGGGGAGCATAAACTGAAATCTGAACATCCGGTGCAATCTTCTTATCCTTTTTCAAAGAATGAAAACAGGCTTGCAGCTGATCAGACAGCTATTGCAGTACCTAGTTCTACCACTGAAACTGATTCAGAAGTTAAGAGACCTAATGTGGCTGAAGGGACAAGGAACAGTATGCTGATTAAAGGTGACGTGCCTAAAGATACTTCCCCTCTCGAGGATAACGTAGCCAAAGAATGTGTTACAGATATACACTCTGGAGTTCGCTTGTCAAAAGTTTCATCTTCCAACATGAAGTTGGAACCTTCTAAGACTGAAAAGCAAGAAAAAAGTGTGGGTAGTAAAGCAGCATCTTCGTCTCGTAAAAAAGGTTATGATCCTGATACGTTTTTCAAAGTTAATGGAAAGCTTTACCAAAGGCTTGGCAAGATAGGTAGTGGTGGAAGTAGCGAGGTCCACAAAGCCATTGCATCAGATTGCTCAATTTATGCCTTGAAGAAAATCAAGCTTAAAGGTCGTGACTATGCTACTGCATATGGGTTTTGTCAGGAAATTGAGTATTTAAAGAGACTGAAGGGAAAGAACAACATCATTCAACTAATTGACTATGAGGTACGTACTTCACGTTAGCGTTCATGATTTTCGAAAACATTAATTGTTTGCTGGGGTTGAACTCTAGCTTATGTTCTGGTTGAAAAGAACAGGGAAGAAAATCATTCTGTGGCTAACAGGAGGACGATGGTAGTTGCTTATCAGTGCTATCTTTGAACATGCTGATGGGACATAACAATGGCTGGATTTTTGCTTAGGATTACCTCTAGGAAAAGCTGCATCAGCTAAGGATGCTTAAAAAGTAAAACAATAACAACCACCCCTCAGTCCCGACTATGTGGGCCGCTAAATGAATACTCACTATCCATGTCACTCCATTCATACCCGCTCTCAATCTAATTATCAATAATTTAGGGTTTATAACACTAGAAGTTCTTTACATTTTCACTACCATACAAGTTTCTAAACGAGGTTAAAGATTCCTAGCGGATATTGGACCTAAAGTAAAAGGACCTACATGACTAAATTTTAATCTCAATTAATTGATATCCCTTACATAGATTTTATTTCCCATTATGCTCGCTTTTCGCTTAGTTTGCATGGATTCCAAGATCTTGTAGGTCTATCTGGACAAGTTCCTCCTTTGTGAATTTAGGTCTACCTCGTCTTTTTTTAACACTTTCAATCGTCATAGTTTCATACCTCAAGCCAGTGCATTTGGAGGTCAACGTAGAACGTGATCAAACTGTCCCAAGCAACTTTAACTTATAAAAAAAAAGGCTTCTCAAGCGACCTCATATAGCTCATGTGTCCTCCATATATTTATTTTGCACCTTCTGACGAATGTGGTCATTTCTAATCTTGTCTAATCTTTTATGACTGCGCATCTATCTTAATGTCCATATTTTTGTGACACCAATCTTGTGCATATGTTGGATCTCTAAGATCCAACATTCATCCCATATAACATTGTTAGTCTTACAACTGTTTTTTTTTTTTTTGGAAATGGTAAATTAGTCTTACAATTGTTTTATAAAACTTGCCTTTTACTTTGGTAGGTATCTTCCCATCTTATAACTCTCTGATAGAATTTCTCAATTTCAACCATCTTATTTTTTATTATGTTCTTCGACTATTATTACCATTCTCCTCGAGCATCAAGCCCTGATGGCCGAATTGTTTGTATGTAGACACCACAGTCCTGTCTAATCTCACCATAACTTCACTCTTTCTTATGTTGGCTATACTTGCAATGTATATATCCAGTCTTACTTCTATTTATGCTAAAACCTGTGTTGTCTAGAGTGCTTCTCCAATCTTCAAGCTAGTTTCATGTGTTAATTGTATGCCAAGAAGATAAAAGAAGAAGAAGCTTGCTCTAGGTGAAGCAGACCATCGAATGTTGAACATCATCCAATAATTTTATACCATTGGATTGATAAGATTCTTTAGGCATTTGGAAAGTTTGTTTGATTTAAGGAGAAGCCTTTAACGTGGGGTTGGGAGGGGGGGGGGATACTCTGAGGAAAAGGTATATTACAATCCCTTTAACTTCTTATACTGGTATTGATCAAAGTGAGAACTAGAACATTCAAGGATGCTAATATCATAATTAACTTATCTTAATAGTGTACAAACTGAATGCGGCCTGAGATTGACCACCTTAAATATGCTGGAATTAGACATCTAGTTTCAAATAAAGCTGTAATTTTTTCTTTCTCGTAGGTCTCACTGTTGACGTACATTCAAGAAAACTTATAGTAAGTTTTTAGTACTGCTATATGAATGTCAATGAATCTGGAAATGGACATTTCCATGTTGAGACCTTTGCAACTCCATAGTCTTATTGAGGCCTCAGAAAGATGAGAACTAAGCAAGGATCTTCCAGAATGTGATAGAAGATAGAAAAAAGAAAAATAACTCTTTTTTCAAAATGGTTTTATAACAAACAATAGCGCTCCTTATATGGGAATTATGAGCATAAGTTTCCTAATTCCCGAGATTCTTATAGCATGACATGTATCTTAATGATTTTCTTGACCATAATATAATCATTAATAAAATCTTTACTTAATATTCTTAATGATTCTCTTGATTTTAAACCCAGAACATGAAATCTGTAATAAGTAATAGTAATCTACAGTAAAAGAAGGCTGATACACAGATCTCATAGGCATTGAGAAGTTCAAATCGAATGAATTTATTAAACAAAAGCTGGGTTGCTTGCATTTCTTTGATATCTCTGGATACGATTGTGTTTAAATTGTTAACTTAGCTTCCTCAACCCAAACTATAGGGTTACCAAAGCGGTTAGAACTTCATGTGCTTGCATTTGATGTTGAGGGTTCACCATCTGGGGTTTTAGGTATTTGCAGTTTATTTTTTGGAGCAAATACTGACATCCACTTCTTTGTTAGGTTACAGATAAGAGTTTACTACATGAAGTCATGAATGGTTCGATGAGTAATAATGAAAGCAGAGTCAAAGAAGATGGATACATATACATGGTTCTTGAATATGGTGAAATTGATTTGGCTCATATGCTGTCTCAGAAATGGAGGGAACTAGATGGCTCTGAGTCAATTATAGATGAAAACTGGCTTCGATTTTACTGGCAGGTCATTTCCTTCTATTTTCTCCGTTATCTGCAGTTTCAGATTATCTTTACAAAGTTGCTGTCATGACCTAATCTTTACTGAGGATTCATTTTCCTAAACTTAAGTTTTTTCATTACTAATTCCAGGTCCTAAATTTTTTCTGTTCCGAAGTCAAAGTTGTTATTAAGTTTTTTTTTAGCTAACAGGTTCTTGCCTAGTGTCTTATGATAAACATGTAACCAGTTCTTCTATGCCCTTGTATCTATCTTATTAATGCCTTAATACATACTTTACCCCCTAAACTTGTACGAGAATCCTTTTACAAATCTTTCTTTGAAGGCATCCTTTTACACACCCCCAAATTGTATAAAGTGGAACTATTACTCCCCTAAAACCACACATGGCATGCGCATGGTGAACAACAAAATAATCACACATAAGTTTCCTTGGTAGTAGTGATGAAGAAAAGACCGTGCTGTAGTCAACTGACTGGTAATGTGGGAGATCTGAGGGGAAAACCACTCAGCAGCTAATCAATGTGCATTTATGGCCTTTTCCCTCTTTTCTTGATTGGTTTTTATCCTCTTTCCTTTTTAGGAGTTGGGTAGTGGAGATTGCGGAAGGTGTTGGACAATGAATAAATGAAAATTAGGAACAGAAAACATCCGCTTGCCTTTGTTGGTTGGAAATGGAGGAAGAGGAAGAGACAGGGGAAATTTGGGCAAGCTGGTGGCAGTTTTGTTTCTTTAAATATTTTCTTTTTTCTATTTTTACTTTATAATATGTATTGTGCCGTGAGTGGCGCGTGTTCAACGATTCCCGGAAGGAAGTTTAGGCCATTCAGGGGGATTTTGGACACAAATTAAGATGTAAAAGTATGCCCACAAAGAAAAGTTGTGTAATCGGAATTTTCATGGATGGGTAAAAGTATGTACTTGGCCAATGTTAATTATGCCTGACTTCAATGTACATCATTATGGTACTTGCAGTTCAGGTATTTATTTCTGGAACAATTAGGATAAGAGCTATCATTCAGTTGGGCGTGCAATTCAAGTTTTCTTAATCTGTAATGCATCTTATGCTTTTAGGGAGTTATAACATTTAATCATTCACATCTAATGCCTGTATATAGATTTTTAGTTTCCTTTTGATATGCTTTACTTGAGCCGAGGGTCTATCAGAAACAACCTCTCTACCTTCACGAGGTAGGGGTAAGGTCTGTGTACACACCACTTTGGTATATTGTTTGTTGTTTGTTTTATTTAAGGACACAAAAGATACAAGGGTCTCATTAATAAGATGTAGCAACACCCAGAGTAGTAAGTCGACTCTTTTGCAAATATCTCTTACATGCTGTTCTTTGCTAAAAGAATTTCTAGTGTATGTGTTAAGGTTCATGAAGGTCAAAACTGATTGATCTGGGAATACCTTTCTTTGACTTTTGTCGAAGATCAAGTACTGATCCTAGCTGTCTTCTTATTTGGAATGTGCTTTCAATGGCCATTCTCAGTACTATGTCTTGATGATCTATTGAACCTCAATATTCATTACTCCAAAAGGAATGGTGGAGATTTGATCATTTACCCATCGAGAACTCTCTTCATTCGATCAATTTTAAGGTGTGTGCAATTCCATATTCAACTTAAATTTTTAAAGCTAGAGATAGACCTAGGACAAGATACTTTATCTGAGAAACACTTTTGTAATCCCAAGGAAGGGGAAGGGGAAGAGGAGCTCCATGTTGCTTTTAAGGTAACTGAAACTGACCATCATTGAACCAAAGTTCAATTCAGGAGTCTGTTCCTGTATATCTTAAGTAAATGCTATAAACAACAGAACGAAAGAACTTTGGCCAGTTGCTTTTTGATAATTTGAGATTGTCACTTTTCTATCTCAATCTGCAAACCTTTTTGATTTATGGTATGTTTTGTTTATGCTTAAACTTCTTCATGGATATCATAAGATAATCGACTACCATCCAAGAACATCTTAAGATTAATCGACTGTCATCCAAGAACAGACATAAGATTAATCTTATATCAACCAAGAATATTATAATCACACGTAGTATAATACTTTGATTTATTATGATTATGCTTAAACTAGTTCATGGTAAGATTTTGAATTCAAAATATTCTGGACAGTCCAGTTAAAGAAAAAATCTTACAGTACCTGCATCTATTCCTGGCTCATTTATTTATTATTATTATTATTATATTTCTTTTTGATGAGATATATTCCTGGCACATTTGGTTTGTAAGTATTGGTTTATTTTTTAACTATAAACTTCTATCGAGGCAAGAACTTTAGGACCCATTTGGTCTTCCATCTAGTATAAGGGAAGACTGACGTAGCCACCTTAATTTCATGTACCACTGTTGTATGTTGTACATTATACAGATCTGGAATCTGGTAAAATTTTAATATTTTTGAATTGAACTCAAAAGTTCTAAACATACTTTGCAGCAAATACTTCTTGCTGTTAACACCATACACGACGAACGGATAGTCCACTCGGACCTAAAGCCAGCTAATTTCCTTCTTGTCAGAGGCTCACTAAAGCTGATTGATTTTGGTATAGCGAAGGCTATAATGTGTGACACAACCAACATTCAACGTGATACACAGGTATTTCACTCTTTTTCTTTCCTATTTACATGAAATGCAACTGATTGCCCCACCCTGGCATCTAAAAGAAAAGAAGTGTACTGCCAAAAGGAAGATAAACATATAGTAATCAGCAATGTCAACTTCATCCCTGCTTTCTTAGTGGATGTTAATTCTTATACAGGTGGGTACTTTAAGCTACATGTCCCCTGAAGCTTTTATGTGTAATGAGACAGATGCAAATGGCAATACCATAAAGTGTGGTCGGCCCTCAGATATCTGGTCATTGGGATGCATCCTTTACCAAATGGTTTACGGGAGAACACCCTTTTCAGAATACAAAACTTTCTGGGCGAAATTCAAAGTTATAACAGATCCAAACCATGCTATCCTATATGAACCTTTGTCAAACCCCTGGCTACTTGATCTTATGAAGAAGTGTCTTGCATGGGACCGAAATGAAAGATGGAGGATTCCTCAACTACTCCAACATCCTTTCCTCGTTCCCCCTGTACCACCACAATTACCTGCTCCTCTTGAGCAAACCTGTACACTGCTTCAATTAATTGCTAAATCATGTGAAAATGATGGAAAGGCATCGATTTTATGTATGCAACTCCAAAATTTACTAGTGCACCCCACTCAAATATCGTACGAGGCATTACCTGTATGCCAATACCAGAAGTTGCTCTGTGATGTATCTTCCCTCTGTCTTCAACTCCAAGAACAGTTGGGAAACTCAGAAAGAGGAACAAAGATGTAATGTAAAATATGATTTATACATTTTAGCTTTCTTCAGTCCTAGGTTCTTTAATGTTTTGGGCAGTTACAAAGCTGTCTCCATCTTTGAAGTCTTCTGCCAAGTTACTGCTGTGTATACTAGAACTACTCAAAAGAAAGTGGCCATTGCCACCTGATTTTGTTTTCTTAAAGTAGCTTGCAGATAATAGGTGAAGAAGTGTTGTAACTTTGCCCCAGGAAAGGACCCCTATGTATGTGCAATAGTTGGTAAGATGTCCTTGGAAATGCATGTGTTTCATAATGCTCACTTTCAGACTAATTATATTTAATTGTCTTTGTGCCTAATAAATAATGTTTGCAAATCAAAATAGAAGCGAGAGATGTAGAGTAAACAAGCCCATTTGGATAGAGATAGCTGCAGTTTTTTCCAACTTTTAAAAAAAAAAAGTGATTTTCTTATTCAATTGGATCCAAGGATTATGTTACTGATTCTCTTTCAATAGTGGATTTGGAAATGCAACACGGTCTGTTCTTCAATAGCTTCACTGACTAACTAGTATACCTCTCTACTTGGATACATACAACAATAACAATATACCCAGTGAAATCCCACAACATGGGGTCTGGGGAGGGTAAAGTGTATGTAGACCGTACCCCTACCAAGGTAGGAAGGTACCCAGTGAAATCCTACAACATGGGGTCTGGGGAGGGTAAAGTGTATGTAGACCGTACCCCTACCAAGGTAGGAAGGTTGTTTCCGAAAGATCCTCGGCTTAAGAGAAAGCATAAAATAAGATTTTTTTTTCTATCAATAAAAAGGAGATTTACAAGAATGCTGACCAACTACAACTTGAAAAGATAACTTTCTTAACAAGCAAATAAAGATGAAAGACTGAAACTGGAAGTAGAAGATAGGGAAAATTTGCTTGGTAAAAAGAGTAATCATTTATCATAGAAGTGTTCAGAGAGAAGGTGGAGGTGGTGAAAGTGGTAAAATGATGATATTGATGGTTGCAGTTTGACAAGGCTCACCCTTAGGTGGCGGAGTTGGGCCTGACCTGACCTTTTGACAGATTTGCCTTCAATGTTGCTTTTTAAAGTTTCAATAATGTTGAAAAATCATAAAACTGAAAGTGATGCAAGCGATGAAGCACAAGGTGTTTCAAGGGGCAGCTCAATACGGTTGGAGATCTAAAACTAAAATTCAATGAGGGGGCCTTAACTTGTTTTTTGTCACAAAAACGAGAAAAGAAAATTTTCATAGATATTTTTCATTTAAAGTATAGAGGATCTATGTCAGATATATAACTCATTAACTTTCTCAAGAACTCATTTTTGAGATTGTATCAACTATTAAATTTTATTTTTAAGTTCTGAACACCGGATTCATATGTTCTAGTTGACATATTTTATATTCTAACAAATAATTAAAATGACAATATATATTACATAGTAAATATCAAAACAAGCAAGTTTTAGATGAAAACAATACAAAAAAGTTGAAATAATCGAACTTGATTGAAGAAGTTGATAACTTGATTTGAGAATACTTGTTTGGTGCTTCAATATACTTCTTGCAATATTTGGTTCCCAAGAAAAAACAAAGATAACAAATTCAAATATTATAGCTCTTGTCTTTCAGAACAATTTATTCAAATACTCTCTTGAAAAAATATTGAAGAAATATAAAAGCATAGAAGTATACTAAAGTTTTAGAGAGAAAAGCTAAAAATAGATTAAGTATCGTAGAGAAACCAATCAAGAACCTTCTTTTTTGACAATATACTAAAAATAGATTTAATATTTGTACTATATATACGTTACTTACTGATTTAGGGGCCTTCTTTCTAATACAATAATTAGTTAACTATATCTTTTAATGACAAAAAGTTCAAAATACTTTATAATTTTTTTAAAAAATATATAAACTATATTGATGAAAAATGGGCCCCAAGCCTAAAGCGTAGGCTTTAGAGGCTTTACCCAAAAGTCATCCGTGGATGTTCTTTAACGTTGCACTTTTAATTTATTCTATAACATTCGCTTGTACTTCCTCTATCCCAATTTATGTGACATATTTTGCTTCATGAGATTCAAATTGTATGGACCAATATTTTAAGATGTATTTTTTCATCAAATTGATATGAGAAAAGTTGCAACTTATAGTATTTTTCATGTAGTTTTCAAATATATAAATTTTAACGTTAAAATATCGAGTTAATCTAATTCAATTTAGCTTTAAAGTTGAGTCAAATTGACTTTCGAAAAGAAAAAAATATCACATAAATTGGGACAGATGGAGTACTTTTTTTTTCCTTCTTTAAATTATAAGCAGAACAAGGTTAATTTGGCTTTCTTCTCGTCGTTGTTGAAGTTGGTTGGCTATTCGATTTTATCTTTCTTTTGTTAACTTAAGATGTGTTTCCGAGTATTTCTTGATCATTTCGTCCAAATAGTAATATAATTGATTTGCGTCTTTTTACTGATTTGTGCTTCTATTTTAAAAATTAGTGTTATGAACTTTGAATGGATATAGTTTGATGTATGGATTACTTACATTTTATGGTAAAGAGTCATTTGGTGTAAAGGGTAGGATTGTTGTTAAACAATCACTTCCTATATTATTTGTCATATAATATTTCTCTCATCTTGACAGATATGAGTTATTACTTGCAAACAACAACTATCTGTTATTTGGAGTAAGAAATATCTCTGTGAGATAACTTATTGGTAATGATGTTATTGTTAATCACCAGCTAGCCCTGTTTTCATAGATTTTGTTTAAAATTTTTGAAATAATATTAGGAGGTTATGAGATTATTTTAAATAAATATTTATTTATTAAAGTGGATATTTCAACTTCCAAATTTGAAATATAGAATTTGAAGTTTAAAAAAGAAGTTTCAGGAATCTTTTAAAATTATTTCAAGTTTTTACCCACAAAACTTCAACTATGTTTTCATGTCCAAGCACAATTTCAATTTTCAAATATACTTTTTTAACTTAATTTCAAATACTATTGTATTTTCAAAATATCAATCAATTCATGTCCAAACACTTACGAAGATGCATAGCTCCATTAAAATGTTAGCTTGACTTTTATTTCCCGATAGTAAATAATATTAAAAAAATTACTTGTCCGCTTCGACTCTGTACATCCCTAAAAAATTAATAAATAAGTACTTCATCTGTCCCAAAAAGATTGTCCTACTTTCTTTATTAGTTTATCCAAAAAGATTAACACCTTTCTATATTTAGAAACAATTTAATTTTATGAGATGATTTATAGCCACACAAATATCTAAGACTTGTTTTGGACCACACATTTCAAAAGTCTTCCTTTATTTTTTAAACTTCGTGTCAAGTCAAACTAGGATAATCTTTTGGGATAGAGGGAGTATATATTTTACCATAATACCCATATTAATTGGTGTATAGTCTTAATAGACTTGTAAAATGATTTGAAAGTGAGTAATTAATGTTAAGGATAAAAAGAAGAATTTCTTTTGTCTTTCTCTTGATAGGTTAAAGTAGACAAATAAAAATAAAAAAATATTTTTAATATAGTGAACTAGTAAAAGTGAACAAAGGAAGTATATATTTTAAATTTTTTTAAAGAAAAAAGGATACTACATTAGTGATGGAGTCCCTCCACCTCAATTATGGAACTCACAACGTGAGGTAGCCCTCAACTCGGAGAAAAAAAATGTAGATTAAATTCCCTATGAACCTAAAAAGTGTAGTTAATAAAAATAGATCAGTAGATCATCACATAACAAGGAAGTTAGTAGGAAGATTGGCAGTGGGCCGGGTCGGCCCGGTCCCGACTCGCCCCAGTCCCGCCTCGATCCCCCCCTAAAAAAAATGGGCACGGGACTTGAACCCGGGACGAGACCTGGGCTCGTCCAACCCGGACCCGTCACGCCCCAGGCCCGATCCCGCCCGCTCCCCTCCCCTTTACAAAAAATGCCGTTGCACAACGACCATTTTATATTTTGGCCGTTGTGTAACGACCATTTTTGGCCTCCTCCCTACCCCTTTAATATTTATTTTTAACCCCTAAGTATATTTACACTTTAACCCAATTTTTCAATTATAAATACCTCATTTTCTCTTCATCTTTTTCACAAATCTTCATACAATCTCTCTAATCTCTCAATCTATTTCTCTACAAGTCTACATTGCCTACTAAATATTATATTTTATTTGTTCATTTGTATAACTGTATCAAAGTTCAAAAATTGGGAGTGAAGTTAGCAACTAGCTTGAGGATCATCCATCGAGCAAAGTTTCAATTTTCAACCTCGATTACACGTCGACGTTACGTCGGCATTTGGTACCTTCGTTCCTTCTTTAAAATATTATTGTTACTTTATTTAGTTATCACACTTAATTTCATTATCTTTAATTATACATTTGCATAATTAAAATGGAAGGATTAAGAGATATGTCTAAGGGTAAGGGTGTTTCTTCTAGTAGGGGTAACAAGGGTAGGAGTACTTCTTCTAGTCGTCCTATTCCTAGACAGGATAATTTAATTGATTATACTCATATAGATGAAACTGAATTTTTTAATGATATATCATTAGACGATGAGATATATTATGCAACTCAACCAGACTTTAATTTAGAAGATAATCTAGATGACACACCCACTAGTGCACTTTAAACTGAAACTGGAACGCCTCCTATTCCCCTAATATGAGACGAGGCCCCCCACAACAACAATTAAAATATGTTGCATGAGATTTTTTTATAGGGACCAAGAGAATCAAGTAGTTAGATGTAGAATTTGTAAAAATATTTATAAATTTAAAATGGGAAAAGTCCAGGGTGGGACGGGAGGTTTATTGAGACATGTACAAAACTTTCACAAAGCTAGGTAGGATGAATACGAAGCTACAAAGTCGGGTGCGCCAATGTGCTCTCAGTAGGGACAAGGTTCACATAGTGTTCCGGATCAAGTACATGGTCAAATTAACATGATGACGGGGGAGTACGATAAACATATCGATAGGGAAGCAATAGCAAAATTAGTTGCGGTGGAGGGTTTGCCTTTTTCATTTCCTTCATCTCCTGGTTTTATTCATTATAGATATGTATAATCCTGTTTTTAACGGTTTTCCTAGATCAACTGTTAGGAGAGACATTTTTAAATTTGCACATGAATATAAACAATATTTACATTATTCATTATATCATTTTCCTGGCAAAATATCTATCACGTCTGATATAGGCCGTAGTACTAACGGTCATGATTATTTAAATGTAACATGTTATTGGATAGATTATAAATGGTCTATGCAAAAACGTATTTTAGCATATAGATATATTGATGATAGGCACACCAAAAATTTTATTGCAGAAAATATTCATCAAGTTTGCAATTATTATGGTATAACTGACAAAATAATGAATGTTACGTTAGATAATGCTTCTTCTAATAATTATGCTATTAGACTTTTAAAAGATCTTTTAACTCCATCTTTTCATAATCATTTTCATATAAAATGTGCGTGTCATATTTATAACTTAGTTGTGAAGAATGGTCTATCACTTTTTGAAGACATTCTTAATAAAGTACAATTTGCTATAAACTTTATTTTTAGAAGTAATAGAATACAAAGGAAAAAATAATATAAAAAACTTGTCACGATTGTGGACTACCTTATTGAAAAATTCCCGAAGAAGTAGCGACTATGTGAAATTCTTTATATGAACAACTACGTTTTGCTTATGATTATAGAAGATCTATAACTTTATTTTTAACGCCCATAATCAAAATCCAACTGATATGGTTGTAGATAACGATTGGGAAAAAGATTCAGAACTTATTGTATTTTTAAAGAATTTTTTTCAAGCAACTAAAAAATTTTCTGGTATATATTATCATACATGCATACATACAATGAAAATCTAGCTATTTTTGTAATAATTTAGAAATATTGCTAAAACGGGTAATTATTGGGCTTATGCCGTTATATCAACGATTTTTCCTATTTTTTAGTGCAACCCAAAAGATAAATATTATAAAAAGAAAAGGGGCTTATAAAAATAAAGTGGATTTCCAACAATAATACTTTTCTTTGTACCATGATCAGTAGTAGACCTGTCCAACGGGTCGGGGACCAGTCCGGCCCGACCCGATCCGAAAAAATCAGGGCCAGGGTCAGCTTATAGCTGACCAGCGAGCCACCCGACCCGAAAAAGCGGGGACCCGATCTTATGTAGGGTCGGGCCAGGGTCAGAATATTTTACCCATCTGACCCGGCCCGACCACCGACCCGACCCAACCCGCGTATTTTTTAATATAATTTATATTATTTTTCTTCACTAATATTTATTTTGTACTTATATATATTTTTGCCATTAATATTTAAGTGATATAATGCATGTTTTTATAATATATGTATTGCTCTAATCCACATTGAGCTCGACATAAAATAAGATAAAAATGGTAGCTGATTATTAATTATATGTTGATATTATTAGTCATTCTGTTAATATCACGGAAGCATAATGTAGGGAGAGATAAAGTAGTTGTAAATTAGTGAAACTTTAAATGGTCGTAACTCTGCGCTCGGATGTCCGTTTTACCCGATTTTTTTTATTTTGCGTATTTTTCGAGTCGAAATCGGAAGTTTGGCGCATCCAATTTTTACGAAAACGTTCGTTTTCCCATTCAATTTGTGTTTTCCCCCAAATCGATTTCTAATTTTCTTTTTTCTTTAGTAAACATCTCATGATACACAATACATTTCAACGTCGAAATTTCATGATAGTGTAGGTGTGAATGTCAATTTCAATTTTGGAAATTCATTTTTTTTTTAAAAAAAAATTCCTCGACCCGACTCGGCCCTGACCCGGCCCGACCCGAGCTTTGGACAGGTTTGATCAGTAGTAGTAGCCATCTTGAATCCATTTTTGACGAGAGTACACACATTACAATTAGGGACAATGCACAAATTTGAGGAACCATTTAGGCCAAGGGAACACATGAATGTTGTGTAATGGAACCTTATGAAAGAAATAATCCCTTGATTATTTTTCATTAATGAAAGAGTTTATACACAATTTATAATTTTTCATAATAGAAAAATCCTATTCCTATTCTAATACCAAAAATCTATTCTAGTTGTACAAAAATCCTATAATTATGGTAAGTGTACAAGTCTAATTTAATATAATATTTACATTAAAAGTTAACTCCAAAAATCGTGATATACACGGGCTTGTATACCGTGTATACCACAGTTTCACATATGGAAAGTTTCCTTGTGAAAACGTGATATATATGGTATACAAACCCATGTATATCACGGGTATATTTAACACACCCCCACAGTCTTAGCCGGCGGTATTCGTACGCTGAGACTGTCCCTAAAATCTTCAAAAAGGACCGAGGGAAGACCATTTGTAAAGATGTCTGCAATTTGATACCTGATAGGGACATGGCAGACACATACTTGTCCACGAGCTACCTTTTCGCGAACAAAGTGAATATCCATCTTGATGTGTTTAGTGCGCTGGTGTTGAACATGATTACCAGAAAGGTAGATGTCACTAACATTATCACAATAAACCAAGGTAGCTTTCTGAATAGGACAATGAAGCTCTAAAAGAAGATTACGTAACCAACATGATTCAGAGACCACATTGGCCACCCTTCGATACTCAGCCTCTACACTAGAGCGTGATAATGTAGACTGACTCTTCGCAGACCATGAGACCAAATTATTACCAAGAAACATACAATAGCCGGGCGTGGAACGTCTGGTATCTGGACAACCACCCCAATCAACATTTGTATACGAGACAAGTGTAGATGTAGATTACGGATATAAATGCAAGCCATAGTAAAGTGTTCCCTAGATGTATCGAATAATGCATTTGAGCGCATTCATATGTTCAACCCTGGGATCATGCATAAACAAGCACACCTACTGTATGACATACGTAATATATGGTCTCGTGAAAGCAAGATATTGAAGAGCCCCTGCAAGACTGCGATAACAGGTCGGATCCTCGTAAGGTGAGCCAACCGCAACACCTAGTTTGGGTTTAGTATCGACGGGAGTGGAAGTAGATTTGCACGAGGACATGCCAGCGCGCTCAATAATCTCAGATGCATTCTTTCGTTGGGATAAGAACAATCCACCTGCATGATGAGAAACAACAATCTCCAAAAAGTAACTCAAGGGCCCCAAGTCTTTCATAGCAAACTCAGAACTGAGCATGGTCATGATAGACTTGCGCAAAGCATCAGTCGAGGCAGTCAAGATAATATCATCCACATATAATAAAATATAAGCCAGAGAAGAACCACGATAATATATGAACAATGAATTATCAGACCTGTTGTGCGAAAATCCAATAGATGAAACATAGTCTGCAAATCTTTTATACCAAGCCCGTGGGGCCTGCTTAAGCCCATACAAGGACTTCTTCAATAAACAGGCATGATGAGGATATTTGGGGTCGCGAAAACCTACGGGCTGATGCATGTAAACGGTCTCCTTAAGATCACCATGTAAGGAAATATTCTTCACATCTAACTGATGGATAGACCAAGCTTTCGAAAGAGCCAAACTGAGAACAATGTGAATGGTAGCCGGTTTGACCACCAGACTAAATATCTCACCACAATCCACGCCAACCTGTTGAGTTTTACCATCACCTACAAGTCGAGCCTTATGTCTCGCAAAAGAACCATCAGAATTATCTTTGTGAGTAAAAATCCACATAAACCGAATAATATTAACACCAGGAGGACGGAGGACCAACTCCCACGTCTTATTCGCAATAAGAGCATCATATTCTTCAGTCATAGCTAATTTCCAATTCATGTCATTTAGGGAAGACACTAGGTTACGTGGTAGAGGGGATTTTGAGACATTGGAATTGAGATTAAAATGTTGTTTTGGTTTAAAAACGCCTCTTTTAACTATGAGTGATTGGACCTTGACTCAAGGAGGAAGCGGGAGGATGTTGGGCTGGTGACGGACTGGCCAGCAGGTCTGCTGGCCCAACAACGGAAACTGGAATTGGGCTGAATAATCGGCCTAGTTGCTGGTCCAGAGACTATATCACGGGGCAGTGGATCCGACATTGTGGCAGGAGGTCCAGCGGGCAGTGGGCCCGTTGGCGGATTTTGGGTGCGGGATAGGTCCGAAAAATGGTGGATAATATACGGAGAGACGGCGTCGTCTGAAAAATTATATGAACTCGGCTCGGGACTACTCACGTTAGCAAATATAAATTGGGTTTCATAAAAAATAACATGACGACTAATGATGATTTTATTAGAGGATAAATCAAAACATTTGTAACCACGATGATTAGACGGATAATTCAAAAACACATAAGGGGTATAACGAGCCTGAAGTTTGTTAATTGTGGTGGCCGGAAACAATGGATAACATAAGCACCCAAAGACCCTCAGATGTGAATACGAAAGAGTCTTATTATATAAGATTTGAAGGGGGAGGAATATGTCAATCATTTGGTAGGAAGAATGTTAAGAAGATATGTAGTCATTTGTAGAGCATGATGCTAAAATGAAGGGGGTACGGAAGCATGGATCAATAAAGTGCGGACAATATTATTAATGGTACGAATTTTGCATTCGGCTTTCCCATTTTGTGAGGACGTATGAGGACAAGAGAAATAAAAATGTATTCTATTATTACCACAAAACTCCAGAAACATCTCATTATCATATTCTTTGCCATTATCACAATGAATATTTTTTATTTCCCGTTCGAATTGGGTACGGATGAAAGCTCTAAATGTTAAAAAAATGGGAAAATGTGAGATTTTTTCGCTAACGGAAAAGTTCATAAAAAATTAGAATAATCATCCAAAAATAGAACATAATAACGATGGCGCAAAGAACTAAGAACAGGAGATGTCCATAAATCGCTATAAATAATATCAAATGACATTAAAGTATGAGAATTAGAGTCTACAAACGGCAATCTAACAAATTTTCCTAGAGAACAAGATTGACAAATCGGAGTACTACGCGCACCCTTACACGAAATAAGATTGTTTTTATGTAAGGAAGAAACAATAGACGACCCAGGGTGACCCAAACGTGCATGCCATAAGGAAGGAGCGAGAGCTGCAAAATTAGATGGCAAGGCTTGACTTGAGAGACCAGATGTGGGCGTGATAGGATAAAGATCTCCCCTACTATCACATCTCATAAGAACAATCCCCGTCTTGAAATCCTTCACAGAAAACCCAGAAGGATCAAATTCAACAAAAATGAAATTATCAGTGGTGAATTTACGGACATACACCAAATTTTTAATTAATTTAGGGGCATGAAAGGTATTTTTCAAGATAAGAGTTGGATGGGGGGGGGGGCAGTTCTATGACCATAACCACGAATTAGAATTGAATTGTCATTACCAACAATTATACCACGATTATTGCTCAAATTGGAATAAGATGGGAGAGTACCTTGGTCGGATGTCATGTGTGTAGTGGTTCCGGTGTCCATGTACCAATTCTCATTTGGAGGATTTAATATAAGTGTGTGCATCGCGACTTCAATGTCAGTAGGGGTGGGGTCCGCTGCATGGTGGGCTTGGAGGGAACGAGGCCCAAGTACGTCGGATGGTTGTCCCGACCCAGTATTACCTATCGGGTTCCAATGTGGGCAGGAATAATTGGGCCTGCTTGGCTGCTGAAACTGGGCCCAGTTCTGGTGGGCAATGTACATCGAAAAATAGGGGTTGTTAGGCCCAGGCCCACTAGCCCAGTTCCACGACCATGGGCCCCAGGGCTGTGGCCAGTTGACTTGCAGCCCACTGCCCCGAGGCCCATTTCCACCCCCATTATTGTCACCTCGGTTTCCGCCATTATTTTTGCGATTCTGACCCTTTTTGCCGCTACCGTTGTTGCAGTTTTGGCCGGAATTGTTGGAGGCGGATGGAGAAAAACTGGACTCGATCATCATGACGACAGAAGGGGACCTAGTGGCCGCTTTCTTAGCTAAGCCGGCTTTTTCGAGCGAGAGTATGGAACGGGCCTAATAAAACTGTGGAAGAGGACGGCTCTGACGAAGAAGCGTACCGACGCCACTATAGGCCTCAGATAGGCCTGCAACCATCTGAAGGACAAGACGATCGTTGGTAACGGGTGCACCAACGTTGCGGAGTTGGTCCGCCAATTCTTTCAACCTTTTGCAATATGCTGAAACGTTGGGGAAATCTTCCATATTGACGTGGGAGAATTCCTGCTCAAGGGTAACAACACGAGAATTCTGATTATCTTGGAATATATCACGTACTCTATTCCAAGCTTCCATCGATGTAGCGTCTAGTTCAATAATCGTTTGCAACAGGTCAGTAGATATAGTGGAGTAAATCCTCTGAAGAACGGTAGCATCAAGAGTCGTCCATAATTGAGGATCATCCTCGGGTTTAGGGACCCCCGTATCCGCATAAGCTGCGGGGATAATGTGATGGAGGACTTGATGCGAGCGTGCGTGAACTTTGAACAGTTCGGCCCACATCGCGTATTGGACGTTTTCTATTTCAAGAATGATAGGGATCTGATTCTTGATGTTAGAAACAGTAAGGGCATGGTGAAACGTGTTCTTGGACATAACAGCAACGAACGACGTGACAAAGGGATTTGGAAGAAAATTTGGAAAGAGAAAAGACAATATCGGGCACGGAAACCGAGAAGAAGGGCTCGGAGACCGATGCTTATCAGACGAAAAAGTGGAGAGAAAATATAAGACCTAGACTTCTGATACCATGAAAGAAATAATCTCTTGATTATTTTCATTAATGAAAGAGTATATATACAATTTATAATTTTTCATAATAGGAAAATCTTATTTCTATTCTAATACCAAACCCTATTCTAGTTGTACAAGAATCTTATAATTATGGTAAGTGTACAAGTCTAATTTAATACAATATTTACATTAAAAATTAACTCCAAAAACCGTGATATACACGGGCTTGTATACCGTGTATACCACGGTTTCACATATGGAAAGTTTCCTTGTGAAACCGTGATATACATGGTATACAAACCCATGTATATTTGGTATATTTAACACCTTAATAGTTCATTTCCATCTGCAATACAACTTGGGTGATTTTTGGCAAGGTTAGTTGCCCTAACCTTGATAGTCTCTCTATGCTCCTCAAATCTTGAAATAGTTCTAGGAGTATTGCGGATTTTCAAGATTCTGTCGATCTTGCATACTGGAGTCTTTTTGATTAACCAGCTTGACTGAAATATGATTTCCACTATGTTTCTACTTGTGTCCTCTGGACCCAATTCAGACACTGCCAGTTCATATTAATCATAAAATCAGTAAATAACAACAGAATAAAATAGAGACACAAAAGGATAAGGTATTAAGCAAGTTATGTACAATTGAAATAACTAGTAACTTCAACTCAAACACCAAACTTATATGGAAAATTTTCCTAGTGATAAATCAGTTGGTACAAGTGAAAAAAACAAACAAATTAGCAATTTAAAGTTTTTTCTACGGTTGAGGAGGATTAGAAGTGTTGTCTATTCCAAACCATTGCATAAAGTTATTTTGCACCATTAGACAAAAGATTGTCTTTTTTATGCTATCATCCTGGTGCCAATAAGCCAAAGGAATGCTTCCCCAACCGTTAGAATATCAGCTTAGGTTTAAAAAGGATTCTAATTTTTTTTTTGATAATGAGTGGCAATGTCTAACTTAACCCCAAAAATTAGCTCATGAGGTGAGGATCTCCAAAACCATATAAAGAGATCAAGTACCTCTTTACCTACCGATGTGGGACTCCAACACTTACCACAGGCTCAGGACTGGACATCTGGAGCATGAACAATATAAGACAGAGCGGTAAACAATGAACTTAGATGGGCCTGACTCTACCATGTTGAGGTGTGTGATCATCTTGTCTAAAAGCTTAAGTTGTTAGAGAACACACTTTTATTTACTTAATAATTGTATCCTCAACACTATCTACTGACGGTAAAGAAGAAGATTTTTGGTGCAACGGAAAAGTTACTGCCGTGTGAGCAGTAAATCACGGATTCAAGCCGTAAAAAACAACCTCTTGCGGAGGTTTAAGGTAAGGCTACTTACAGTACACTCAATGTAGTCCAGCAAGTTAAGGTAAAGCTGGATATAATAGACCAAATGTGGTCCAGTTCTTCCTCAGGCAGAGTTTTTTTCCATCGGACTGTCCTCTTTTATATACTAACAGTAAAGAAAGTTTCCACTATGTTGTCAATGTATATGATTCAGATGTAAAGTTACTTAAGTATTAACGCGTAAGAATAGTTTTCTGCATCAAGAGTTGGATTATACGGCATCCCATGAACCAACAGACATGCCCCATGATGGCCATGTGTAATTATAACATCAACTGGAGTTTAACAGTACTCGAAAACTGTTTCTTTCTTGCCAGAAAGGGCAAGGATAGTGCACCAACAGTTATTCAACTTGATTTGGGAAATCCAAATGCAATTCGAAACTTATTTTTGGGAAAAAATTCATGTCATCATAATTCAGTTAAAAAGACGTGACAAAAGTTCTAATTGTATGGTGATTTTGTATGGCAGGTACTGTTGACTTACTTTAGCTATAGGGAATTCCAAATGCAGCCGAGTCTCAGCAAGCAAATGGAAGAACCAATAAAAATGTGCATTCTAGACATTGTGAGGAAAAAAACATCAATTAATGTACTGAAAAGTTCCAGTTCTTCTCCTGACATTGAAAGATGCATTAATTGAGGTAGCCATATAATATCCCAATGTTGTCACCTCAAAGAAAGGTCTATATAAACTTATAACAAGAAAACTCAATTAAGTGTAAACCTTCTAATTGCATAAATCTTGCTCAGGTTTGCTCTCTTCTTTGATCCAAAAACTAATTCTTCTCTTTCCTATATTGTCTTAGACATATCTTTGGCAGAGTTTTTTGGTTATAAGTTTGTAAATAATTCTGCATTATATGTTTAATCTGACACATTGTGATTCTTCTTTATACTTTTCTTTTCCCTTAATAACTCTGTCCAGTTGAGTTCACAGTTCGAAGGCTAACCAACACAAGATATGGAGCAAGAACTAGATCTTACGAAGAGCTTTGACAAGAAAGAAGCTGTCATCATGCAGAATATCGACGAGGATGAGATTTTCCCACCTGAAAAAAACAGCAATATTATTTGCACAAGGAAAATAGAAGGCAATAAAAAGACTAAGAAAGGCTTAATAAAGATGCGAAGCCTGGACTTTGCAAAGGAATCACCAATACATGGAAAATCCTTGCGTCATGCTAGATCCTTTAGTTCTCATTTTCTAATAAACATAGATGAGATGATGAGTGATGTCCATAGTGAAAAAGATACACTTATAAGCAAGACTTTAAGTGGAAAATTGGGAATTTTCTCATACGATCGATCCTCCATTTCCTCATCAAACATCTCTGATGACATGACTTTAGAAAATTCACGAAAAGGTAAGAAAATCTTAAGGCATCAGAACATTATATTAATAGCCACAATAATAGCAGCTAGGTTGCCTTTTTTATGTATGTGAATGTGACTTTTTGAAAGAAGTACCAATTTTATGTCGTTCAGAGAACAATATGTTGGAATTGAAGGATCAGGAGGATCAAGATTCATGCAGCTGGAGAAGAATTCAAATTGAGCCTACCTTGCATATACGTCTCAAGGTGGTTAATGCATGGATCTCTTGTGAACATGCTACTGCTTATATATTAAGATCATATTACATTTAAGGGATAAAGACATTTTTGGTCCGTTCCAAATAATACCAGTCACCAAAAGTATAAATATACATAATGTATAGACAAAATACACATATAATATACATAATCAATGGATAGGTTCCGTATATTTTGGCTAGTGCCCGTAATTAATTTCGGCCGACGGACCAAAAAAGAAAAAATCCCTTACATTTATCTATTTGTTTTGCAGTTTCAAGATGTGAAGTACACGGTGGCACAGAAGAGAGTAGAAAATTCTGATGCAGAAAAGTGCATACTTCAAGGAGTGAGTGGTTCGGCCTGTCCAGGAGAAATTCTTGCTTTAATGGGACCTTCGGGTGGTGGTAAAACAACCCTACTAAAACTTCTAAGTGGAAAGGTAAAAAATGATAGTGGTATGATAACTTACAATGACCAGCCATAATACAAGTCATTGAAACAAAGGTAAGAGTACCAAGTGTTGATACAAATTACGTCCTAATAGTTTAGATGGAAACTTATTGATAATCGCTCAACAGGATCGGGTTTGTTCTGCAAGACGATGTTGTTTTCCCCAATCTCACTGTGAAAGAAACCTTAATATACGCTGCTTTGCTTCGTCTCCCCAATACGTTATCTAAAGAGCAGAAGAAAGAGAGAGCTATTAGAGTTATAAATGAGCTTGGCCTCGAAAGGTGACTTCTTCGTTTTCTATTACCATGTGTTAGAAACTCTATGATGTTTCTTCTTTCCATTTTTAAGGGTGATTTATATCTTACACAAGAAAACATCAGAAAGAACTCACTAGCTTAACTTTCTTGATGCTTCTAAGATTGTAATGCCTTCTAAAGTTGGATACTGAAGTGTTATTTCAGGTGCCAAGACACAATTATTGGAGGGGAATTTGTTAGAGGAGTTTCAGGAGGAGAAAGAAAACGAGTATGCATTGGAAATGAAATTCTTCTGAATCCATCACTTTTGTTCCTAGATGAACCAACATCTGGTCAGGATTCAACCACAGCACTTCGAATCGTGCAGATGTTGCACAACATTGCCAGGGTATTCATTGTCAAAGGGTCTCATCAATTCATACTAGCTTTTAAAACTCTCATTGAATAAAATATCTTATTTTTTGATAGGCTGGAACGACAGTGGTAACAACAATACATCAGCCATCGAGTAGATTATTCAGCAGATTCGATAAGTTGATTCTATTGGGACAAGGCAACGCACTATATTTTGGCAAAGCCTCCGAGGCAATGCTATATTTCTCTTTAATTGGCTGTTCTCCCCGTATAGCCATGAATCCAGCAGAGTTTCTAATTGATCTTGCAAATGGAAACATAACGGACAAGTCTATTCCTTCCGATCTAGACAACAAGTTTTTACCAGGACCTTCCCCAGCTGATGTTCATGAGGTATAAAGACATCACCCTTCATTTTTTTCTCGACTCATATTTTATGTGATAACCATATTATGATAATATATATTTAAAAACCAAATATTTCAGTATTTCGTTGGGGCTTATGAGGTTGCCAACATAGAGAAAATAAAGCTCCTGAATCATCGCTCAATAGAAGAAGATCCCAAAGAGCAGAGTTGGCCTAATTCAAGAGATTCTGGTGCAACCTGGTGCCAACAGTTTTCAGTTCTTTTCACTAGAGGTCTTAAGGAGCGATGCCACGAGTATTTCAGCAGTCTTCGGATAACTCAAGTCATAGCATCAGCTATTATTGTTGGCTTATTATGGTGGCATTCAGATACTTCATCCCCTAAAAGAGTTTCAGATCAGGCAAGTAATGTACTCCTTACAACAAGAATCATTTTTTCCTTAAACCACTAAGTCTTATCCATAGCGGAGCCAGGATTTTTAGTCGGTTCTGGATCATAATTCTTTTTGCTTGTTGGGTTCTGAATAGATTATTATACATATTAGATGATTTCTTAACACATATACAAGGTTTTGGCCAAAGCAAAGCCGAACCTCTAGCTAGCACCGTGGCTCCGCCACTGTCCCTATCTTTCTAGTCCTTTAACTAATTTGGCGTGGAAAAAATTGCAGGCAGGGCTGTTGTTCTTTATTTCAGTATTTTGGGTTTTCTTTCCCCTATTTACAGCAATATTCACATTCCCACAAGAAAGGGTAATGTTGGTTAAAGAGAGATCAGTGAACATGTACAAGCTCAGTGCCTATTTCATAGCCAGAATCACTACTGATCTACTCCTGGACCTAGTGTTGCCTGTAACATTCTTGGTGATTGTCTATTTTATGGTTGGGTTGAAGCTGACATTCCCTGCATTTTCTTTAACTTTGCTCACAATTTTACTCAGCATAATTGCTGCTCAGGTTAGACGTCATGATTATTTCTTTTTTGGCTATTATTACCATATCTAAGCAGAGTTGAGCTTGATATGACGTTTGGGGTTCAGGGCTTAGGTTTGGCTATAGGTGCAGGATTCATGGATGTGAAGAAAGCAACAACTTTTGCTTCTGTTATTCTCATGACATTCATGTTATCTGGAGGATTCTTTGTCCAGGTAATTAATAATGTCTTAATCAGCACATGGATCACCCTCACAATAGGATAAACCAACATTGATGTTAGTTTTATGATAACTATCATAATAATTCAAATAAAGCAACACTAGAACTCTAATAAGGGGATTAAAAGAAATGCAAGAATTCTATACCTGGGCAGTGGCATAGCTACATCGACTGAAGTATGGTCAATTGAGCACCATTCATAGAATATTATTCTGTGTATATAGAAAATAATACTGCGTATGTAGGTCAAAAATTACTTTTTATCATAATTGCACATAGAGTTTTCAACGGACGGGATTCTGTTGAACCCCTTTGGAACATGTAGCTCAGCCCCTGACGCCTAGTTGCAAGTACTACTTATTAGGTACATTTTGTGCCACTGCTCCCTATTTAATTTGAATGGTAAAGAACCCGCAGTTGCAGGAACAATAAATGGACTAGGACAAGAAAAGTTTGTCAATATCAGCTACAATATGATACCTTGGAAAGAGGTCATCACATCAAACAATGTAATTGATTTTGATTGTTCCTAAATTGTTTTTGTGATTGTAGGAAGTTCCAGCATTCATGTCGTGGGTTCGCAATATCTCCATTAACTATCACACATATAGGCTTCTCTTAAAGATTCAGTACAACTCCTTGACAAGTTCAAATCATGGAAAGGAGATATACGGGGAAATCTCGTCTTAAAGACAAAGTGTCATCACTCGACTCAGCAATTCACACAAGCAGTTTGCTAAGGTTTTGATTTCCAATTTTATTGTAATAGTTTGTTTATCCTTTCTACTATTGTAATAGTTACTTACTTCCCGTTCCCTACAACAATTGTATTCCAATAGATATATCAATTATTGAAATTTCCCCAAGATGTAAGCGCATGATCGGACCATATTTTCTTGATAGATTTCTAAGAGAACGATGTGGTAGGTCGCTCATTAATTGGTGCATGTTTCCTATAAAAGGTAGCCTCCACGGTCCAGGAGGCAATTTTTTGTTTGGAGATTTTGATGTCTTCCATTTTTAAAATAGAAGGAACAAAGGGAAGAGGAAGAGTGCAAGTGATATGAATGCTTGGAATAGAGTGCGTGATATATTCTAAGATAATCAAAATTCTTGTGATGTTACCCTTGAGTAGGAATTCTCCTACATCAATATAGAAGACTTCCCTAACGTTTCAGCATACTGCAAAAGATTGAAAGAATTGGCGGACCAACTCTGCAATGTTGGTGCGCCCGTTACCAATGATCCTCTTGTCCTTCAAATGGTTGCAGGCTTGTCTGAGGCCTATAGTGGCCTTGGTACACTTTTTCGTCAAAGCAATCCTCTTCCGCAGTTTTATCAGGCCCATTCCATACTCACGCTCGAAGAAGCAGGCTTGGCTAAGAAAGCGGCCGCTGGGGCCCCTTCTATCGTCATGGTGACCGAGTCCAACTTTTCTCCATCCGTCTCCAATAATTCCGGCCAAAACTGCAACAACGATGGCGACAAAAATGGTGAGAATAACAAGAATAATGGTAAAAACCGAGGTGGAAATAACGGGGGTGGCAGTGGGCCGGAAGCCAACTGGCTACAGCCCTGGGGCCCATGGCTGTGGAACTGGGCCAGTGGGCTTGGGCCCAACAACCCCTATTACCCGTCATATGCTACCAACCCGAATTGGGCCCAATTTCCTCCATCAAGCAGGCCCAGTTATTCAGGCCCACAGTGGAACCCGAGAGGAAATTTTGAGCCAGGGCAGCAAGCCGGCGTGCTTGGGTCTCGGCCCCACCAGACCCACCATGCAGCAGGCCCCACCTCTATCGATATTGAAGCCGCGATGCACACACTTGGATTAAATCCCCCGAACGCGAATTGGTACATAGACACCGGAGCCACTACCCACATGACGTCAGACCAAGGTACTCTCTCGTCTTATTCCAATTTGAGCAACAATCGTGACATAATTATTGGTAATGGCAATTCAATTCCAATTCGTAGTTACGGTCATAAAACTTTATCTCCCCCCCCCCCCACCATCCACCTCTTGTCTTGAAAAATGTTCTTCATGCCCCTAACTTAATTAAAAATTTGGTGTTTGTCTGTAAATTCACCACTGATAATTGAGTTTCTGTTGATTTTGATCCTTTTGGGTTTTTTTGTGGAGGATTTCAAGACGGGGATTCCTCTCATGAGATGTGATTGTAGGAAATATCTTTATCCTATCACGCCCAGTTCCAATGCTACGCCTTCAACCACTCGACCATCTCTCCTACATAATGATTATGAAATCCGGTCTCTCGAGTCAAGCCTTGCCATCTACTTTTACAGCTCTCGCTCCTTCCTTATGGCATGCACGTTTGGGTCACACTGGGTCGTCTATTGTTTCTTCATTACATAAAAATAATTTTATTCCTTGTAAGGGTACGCATAGTACTCCAATTTGTCAATCTTGTCCTTTAGAAAAACTTGTTAGATTACCGTTTGTAGATTCTAACACTCGTACTTTAATGTCATTTGATATTATTCATAGCGATTTACAAACATATCCTATTCTCAGTTCTTTGGGCCATCGTTATTATGTTTTATTTTTGGATGATTATTCTAATTTTTTATGGACTTTTCCGTTAGCGAAAAATCTCAATTTCCGTTTGCTAACCCAATTTCCGTTTGCTAACGTGAGTAGTCCCGTGCCTAGTTCGTATAATTTTTTGGATGACGTCGTCTCTCCATATATTATCCACTATTTTTCGAACATACTCCACACCCAAAGTCCGCCAGCGGGCCCACTACCCACTGGACCTCCTGCCACTATTTCGGGTCCTCTGCCCAGTCCTACAGTATCGGGTCCAGCAACTAGGCTAAATATTCAGCCTAGTTTTGTCCCTATCGTCTCGGGTATAGAAACTGGGCCAATTTTTCAACCCAATTCCGCCCCTACCATCTCGGGTCCAACCACTGTTTCAACATCCAGTATTAGGCCAGCAGGCCCACTGCCTGCTGGCCAGTCCGTCACCCCTCCGTGTTTGTCCCAAAATTCACACAATTCTCCCTCGAGTCATGGACCGGTCACTCGTAGTCAACGAGGTATTTCTTAATCAAAAAGATATTTTAATCTAAATTCTAATGTTCTTAAATCCCCCTACCCCGTAACCCAATGTCTGCTTTAAATGACCCGAATTGGAAATTGGCTATGACCGACAAATATGATGCTCTTATTGCAAATAAGACGTGGGAATTGTTACCCCGTCCTTCTGGTGTTAATATTATTCGGTCTATGTAGATTTTTACTCATAAGGATAATTCTGATTGGTCTTTTGCGCGGCATAAGACTCGTCTTGTATGTAATGGTAAGACTCAACAGTTTGGCGTGGATTATAGTGAGACATTTAGTCTGGTGGTCAAACCGGCTACAATTCGCACTGTTCTCAGTCTGACTCTTTCGAAGGCTTGGCCCATTCATCAGTTAGATGTGAAAAATGATTTCCTACATGGTGATCTTAAGGAGACTGTTTACATGCATCAGCCCTTGGAATTTCGTGACCCCAAATATTCTCATCATGTCTGTTTATTGAAGAAGTCCTTGTATGGGCTTAAGCAGGCCCCACAGGCTTGGTATAATATATTTACAGACTATGTTTCATCTATTGGGTTTTCACGCAGCATGTTTGATAATTCATTGTTCATATATCGTCGTGGTACTTCCCTGGCTTACATACTATTATATGTAGATGATATTATCTTGACTGCCTCTTCTGATGATTTTCGGAAGTCTATCATGACAATGCTCAGTTCTGAGTTTTCTATGAAAGACTTGGGGGCCTTGAGTTACTTTTTGGGGATTGCTGTCACTAGTCATGCATGTGGGTTATTCTTATCACAACGAAAGTATGCCGCTGAGATCATTGAGCGAGCTGTTATGTCCTCATGCAAGTCTACTTCCACTCCAGTTGATACTAAACCCAAGCTGGGTGCTGCGGCTGGCTCACCGTATGAGGATCCGACTCACTATCGCAGTCTTGAAGGGGCTCTTCAGTAACTTACTTTCACGAGACCAGATATTACGTATGTCGTACAACATATTTGTTTGTTTATGCATGATCTCAGGGTTGAGCACATGAATCCGCTCAAACGCATTATTCGATAAATCCAGGGGACACTTGACTATGACTTACATTTATATCCTTCATCGACATCTACATTTGTCTCGTATACTGATGCTGATTGGGGTGGCTGTCCAGATACCAAACGTTCCACGTCCGGCTATTGTATGTTTCTTGGTAATAACTTGGTCTCATGATCTGCGAAGCATCAGTCTACATTATCTCACTCTAGTACAGAGGCCGAGTATCGAGGGTAGCCAATGTGGTCTCTGAATCCTGTTGGTTACGTAATCTTCTTTTAGAGCTTCATTGTCCTATTCAGAAAGCTACCTTGGTTTATTATGATAATAGTAGTGTCGTCTACCTTTCTGGTAGTCCGGTTCAACACCAGTGCACTAAACACATCGAGATGGATATTCACTTTGTTCGCGAAAAGGTAGCTCGTGGACAAGTACGCGTCTGCCATGCACCTTCCAGGTATCAAATTAAAGATATCTTTACCAAAGGTCTTCCGTCAGTACTCTTTGAATATTTTAGGGACAGTCTCAGTGTACGAAGACCGCCCGCTATGACTGCGGGGGTGTGTTAGTTATACCCGTGATATACATGGGTTTATATACCATGTATATCACGATTTCACAAGGCAAATTACCATATGTGAAACCGTGGTATACACAGTATACAAGCCCGTGTATATCACGGTTTTTGGAAGGTTTAGTTAGTGTAAATATTGTATTAAATTAGTATTGTACACTTACCATAATTATTGGATGCTTGTACAACTAGAATAGAGTTTTGGGAGTAGAATAGGAATAAGATTTTTCTATTATGGAAAATTATAAATTGTATATATACTCTTTCATTAATTAAAATAATCAAGGAATTATTTCTTTCAGTGTATTCATTGTTTTTTTTTCTTCTCTACATTCCCTTGGAAGTAATAAAGGAGTCGGAGGTGTAGCCTTTGTCGCATTGCATTTTTAACCAGGTCAAAGCGGAGTACAACATATTGGTGATTCGTTGATTGGATTAAGGAGTCGCCACCTAATTATTTTACGGTGAATTAGGGCACCTGAAAGTTAACTAAATGCTGCAAAATAACTCCGATTTTATGGTCTGCGAAACTAATGAAATTCTAGGTAAGGGTTCTTTATTATCCTAAAGGGAAGTGGTTAGACACCCTTTAAGATCCGTTGACTTGCGGTTATCCGGTCAAACTCAGGTTAATATTATACTAAGGAAAATGCATGTTTAAAGTATAAAGTTAATTAAAAGGTGTGCAAGTAATTTAAAAGGAATGCATTTTTCGACAATATAAAAGATTTTTTCACTTATTCTTTTGAAGAGTCTCACAAAGGTGTTTGCGGTTTTGAAAGATAAATCCCGACAAAAATCCGACAAAGTAGGCATGGCATTTGTTTATATAATACATGTAAAAAAATAAAAAAGAAGGCATGCATTTGTAAGGCATTTTATAAAATATATGCAAAGTTGATTTTTTGGATAAAAAGACATGCATTTGTATGACATTGTTTATAAAAATACACGTAAAGTGATTTTTGGTAAAACATGCATTTGCGTTGCATTATTTATAAAAATACATGTATAGTTTGATTTTGGATAAAAACATGCATTTTTACAATCGATAGTAAGGAGAAAAGAAAATTGTTTGTAATGCAAAGAAATAATTTTTTATGGAAGTCATTTTAAATCGCAAATCGGATAGAAACAAAAACTCTATTTGCATGATTAATAATGCGAGTAAAAGATGATCAAATTATTTTGAAAGTTTTAAACATGCATAACGCACCCAAAATAAATAAACTAGCGGCAGATTTCCAATTCAAACTACCCTATTAATTATCCATTCCTAGCTTAGTTATTCTAAATGTCCTAACAATCACACATACATTAAATAATTATTACAACCCAAAAAATAGAAATAATTAAATTAAAGAATAATAATAAGAGGGAACTAAGGTGGATGACGATGTCATCTCGCCTTATTTGTTTTGAAATCCCGAATTTGGAGAGCAAGGAATGTGGATGCGGGTCTTCATTTGACAAAGTCATGATGAGTTTCATAACGAGACTCTTCGTAGCTCCCGATGCATTTCATGTAAATCTTCTCTGGACAGCGAACCGAGGCGTCGTCTCGAATCGTCGACACCGCTCGGAGAAGTTATTGTTTCGATCAGTAAAGAACGAAGCACGAGTATTTTGGATGGTAAAAGCAGACGTAAAAGATATTGATAGCCAACAACTTGGAATAAAGAGCCAAATTTTCTGAGAATTAAAACTTGTGTTCACAAAGGGGGTTTTCAGGCTTTCGAAACTACTTTCAAAAGGGTTTTTTTTCAACTCTCTGAAACCTAAAAAAAATGCAAGAAAGATGATTTTTTTTGTGTTTGATTTTGAAAAAAACCAAGACCCTTTTTTCTATTCTCCAAAAAAAAATCCCCCTTTAAACACTACCCAAAAAGTTGTATTTACAGCCAAGATTGAGGGGTTTCGGCAGCTTCTTCAAGAAGCTTTTGAGTTTGAAATTCAAATTCAAAAAGAAGGGAGAAGTTCTGAGAATTCTGGGATTGAAATGAAAAGGGGATGTGCTTTTTCAGGTTTTGCAGAGACTGATTGTGCAGGGAGAGAGTCGTTGGAGCCGGATTTATGCTCGGACTCGGTGGAATCAACCTTGAATCCAAAGGATTTTGGGGTTTCCCTCTTTTGAAGACCCTTGGTCGATTTGGACAAGGCAGTCAACTTTGTTGGCTGCAAAATGAGTGAAAAGATGGGGGAAAAGCTGGGGAGGGTGACATGGTGGCAGGGTGTCGATGATGGTGATTATCCGGCGGTCCGAAGGTGATTTCGGGTGAAAGGCCGCTGGTTTTTGGAGAGGGGTGTGGGGTTTGGCTGCCGATTTTCGATGGGCGGATTTGGGGTTTTTTAAGGTTTTGGTGGGTATAAAGGGGGAAAGGGTGGGTTGGGCGAGTGGGCCTGGGTCTTAGGCCAACGGTGGGGTTTCGGTTGGGACGACTTGGGCCGGTTCGATTTGGGTTGTTTTGTGGTAAAGGGAAATATAATGGGTTATGGGTTTAAAATATAATGAGTTATGGGTTTAAAATATAAGAAGTTTAATATTAAAAAATCTTTGAAGAAATGTAAATTATTTAAAATAAGATATAACGATGTGATAATAAATAAAATGTAATATTTGTGAAATGCTTAATGTTCAAAATAATAAAATGAGATGTCGTTTTGCGAAAATGAAATAACATAGAATTTTAGGATAAAAATTATGATTAGGATATTAAAGGCAAATAATAGTAAAAAATGCGAATAATAATAATAATAAATAATGATATTGAAAATAGACGACTGTATTAAAAGCCTTAAAAATGTGAATATATATATATATAAAATTAATTTTTGAGGTGTCAAAATATTTAAAATTGTAAATAAATCGAAAAAGAGAAAATTGAGTGTCAACAACCTTAATGTTTCTTTAATCACTAGTTTTAGGTACATCAATTCTTCTAGATCAGTATCTTCAAATGTTTTCTTTTCCTTTAGGACTTCTCTAACTTCAAGTTGTGCTTTGGTAAGACACTTGGATTTCTTATCAGTTCTACAAATGCCCAAATAATTGTTGTAAATGATGTTTCAGCTCCTGCTACAAATATGTCCTACATGTAATTAAATCATTAATTGTTGTTGTAACTTCAAAGTTCATACTCATAAATAATAAAAGGCAAACTATATATAAATAATGAGATGTTTCAAATGGAACTACACTTACGAAAATAACTACTTTGATGTTCTTATTTGTGATCGGAGTTCCAATTAACCACTTTCCATGAATCTTAGTAAAACATCCACTAAATCTTCACCTTCAAACTCACCATTACTCTTTTTACCATTGCTCGATTTTTCTTATGTTCATTAATGATATTTTCCAAAATTACATCCGTTTTTGCGTGAGCCTCCACCAACTTGGACTTCAATCCACTGATCTTATGAAGCCACTTTTGTGAAGGGAACAAATCAGCCAAGTCAAATCCTGTAGCTGATATTACGTCCTTCACCAATATTGTGAACTTATCTTGATCATGGATCACTTTTCCGCAAGTTACACAACTTGTAAATCAAAATATTTTATAGGTTGATCAATGAGTCGTCAGGCATGGAATCAATCAATGAAATAACACCTGACATCTCTGCTTATCGGATTGAGTTAAATGATTTTGTTAAACAAGGTAATATACCCGTGGTATATATAAGTGTATCACGGGTAATCTCGGCCAGAATGGCCCATCACGGGCAGAATGGCCCATCACGGGCAGGTTGTATATTTCGTATGTATATTTATGGTATATTGTAGTATAAATGTTACCTTAATTAGTCTTGTACACTTACCATAATTGTATAGTTAGAATTATGGTAGAATAAGGTTTTAGGAATAGAATATGAATATGATTCTCCTATTATGAAAATATGTAACTTGTATATATACATTTCAATTAATGAAAATAATCAAGTGGATTATTTCTTTCAGATTTTACCAATCTTCGAGCTAAGAAGTTTCAAAATGCACACTGCGCGCATATTTCTCCAGTAATCTCCGTATGGACAAGTTCCTATGTGCATGTAATTATAGAAAATAATTTCTCCATGCATAAGTTTAGGCCAACTTGCAAAGTGGAGATCATGAGTTTTCAAAATTTCTTTTGCCATTTCATGTGAAGATACAACAACGGTTGATGTTTCTCCATGACGTAAGTGAACGATCGACCCATATTTTCGCGATAGGCTTCTTAGAGTATGATGTGGTAAGCGACTATTCATTAATTGGTGCAAATTTCCAATCAAAGGTAGTTTCCATGGCCCCGGAGGCAATGTTTTTTCAACAGTTATTTTTTATTCCTTCCATATCTGAAATAAATGGATGCAAGAGCAAAATGAAGATGAAGGGTAAGTATTGAGTCTCCATTTCAGAAAGGTAAATAATTGTCTATTATATTATGGAGATACATGCTTCATGTTTATATAATATGGGAATGTATTAGGAATCTCTTTGTATATCTCCTATTTTAGGTGGAATTATATTTCTATTGTAATGAGGTTGATTAGTTACCGAATCCCTTCGTTCTTGCTTGACAATAAGACTCTGTATGAAGTTCTTTTTGTCAAACCACCTACCTTTGCTGAACTAAGAGTTTTTGGGTGTTTGTGCTTTGCTCACAATCAGAAGGCGAAAGGAAATAAATTCGCTCCGCGTAGTAGAAAATGTGTGTTTGTCGGCTATCCAAATGGGAAAAAGGGGTGGAAGTTGTATGATCTGGATAATGGGGATATATTTATGTAACGTGATGTTAAATTCCATGAGAATGAGTTCCCATTTGAACCCGAAAATGATAGTTCGTCATCGCATAATGCTACGGAATATATAGGCGTAGATGTGGTTTTTTTTGGGTGATTTGGAGTCGGTCGTAGACGAAGGGGTTGTTTCCGGAACCGGCCAGTGGGGACGTCGACGGTGCAGTGAGGGACGTTACTGCCCAGCCCACTCGGGTCCCCGCTGTGCCTGCAGCCCAGCCCAGCGGCACCCCCCAGCCCCTCACTCGACCAGCCCTTGAGCAGGCCTATTAACTACTGAGGTAGAGAAGGAATTCAGTCGAGGGTTGAGGGATAAATGCCCTTCGATCTTATTGCGTGATTTTTTTGATCCCACTGTACGGAAAATGAGTCCTTCCAAAGGTTCATCGGCTTTGCATGGTTCTTCAAGTACTCCTTATCCTATAGCACAATTTGTGAAATCTGACAATTTTTCTTTGCGATACCGTATATTTCTTGCAGCTGTGATTGCAGGACTTGCGCTCGTAATTTTCATGAGGCAATGAAAGATGTTTGTTAGCGAGAAGCTATGCAAAAAGAAATTAGTGTACTGGAAGATAATTGGACTTAGGTGATGGAGGAGTTACCTCCCGGGAAAAAGGCACTCGGATGCAAATGGGTGTACAAAAGAAAATATCATGCAGATGGGAAAATTGAGCGATTGAAAGCTTGACTCGTCATTTTTGGTAATAATCGGGTTGGGGGGATTGATTACAATGAAACCTTTACTCTGTGGATAAAATGGTGACATTCGTGCCTTTCTTGCGGTTGCAGCTGCTAAGAATTGGGAATTACATCAGATGGATGTGCATAATGCCTTTCTTCATGGTGATTTAGATGAGGAAGTTTACATGAAATTACCTCCTAGCTTTACAATTGATAATCCCAGCATGGCTTGTCACCTGAAGTAGTTCCTCCATGGTTTAAAACAGGCTCCGAGGTGTTGGTTTGCTAAGTTGACATCTTCTTTAAAGAGGTACGGTTTCCAACAGTCTTACTCTAATTATTCGCTATTTACTCTGCACCAATGAACAATACAACTTAATGTACTTGTATATGTGGACGACTTGATTATCTATGGCAATGATTCTTCTATTGTAGTTGCATTAAGAAATATTTGAGTGTATGCTTTCATATGAAGGATTTGGGTCTATTAAAATATTTTTTCGGTATTGAAGTAGCGTGGAGCTCGGAGGGATTTTTTTATGCCAGCGAAAGTACACCCTCGACATCATAGTCGTCGCCGGACTTCTGGGTGCAAATCCTGTCGGCTTCCCTATCGAGCAGAATCATACTCTGGCCTTAGCTAATGGGGCGTTACTTGCTGATTTGGAGCGCTATCGTCGGTTAGTTGGTCGTCTGATTTATCAATCATTCACTCGTCCTAACTTAGCCTATGCAGTTCATATTCTGGCCCAGTTTATGCAAGAGTCGCATCAGGAACACTGGGATGTGGCTATCCGAGTTGTTAGATACTTGGAAGGAAGTATGGGTCAAGATATTTTGCTACTGGCTGATAGTGATATGTTATTAACAAGTTGGTGTGCTTCTGATTAAGCGAGTTGTATGTTGACTAGTCGCTCTATTATGGGATGGATGGTTTTCCTAGGTTGTTCCCCCATTTCCTGGAAAACTAAGAAGCAACACACGATTTCCAAACCATCCACGAAAGTCGAGTATCACTCGATGGCGGCAATCACTTTGGAGTTAAAGTGGCTGAAAGCACTATTAGGCAGTCTCGGGGTGGATCATCCTCGTGCTATGACTTTATTTTGTGACAGTAAGTCTACACTGCATATAGCTCAGAATCCTATTTTCCACGAACGAACGAAGCATATTGAGGTTGATTGTCACTATGTACGTGATGAGATCCAGGAAGGTGTAATTACTATGAGTCATGTGTCTACGAATGAGCAGCTTGCCGACATTTTCACAAAAGCATTAGGCAAGCGCCAATTTGTACATTTACTCCGCAAGTTGGGCATTTGTGACTTGCACGCTCCAACTTGAGGGGTATTATGATTCTCTTTGTATATCTCATATTTTAGGTAGAATTATATTTCTACTGTAATTAGATTGATTAGTTACCTAGTTTGTAGCAAAGTAGATATTCTTGTACCATTATATATATTGTACATTGTTGATGAATAAAATTAAGAAAAACTTATTTATCAAGTCTTATCAGAATGTTTGAAAAGTAAAACACCATCGTAGTAATCCATTTTTCTTTTTTAGAAAAGTGAAGTCAAAAAAGACAACTTTCCATAGTACAAGGTTGACTCAATCCAAGGGTTCTATTAACGACAACTTTTGACGTAGGCCAGCAGGCGAGAGATAGACCATTAGATTGATCTATATAATCAAGATTAATGGTGTGCCGTGAATTTTCTGCCAACATAGAAGGTGAATTTAGACTAAAAGTGTGTCATGATCTAATTCATCCACCAACAACATACTCAATATAATCTTATAAGTGGAGTCTGAAAAGGATAGAGTGTTCGTAGACGTTACTTCTATCTTGTGAGGTAGAGAGCTTGTCTCTGATAGATCATCGGCTCAGGATAAAACAAAAACAAAACATGTCAAAAAGAAAAAGTAACAACAGTATGCTAATTCATTCAAATCAAACAATCTTTATGTTGTTTTTTCTTAATACTCCAATATGTTTAGTTTCAATATCAATCTTAAAAACTACCTTTTCTTGTTTTGTTTTATAGAGAGAGAAAATGGATGAACATAAAACAAACCAACAAAAACGTTTTTTCTGTATTTTGAAATGGTTTTCGTGGTCCAAATTAACTCATAAATAGATGTTAGGATAATTTAGAGACCTATGTCCTATCTTCAGGTTTTATCAACCCAAAAACTAGTCTAGATATAAAGGAATTAGGCGAGTGGCACATACATATATAGGCTAAATTTGACAACCCTTGCCCTGCGTGCATGATACTCCGGAGGAACTTCGTTTAAACACAAGCTTTTATTTCATTCTCCATCTTGTCTTTCATATTTAGAGCTTCGTTAGAAGTATAATGGTATTACTTATTTATGCATGGATTTTACTTGTTAGATATTTACTCTAACAGAATGCTTTTTTTGAAGTTATATGTTTTTCTTGTGATTTTCAAGAATTATTAGAGTAATGTCTCTAATTTTGTACTTAGTTTGAATTAACCTAAAATAGATAATTGTTGATCCGGCCCGAACTATGAAATACTTGTACTTATTTTCTTCTTGTATATTTGTCAAGATATCGTTGTTCAGTACTTACTTTATCAAAATAGGCACTATCTATAGATTTTGATATCTAGTATTTTTGAGCTTCCAAAATATCTTTTTATTTTGGTGTTGTGGTCCATTTATACAACTTGATTTAAATAATGCACCAAGAAGCAACAAAATTAATATTGAAAATTCAAGGGAGTTCTGTCCTTGCAATCATTAAAATTGATTGTGAAATTTTACTTACTCAGGAAAAGATGAAGGGAACCTAATTTGATGACCATATGGCCATAGGGGCAGGAAAATAATTAAAGATTAGAGATAACCTAGCTAACTTAATGAAGAAAAAAAGGTATTAAGAAAAGGTGAAGGGAGCCTAATTTGATGACCATATGGGCATGAAAATAAACACCGACGGTTCAAGAAAAAAGATAACAAAAAAAGTTGTTTGTTGGTACCGTTGACTTGACTTACACTAAACACTGACAATTCAAGACATTACATTTACCGCGCAGTAAGTAAGTCCGATGGTATTCAACTATGGAAGGTTCAAAGCATATGCTACCTATCCAGATGCAACATCGGTCCGCTGAAAGATTGCTAGAAAAGGCACCATGTGTGTGCGCCAAAATCTCTTTCAAGAGGGGATTGTTGGAAATTTACGAAATATGGAAATAAGTATATCCCATTAATTTGTGACTCGAACAATTGGGCCCGCACGTCGGAAACGTCGTTTTCACACACGTGCACACGTAGTGCTAAGTATCGCAAATTTCATTGGTGAAAGAGATATTGGTACGTATGTAATACGTTTGAGACATAGAATTATGGACGGTTATTGACCAAATGACAAAGTATTCCACGTTGGTAAATGAAGGAAGAAGTGTACAAAGTGTAAAATGAAACGAGTCGAAAATCGCCGCGGAGTCGTGAAGGGTCGCGGCGCCACACCGTCGGAGCCACGGCGCTGGAGCGCCGCGGTGCAAATTGGCTGGCCAGTTATTGGAGTCGCGACGCTACTTCACAGCGTCAAGCTCGCTTCGGAGGCAGAATGCTGCGATAGGAAGTTGGAAAAATCTGACGTTTGGGCTGGTTTTAGATCATTGATTCTCCATTACTTGCCACATAAATTCAGCCACTATTTGGCTGAAGGTAACCCCTCAATCAAGTGCAATTACATGGCTATTGAAGACCATTAGTTGGCTAGTTGAGGGGTCTTCTACTTACACTATAAATTGAGGACTTTAGCTCAATTGAAACACACTACACTAAACACTTAGAAAATTCTCCAGATTTTTTGATTTTATATTCTTCCTCTCTAGCAAAGTCACTATACTCAAAGTTCCTCAAGAGTAACACTTGAGTTTCCTTTGCTCACTTGTTAAAGTTGATGTTGTATCTTGGGAGACTATTGCTCACTACCGCAAAAGGAGATATACGGGGAAATTTTGTCTTAAAAACAAAGTGTCATCACTCGATTCAGCAAATCACACAAGCAGTTTGTTAAGGTTTTGATTTCCAATTTTATTGTAATAGTTTGTTTATCCTTTCTACTATTGTAATAGTTACTTACTTCCCGTTTCCTACAACAATTGTAGTCCAATAGATATATCAATTATTGAAATTTCCCCAAGATGTAAGCGCATGATCGGACCATATTTTCTTGATAGATTTCTAAGAGAACGATGTGGTAGGTCGCTCATTAATTGGTGCATGTTTCCTATAAAAGGTAGCCTCCACGGTCCAGGAGGCAATTTTTTGTTTGGAGATTTTGATGTCTTCCATTTTTTAAATAGAAGGAACAAAGGGAAGAGGAAGAGTGCAAGTGATATGAAGATGATCAAGTATAAGTGTCCACTCTCCATTTCGGAAGGGGGAGAAAGCATTTACTTATCACTTATGGATAGGTGCATCATGTTAGGTTGTAGGTGCATCATGTTAGGTTGGTATATATAACAACAAGAGAATATTTGAAGTTGGTAAGTCCTCCTTTCTAATTTATATTATGGTGTTTTGACTATGCATATACTTTAAGAAAGAAAGAATCTTGGTAAAAAATAAGTCATAAATACCTGAATAACTATATATTTCATTAAGCATAAAATAAATAATATTATAACATGTTTAATATCATAAGTTTTAATTTTAATTTTATTTTTTCAAAATATTTGCACAGAGTAGCGATATCAAAAAATCAATATCTTTTGATGTAAGCCAGAATATGATGATCAACGAGGATACGTTAGTTTTATAGATAATGTTGAAATTGGCATGCCATTAATTTTTTGCCACCATAGTTTGACTATGTTACTCTTCCCGTTCCAATTCGTTCGATATCATTTTATTATTGGTTAGTTGAAAATACACATTTATATTTGAGATTAATTATTTTCAATTATCCACTTTAGTCGAGAAATTTTTGATAGAATATGATAGAATATTTAATTATAATTGGTTATTGGTTAGTGATATATATCTTGACCCAAAGTCCTGATAATGCATCCAACGCCACATAGAGGGGTGGGGGTTCACATCACAATGATGACTTTATTAGAATAAATAGAATATTATCAAAAAATGTCCCTAACTTATTAAAATGGATCAAAATGCTCTCTCTTTTTTATTTATTGGATCAAATTTGTCCCTAATGTTATATTCACACTTAAGATTTCCCCATATTAAGGGCACAATTATATAATATTTAATTAAATTAAAATTAAGTATGTGGTCTTTATTTATTGGTCTACATAAAATTCTGACTCAACTCAAAGGACCTGACCCATCCATGACTAAACTTAATACACAACCTGTTTTAAAATTTAAACTAAGGCTGGCCAGTGGGCCGGGTCGGCCCGGTCCCGCCCCGCCCCGATCCCCCCTAAAAAATTGCTTCGGGACTGGAAAATGGGACGGGACCTGGACTCGTCCCGCCCCAGACCCGCCCCCGCCCCCGCCCCCGACCCCCTTTGTAAAAATGACTGTTGCACAACGCCAATTTATATTTTTACCACTCTCCAAGACTCTTAGTAAAACATGACAATTCTTCGCCTCTAGACTCACCATTTATATATATAACAGGGTCGTTTTAACAAGATTGAAGGCCTAAAGTCAAACTTCATAGAGAGGCCCTATTTTTTTTAAAGAAAATATCGTCATGTATTTTTTTATTTAAATTCTATTTTTCTAGTTTTTTCTTAGATGTTCCGTCATTAATTACTGTTTTATAATCGATTTGTTTTAATAAATTATTTTCAATTGATAATCTAGTTAATCCATTCAATCTCTCTTGAGACATTGTTGACCTAAATAATTTTTTCTCAATTTTAATTTCGAAAAACTTCTTTCGGCGGAGGCAACAATTATAAAAACTATTAACATTATTCTGTAAGCAATATATGTATATGAAAAGAATCAAATCTTTTTACTTGTAAGTCGCAGTAAGTTGTCGTTTGAGAGACTTTCCAATATTGAGAATAAGAATAGTACAAGGGAGAATTTAAAAAGTAAATATATGAATAATAATTGGGCTCATATTAGTTTTTACGATATAAATGAGATAATACAATAACTATTGATTACCACGTAAGGTTATTCCACTCTCAATTATTGCAAGGATCACCACATTATAATATAAAAAAGTTATTGTACTTTCTTTTCAAAAAAATTCTTCAAATTTAACAGTACATACAACTTTTTTTTAATAATGTTGATGTTGGATGGATGTTGTGACAACATCTGAAAATGCTCAGGACAACATCTTATGAAAATAAGAATGTTGCCTGCGATGTTGTGACAACATTTCTGTAACGATTTTGCCTATTCTTCCGGCCAAAACAGGTTGTGTTACTGTGAGTAAAAAATGACCTAGGCAAGATAACAATGATGCTGTGTTTAAAACGTGGTAAAAGAAACAGTCAAAGATTGGAGAGGAAGCAACGTGAAGACCAAGTCCAGAACGTTGAGCTTTTGAAGGAGCAAGAACCGGTCCAAGCTGAAGCCTTCTTTTACTCAGACTCCACAACCAACCGGTGAGGATTTCAAGGGAAGTTCCACACTATAAATAGAAGGGAACTTCAGAGTATTGATATCCAGAATTGAACAAGAAGAATTACCAAGAGAGCTCTCGGATATTCACCTTAGAAACTGGATCAACACACTTAGCCTAAAGTAGTATAACAACATCTAGTCTCACATTACTACTGCTGCTCAGATTCTAGATCAAGCTTATATTTCAAGCAATAGTAATGAAGATGTTGTATTTGTCTTTTTAAATCTTTTAACTTTAGGCTGAAGTCATCTGCGACTTCATTTTGTTTGTAATTTCTTTTTCGCATTTATTGTTCAATCTTGTAAAAAGAAATTTATTTGTAATTGTATATAATTTATACAATTGTTTGGTCATTGATCATCAAGGGATATATTAATATATACCCTTGAAAATATAAACCTTGTGTCTCTTTACTTTTCCGTTGTATTTACTCTATAAAGGTTTATAACTGTTTTATCATAATGTTGCCTCAGATGTTGACACAACATTGAAGGCAACATCCAGAAACTGTTTTTATTGCTTTAACTGTTACTGTTTTATTCTTACATATTCTTGCTTATCCGTAGCCCCGGACCCAACAAGTGGTATCAGAGCCAACACTTGATATAATAAGTGTTTGATTCTGAATATTACGGTTATGGGCTCAGCTATACAAAACGTTGGTAGACTTCCAATTCTTGACGGAACTAACTATGCCTATTGAAAAATTCGACTACGTTCGCACATCAAATCCATTGATGTTCAAGCTTGAAGATCAGTTTCCGAAAGCTATGTGATTCCCAAGTACCCAGCAGACGAGGATGGTGATGTACATACCAAACTCGAATCTGAATGGACCGCGGAAGAGATCAACAGTGCGAGCTTCAATGAAAAGGCCCTAAATGCGATATTTGGATGGGTAGATCTCTATATGTTTAAACTTATCCAAAATTGTACTACGGCCAAGGACGCTTGTGAGACCTTACAAACTCATTGTGAAGGTACCTAAGTGTACGACGTACAAAGCTTCACATGATTTTGAGCCAATACGAATGCTTAAGGATGGAAGAATCTGAAGACATAAAATCCTATTTTGAAAAGTTAATTGACATTGCTAATCAGTGTCAAGTGCTTGGTTCTCCTTTAACCAACACACAACTTGTGGATAAAGCTCTCAGATCTCTTCCTGAAAGGTTTAATACTAAGATTTGTGCTATTGAAGAGGCCCATAATCTTGCTAATATGGATCTACATGCCTTGATGAGCATCTTTCAAACATATGAGATGAACATGAAGAGACAAAAAGATCTGTATAAAGACAAAACTTTGGCACTCCAAGGACAAACCTCGGAAACTGAATTGGAAAACGAGGAAGAAAACTTGGAGGAACTGGGAAATAGTGCTTCTGTTGCCTTACTTACTCGTCGATTCAATTCGATGGTGAGAAAGATCAACATTTATCGCAATAAATCCAAATACAAACAGCATCAAAATCCACTCTTCAATAAACATCCAAATAGGTCACCTTCTGAGCAAAGAAATCACAATCCACTGAGAAAATCTAACTCCGACAGTACCAATTTCAATCCCAAACAATGAGAGGGAGTGCAATGTCATGCATGCTCGGGTTGGGGACACTATGCTAATGAGTGTGCAAACACCCTTAGAAAAATTGGTAAGGTTATGTGGGTAACTCTCAGTGATGATGAGAACGAAGAGGAGGAAGGAGATCAAGTAGAAGGACCACAAGAAATGCTGGCAGCCATGTTCGAACATTCACTATCCAACGATGAAGATGTTATTGACAATGTTGCGACAACATCAGGAACACCATCAGACTCAATATATGGAATGTCTTCAACATCAGAGAGGTATGTATACTTTGACTATTCTGATGTAAATTGTTTTAGTGGATTTAATTCTTCATCTGAGGCTGTAAATTTGGATCTAGTTGACTCCAAAGATGACGTAATAAAGGAATTACAAAGTCTTTGTAAAACCTTAATCACTGAATCTGAGCAACTAGACTCAAAAGCAAAATTATTGGCTCTTGAGAATAGCAATCTGAAAGGCACAATCAACCGATTAGAGGTGGTACTTACCAAGAAGGACCTAGAGCTTGGTAAAATTCTTGCACGATTGAACGTAGCTGAGACCACCTTTCAAAGGCTCAACATGAGAACCTCCAAACTGGATGAAATATTAAACTTCAATAATCCTACAAGGGCTGGGCTTGGGTACCAATCTCCTAGCAAAACAAATACTTCCAGAATCCATAGTTAAACTAAGAGGATAAAATTTGTCGAAGAAAATTCGAGTAACTCTCAGATCACTGAAATTGGATCGAAGTTTGTATGTAGCTTCTGTAAAAAGTTAGGACATCTTATGCCCTACTGCTACAAACTTCAAAACTCTGCACTCAGAATATTGCCTAAAATGTAAATCGACAATGTTGCCCAACATCACCGACAACATTCAAAGCAACCAAATTTGAAGCGTATGAAGAAAAGGAATGGGTACCCAAACTGAATCTGAAATGTAATGTGTGCATAACTGCCTTGCGTACTAACATTACAGGGTCTTGGTATTTCGATAGTGGCTGCTCACGTCATATGACAGGTACCAAAAGCCTATTGAAGGAGTATGGAGCATTCAACGGAGGATACGTGACCTTTGGAGGAGGAAGTAAGAGTAAGATAATTGGTAAAGGAACTCTTAATGTTCCGGATGTACCAGCCTTGAAAAATGTTCTTCATGTAGAAGGTTTGGTTGCTAATCTTCTTAGCATAAGCCAACTATGTGATGATGATCTCGAGGTGAAATTCAACAAGCTTAGATGCAAGGTTACAAATTTTGCAGATAAATGTGTCATGTCAGGAACCCGAACAGGAGATAATTGCTATCTAGTCGGTAGACAAGAGTTGTGCAACTCCGCAAAGGTAGGTGACTTGACACTTTGGCATAAAAACTTGGGACATGTCAACTACGGCACCTTGGAGAAGCTGATCTCATTTGAAGCTGTTAGAGGCATTCCCAGACTGGATCCAAAAGATAAAACACTATGTGAAGATTGTTTGAAAGGAAAGCAGACCCGAGTCTCTCACAATGTTGTCCAACATGACAGACAATATTCAGGTACGTCTCATTATTTCCAATTATTGCATATGGATCTTATGGGTCCAATCGAGGTAGATAGCCTAGGAGGAATGAGATATTCTTATGTGATAGTAGATGATTTTTCCAGATTCACTTAGATCTATTTTTTAAAAGAAAAATCACAAACCTTTGAGATGTTTAGAACACTTTACTCTAGAATTAAAAATCTGTTTTGTTCTTCGATTTTCATAATTAGATCTGATCATGGAAAGGAGTTTGAAAATCAAACCTTTGCAAAATTCTGCAAAAAGAAAGGCATATTCCATGAATTTTCGGCACCAAAAACACCACAACAAAATGGGGTTGCCGAGAGAAAGAACAGAACTCTACAAGAAATGGCTAGAGTTATGTTAAGTTCTAAGCAATTTTCAAAAAGGTTTTGGGCAGAAGCCTTGAACACGGCATGTCACATAACTAATATAATCTATTTAAGGTGAGGGACCAAGATGACAGCCTATGAACTGTTAAATGAAAAGAAACCTACAGTATGGTACTTTCATGTCTTTGGGTGTGTGTGCTATATTCTTAATGACAGGGATAAACTGGCCAAATTTGACTCTAAGAGTGACAATGGAATATTCGTTGGCTACTCTTAGCCATGCTTATCGAATATACAATCTTCGGACAAAGACCATACAAGAATCAATCAATGTTATTTTTGATGACCTACTGGATATATCTGGTAGATCTTCAGAAAACAACATTGTGGTTGCAGTTGAAGAGAAGCAATCCACTGAAGAAACAAATGTAGTCCCAGATGTTGTCCCAACATTAGAAGAAACATCTGAAAGTCAAAAAGAAAACACAAGGGATGAAATCGAGGAGGAGTCTACTACGGAACTGAATGATCAAGTGAGAAGTGACCCTCCATCGAGGATTAGAAAGAACCATCCACCCGACCAGGTGATAGGGAGAGTTTTTAGGAGAGGCATACAAGATGGAAAGAGCCAGTAAATTACAGAGAAATGGTAAGGTATGTGTGCATGTCCACCATATACCAACATGTAAGTCTTTCTTGTCTTACATCTACTTTGGAACCTAAAAATATTAGGGAAGCATTAAAAGATAATTTTTGGATTCAAGCCATGCAAGAGGAGCTTGAACAATTTACCCGAAATGAGGTTTGGGACTTGGTACCACGACCCAACAACACAAATGTTATTGGGACCAAGTGGATATTCAAAAACAAATCAGATGAGTTAGGGAAGATTGTCAGGAACAAAGCTCGACTTGTTGCTCAAGGATATACACAAGTAGAAGGTATCGACTATGACGAGACCTTCGCTCATGTGGCTAGAATTGAGTCAATAAGATTGCTTCTTGCTATTGCTTGCTATCTAAAGATTACCTTGCACCAAATGGACGTTAAAAGTGCCTTCCTCAATGGATACTTGGACAAAGAAGTTTTTGTTGAACAACCAAAGGGATTTGAGGATCCTCACCATCCACATCATGTGTACAAGCTCAAGAAAGCCTTGTATGGACTTTTAACAAGCACCACGTGCATGGTATGGTCGTCTAACTAACTTTCTTGTTGAGTTTGGTTTTACCCGTGGAGAAGCTGACAGAACATTATTCATTAAAAGACACGATGTAGATGTAATAATAGCTCAAATCTATGTTGATGATATTATTTTTAGGTCGACTATAGAATCACTAGTAAAGTCTTTTGTCGAAGAAATGTCAACAACATTTGAGATGAGCATGATTGGAGAACTAACATTTTTCTTAGGCTTGTAGATTAAACAGAATGAAGATGAGATCTTTGTATCTCAAAGCAAATACGCCAAGAATCTTGTTAGGAGATTTGGTTTGAAAAATGCTAAACACATGAAGACTCCAATGGGCTCTGCGCAACAGGTATGTAAAGACGATGTTGGACAAGATGTTGACCCAACATTATACCGATCTATGATAGGTAGTCTTCTATACCTTACTGCCAGTCGCTCCGATATCATATTTAGCGTGTGTGTTTGCGCCAGGTTCTAAGCCAGTCCCAAGGTATCTCATTTTAATACTGTGAAACGTATCATTCGATACATTACCGGTACAAGTGACTTGGGAATTTGGTACTCCAAAGACACTAATCCTAATCTAATAGGATATAGTGACTCGGATTGGGCTGGTGATGTAGACGATAGAAAAAGCACTAGTTGTGGGTGTTTCTATCTTGGCAATAATCTAGTATCATGGTACAGTCGTAAATAAAATTGTGTATCACTCTCGACTGCCGAATCTGAATATGTGGCAGCCGGAAGTTGTTGTGCTCAACTAATTTGGTTACGACATATGCTAGATGACTATGACATATCTAATAACTCCATGATCTTGTACTATGATAATCTGAGTGCTATTAATATTCCAAAAATCCAGTTCAACATTCACATACAAAGCACATAGACATAAGACATCATTTTTAAGAGACTTAGTGGAAAAACAGCTAGTTCAAATCGAACATGTTGATACTTTTTTTCAACTGGCTGACATTTTTACCAAACCTTTAAATCATGAGAGATTTTCTAGCTTGAAAAAATCTCTTGGACTCTGTTTTCTTTGAAAATAAGACAGACTAGGTAGATGTTATCCGAAATGTTGTCCTAATATTCTGGGTAATATTTACTGTTGAGTCAATATACAGGATAAGTGTTGTAGTGATGTTGCACTGTTTCAAAAGATTCAAGCATGACTCTAAAAGGACAAGATATGAAGACGAAGACTCTACTAAAAGATTTGGATGTAATACAAAAAGAGCAAAGCTCTAAGATTGGTATCGTTCCTATTCTATAGGAGTACCACGTGCTTCAAAAATGTTGAAAATTCCTCAATATTTTTTTAATCTGTATGTTTTCAACTAAGTTGATTAAGGACAATGGTAAAATGTTACATTAGTCCAACGATCAGTCTCATAGGGAACATATACGGAAATATCATCTGCCAAATCAAAATATCCTTGGAGTCTCATAAAGTTTGTTTAACTTTGAAATGTTGCCAACATCATCAACAACATCGTGTTCCAGTACATTGATCAATCTGGTTTATCTTATTTTTCTCCTGTTTTTGGTATTTAACACGTCTCTATCTTTAACTGGAAGTCCAAAAATTCTGGATGGCCGTTTTTTTTTATAAATGATGATATGTGCTATGACAATCCTTATTTTAGGTGTGTAAAGAGTTTTTATTCTTCTATACAATATAAGTTTAAGGAAATGAAGTTTGAGTGTAAGTATACTTTGTCATAATAAAACCTCCCATTTTTGTCTTGGAATTGTCACATCAGCCGACTATCAATCCATCAAACCATGATAGCCCAAACAACACCGTCATTTCTCAAAACCCAAAGCTTCTCCAACACACCCCGTCCTTCAAAACCCTCTCCCATGTCCGTGTCCCAAAAATTCACAAACACCAAAGATTATTCTCCAATGTCGACTAGTCCAGCAAATAACAACAAGGTTTACAAGCATTATACTTTCATCAATGACTTGAGACAAGTCGAGGAGGACTGCACACAAGCTATGATCCTGCTTGGTTCAGATAAGCCACTACAGGTGAGCTACCCAGGCGATAATAAAAACACAATCGATGTTGATGCAACATCTGATTTCTCGAACCTTACCTCAAAATCGACATTTTTGACGCGAAGGTCAAAGAGGGTTTTCGAAAACCAATTCGGTGAATACCAGTCTGCCAAAAGATCTAGGGAAGAGTCGACTTTCCCTGTTGATACTACCACAAGCAGAAGCACTGACACCAATTTTAGTGTGCACAGTTCTTCCAAAACTCCATCAAATTCCACTCCACAAGCAGAATTTGAGAAGAAAAAAGAAGAAGAATAGATGTCTGATGACACACCTCTACGAAACTTCATTCCAAAAGGGGTCCATAGAACATACTGGAATTTTGACAAAAATGTTGCCTCAACATCAAATGCAACAGACGAGAAAATGAACCCAGACTATGTTGCCCCAACATCCGAGGCAACACCTGCAGCCACCTCATCCGAACGAGAAAACACAGAATCTGAAATAGATTCTGAGGTAATTCCTTACTCCTCCATGTTTCAAACTAAATCATGCTCCAGTAACTGGAATTGGTTTAAGAATAGAGGAGTTAGAGGGGAGAAGGTGATTGACCTAACTTCATTCTCCAAAAATGGTTTAGTTGATTTCTTAAGTAGTCGAAACATCTTAAGCTCTGTATCTGGTAAGAATCCTTATTGTGAGAATGTGATTAGGGTGTTCTATGCTAATCTGACGCTTGATGTTAAGGACACAACCTCAAAGAAATTTGGGAAAGTGTACCTATACAAAAAGGTATACAATTTTACACCTAATATCGTCAACTCCACTCTTGGGATAATTATTAGTGAAAGAGAACCTCAACCAAACCCCACTGTAGAGGAACTCAATTCAATGATCAAGTACCTTACAGGGAATTTGATCACTGTTTAGGCTCCTCGCAGCCCTGTGTCGAAACTCACTGCCATATTTGTCACTTTGCACAAACTTGCTATATACAACTGGCTACCCTCCCTCAACGAGACAGCAGTGACCCTTGATCAAGCATCACTGCTTTTCAAGATTGGAAGGAATCAGAAAGTTAACTTAGGAACACTTATATTCAACCATGTTGTCAACTTGGCAAAAAACAAAGCAACTCTGCCCTTCCATACCCCTCCTTGATTTTTCAAATCCTGCTCAACCAAGGTTTTAAAACTCCAAAAGGAGAAAAGATGAGTCAAGTCTTAGTGGTTTACTCAGTACAACGAGCAGTTGTTAACAGCAGGGACAAGGTTATTGATCTGCCATGGAAGAAAGATGAATGGGACACTACGACATCATAGGATATTGCCGACATTCCTGGCAATGTTGCTCAAGGAAAGGTCCCAATGTCCAAAGACTGGTTTCGACAGCACATTGCTGAACTTGACAGGCAAATTCAAGAACTAGTGCGAGCCATGAACTACTATATGGGCTTACTTTCTACACAAAAATGGGGAGATGATGCTGATGCTGGAAGTAGACCGACAGGGGAAGCTGCTGATGATGCTGCTGGAAGCAGATAGACATGGGGAGGGTGCAGGCAATGATGCAAGGGGAGAAGAGTTGAGATGCTTGCTGACTACTTCTGATGCTGAAGATGAAGATGGTGCTGCACAATGTTACAATAGAGTGATCGATCACAGAAAGCGGCTGGAAGCTACTGTGATCATCATGCTGATGGAGTTGGTGATTCAATGATGAATGTTGATTTGAATTGTGAATATACTGATATTTGGAATATTATTTGGGTTTGTAATATTTTACTTTGGGACATTTGGTCTGTTTTTGCAGACATTATAACTGCTTTCTAAAGCTTTTTATATATGGTTGCCTGATGTGGATTGGTATGAATGAGTACTGTAGACTGATAACATAATTGTTGTAAGTAAGTCTACAGTCTAATCAAATCATTGATACTACACTGCTTGGAATTTAACACTGCAAGTAAAGGGGGAGAGCATAGCACTGATCCTACTGATTCTTGGAATGTAAGTACTACATTGGGAATCAGTATCCTAGTAATTTTCGCTTTGTATGGAGTTTTGTGAAGAAAGGCAAAAAGGGGGAGATTGTTGACGTTGGATGGATGTTGTGACAACATCTGAAAATGCTCAGGACAACATCTTATGAAAATAAGAATGTTGCCTGAGATGTTGTGACAACATTTCTGACAACATTTCTGTAACGACTTTGCCTATTCTTCCGGCCAAAACAGGTTGTATTACTGTGAGTAAAAAATGACCTAGGCAAGCTAACAATGATGCTGTGTTTAAAATGTGGTAAAAGAAACAGTCAAAGCTTGGAGAGGAAGCAGCGTGAAGACCAAGTCCAGAACGTTGAGCTTTTGAAGGAGCAAGAACCGGTCCAAGCTGAAGCCTTCTTTTACTCAGACTCAGCAACCAACCGGTGAGGATTTCAAGGGAAGTTCCACACTATAAATAGAAGGGAACTTCAGAGTATTGATATCCAGAATTGAACAAGAAGAATTACCAAGAGAGCTCTCGGATATTAACCTTAGAAATTGGATCAACACACTTAGCCTAAAGTAGTATAACAACATCTAGTCCTACATTACTACTGCTGCTCAGATTCTAGATCAAGCTTATATTTCAAGCAATAGTAATGAAGATGTTGTATTTGTCTTTTTAAATCTTTTAACTTTAGGCTGAAGTCATGTGCGACTTCATTTTGTTTGTAATTTCTTTTTCGCATTTATTGTTCAATCTTGTAAAAAGAAATTCATTTGTAATTGTATATAATTTATACAATTGTTTGGTCATTGACCATCAAGGGATATATTAATATATACCCTTGAAAATATAAACCTTGTATCTCTTTACTTTTCCGCTGCATTTACTCTATAAAGGTTTATAACTGTTTTATCACAATGTTGCCTCAGATGTTGACACAACATTGAAGGCAACATCCAAAAAATATTTTTATTGCTTTAGTTGTTACTGTTTTATTCTTACATATTCTTGCTTATCCGTAGCCCCGGACCCAACAAATATTATATATGTATATATAGAATACAAATTTTAGAAAAACAATTGGGGCCCCAAAAAATTGAGGCCCCAAACGATTGCTTTACTAGCCTTATAGTGGAGCCACCCCTATATATATATAATCTCTCAAATTAAAATATGAAAAACGTCTTAATTTCTTGCTAAATTCAACTTCAATTTATTTGTTATTTATTCTTCATCATTATTAAAATCTTCAATCTCTTTCTATTTGCCAGTCGAGAGAGAGCATCAATTTATTCATTTGAAAACACATGTTTCGTTGGAAATAGTCTTTATGGGATAATAATTCATCTTGACTTTTGTGAATGACTATGAAAAATGTAATGCGATTAAAAATTGTGTTGCGTTGAATTTATAAAGTATTCATGAATTAGATGGAGACTACATCATTTGGTATGACCACTTTTCTCCAGCTAATTTTTTTGTTGTTGATAATATCTTGAATTTTTATAATTTGATTTCCAAGTCTTGTGATGATTAAACTTGTATGGTTGTACTATCATGATAAGGAATTTTAATACATGCATAAACATTGTTTAAGACATAATTACCCTTGAAGTCCCTCACATATTATAGTAAAGTATGAAGAGTATTTTTGTAAACAATCAATATTTTTTAAAAAATTTATGCAATGCATGTTATTTCTAATACACAAAACCAAACATCGGATAAGAAATAATCCCTGCATAACTAATACCAACATTACTAATACATCCTATTCAGCATTATTCTTATACACCCTACCAATACCATCATAACTAATCCAACATTATTCTCTCTTCCCAAATTTTTCTTTTCAATACCTACATCACGTCTTGCGTTGCTATTATGGCAAAGAACACGTCTCACCCTGCCCTTATTGTTTCTAACATCAAGAATCACATCCCTATCATTCTTGAAATAGAAAACGTCCAATACGCAACGTGGGCCGCACTATTCAAAGTTCACGCACGCTCGCATCAAGTCCTCCATCACATTATTCTCGCGGCTCCTGCGGATAAAGAGGTGCCCAAACCCGAGGATGATCACAAGTTATGGACGACCCTTGATGCTACCGTTCTTCAGTGGATTTACTCCACTATCTCTACCGCCGTGTTGCAAATGATTATCGAACCAGATGCTACAACGATGGATGCTTGAAATAGAGTGCGTGATATATTCTAAGATAATCAAAATTCTTGTGATGTTACCCTTGAGCAGGAATTCTCCCACGTCAATATAGAAGACTTCCCTAACGTTTCAGCATACTGCAAAAGATTGAAAGAATTGGCAGACCAACTCTGCAACGTTGGTGCGCCCGTTACCAATGATCGTCTTGTCCTTCAAATGGTTGCAGGCTTGTCTGAGGCCTATAATGGCATTGATACATTTTTTTGTCAAAGCATTCCTCTTCCGCAGTTTTATCAGGCCCGTTCCATACTCACGCTCGAAGAAGCAGGATTGGCTAAGAAAGCGGCCGCTGGGGCCCCTTCTATCATCATGGTGACCGAGTCCAACTTTTCTCCATCCGTCTCCAATAATTCTGGCCAAAACTGCAATAACGGTGGTGGTAAAAAGGGTGAGAATCGCAAGAATAATGATAAAAACCGAGGTGGAAATAACGGGGGTGGTAGTGGGTGGCAAGCCAACTGGCCACAGCCCTGGGGCCCATGGCCGTGGAACTGGGCCAGTGAGCTTGGGCCCAACAGCCCCTATTACCCGTCATATGCTATCAACCCGAACTGGGCCCATTTTCCTCCATCAAGCAGGCCCAGTTATTCAGGCCCACAGTGGAACCCGAGAGGAAATTTTGAGCTAGGGCAGCAAGCCGGCGTGCTTGGGTCTCGGCCCCACCAAACCCACCATGCAGCAGGCCCCACCTCTACCGATATTGAAGCCGCGATGCACACACTTGGATTAAATCCCCCGAACGCAAATTGGTACATAGACACCGGAGCCACTACCCACATGACGTCAAACCAATGTACTCTCTCGTCTTATTCCAATTTGAGCAACAATCGTGGCATAATTATTGGTAATGGCAATTCAATTCCAAATCATGGTTACGGTCATAAAACTTTATCTCCCCCCCCCCATCCACCTCTTGTCTTGAAAAATATTCTTCATGCCCCTAACTTAATTAAAAATTTGGTGTCTGTCCATAAATTCACCACTGATAATTGAGTTTCTGTTGATTTTGATCCTTTTGGGTTTTTTGTGAAGGATTTCAAGACGGGGATTCCTCTCATGAGATGTGATAGTAGGAAATATCTTTATCCTATCACGCCCAGTTCCAATGCTACGCCTTCAACCACTCGGCCATCTCTCCTACATAATGATTATGAAAATTTGATCTCTCGAGTCAAGCCTTGCCATCTACTTTTACAGCTCTCGCTCCTTCCTTATGGCATGCACGTCTGGGTCACCCTGAGTCGTCTATTGTTTCTTCATTACATAAAAATAATTTTATTTCTTGTAAGGGTACGCATAGTACTCCAATTTGTCAATCTTGTCCTTTAGAAAAACTTGTTAGATTACCGTTTGTAGACTCTAACTCTCATACTTTAATGTCATTTGATATTATTCAAAGCGATTTACGGACATATCCTATTCTCAGTTCTTTGGGCCATCGTTATTATGTTTTATTTTTGGATGCTTATTCTAATTTTTTATGGACTTTTCCGTTAGCGAAAAATCTCAATTTCAGTTTGCTAACCCAATTTCCATTTGCTAATGTGAGTAGTCCCGTGCCTAGTTCGTATAATTTTTTGGATGACGTCGTCTCTCCGTATATTATCCACCATTTTTCAGACATACTCCGCACCCAAAGTTCGCCAACGGGCCCACTGCCCGTTGGACCTCCTGCCATTATTTCGGGTCTCTTGCCCAATCCTACAGTATCGGGTCCAACAACTAGGCCAAATATTTAGCCTAGTTCTGCCCTTACCGTCTCGGGTCCAAAAATTGGGCCAAGTATTCAGCCCACTTCTGCCCCTACCATCTCGGTCCAAACATCAAGCTTTGTCGTCGATGTTAGGCCAAGAAAGCCCATCACTGCCGCCAATCCACAACCCTCCGTATTTGTCCCAAAATCCACCCAATTCTCCTCCGAGTCACAGACCGGTCACTCGTAATCAATGAGGTATTTTTAAACCAAAAAGACATTTTAATCTAAATTATAATGTTCTTAAATCCCCCTACCCCGTAACCCAATGTCCGCTTTAAATGACCCGAATTGGAAATTGGCTATGACCGACGAATATGATGCTCGTATTGCAAATAAGACGTGAGAGTTGGTACCCCGTCCTTCCGGTGTTAATATTATTCGATCTATGTGTATTTTTACTCATAAGGATAATTCGGACGGGTCTTTTGCGAGGCATAAGGCTCGTCTTATATGTGATGGTAAGACTCAGCAGGTTGGTGTGTATTGTGGTGAGACGTTTAGTTCGGTGGTCAAACTGGCTACCATTCATATTGTTCTCAGTCTGGCTCTTTCGAAGGCTTGGTCTATTGATCAGTTAGATGTGAAGAATACTTTCCTACATGGTGATCTTAAGGAGACCATTTACATGCATCAACCATTGGGATTTCGTGACCCCAAATATCCTCATCATGTATGTTTATTGAAGAAGTCCTTGTATGGGCTTAAGCAGGTCTCACGGGCTTGGTATAAGAGATTTGCAGACTATGTTTCATCTATTGGGTTTTCACACACCAGGTCTGATAATTCATTGTTCATGTATCATCGTAGTGCTTCCTTGGCTTACATACTATTATATGTGGATGATATTATCTTGACTGCCTCTTATGATGCTTTGCGGAAGTCTATCATGACAATGCTCAGTTCTGAGTTTGCTATGAAAGACTTGGGGCCCTTGAGTTACTTTTTGGGGATTACTGTCACTCGTCATGCAGGTGGGCTATTCTTATCACAACGAAAGTATGCCACTGAGATCATTGAGCGAGTTGGTATGTCCTCATGCAAGTCTACTTCCACTCCAGTTGATACTAAACCCAAGCTGGGTGCTGCGGCTGGCTCACCGTACGAGGATCCGACTCAGTATCACAGTCTTGCAGGGGCTCTTCAGTATCTTACTTTCACGAGACCAGATATTACGTATGTCGTACAAATTATGTGTGTGTTTATGCATGATCCCAGGGTTGAGTACATGAATGAGCTCAAACGCATTATTCGATACATCCAGGAGACACTTGACTATGGCTTACATTTATATCCTTCATCGACATCTACACTTGTCTCGTATACTGATGTTGATTGGGGTGGTTTTCCAGATACCAGACGTTTCACATCCGATTATTGTATGTTTCTTGGTAATAACTTGGTCTCATGACCTGCGAAGCGTTAGTCTACATTATCTCGCTCTAATACAGAGGCCGAGTATCGGGGGGTAGCCAATGTGGTCTCTGAATCCTGTTGGTTATGTAATCTTCTTTTAGAGCATCATTGTCCTATTCAAAAAGCTACCTTGATTTATTATGATAATATTAGTGTTGTCTATCTTTCTGGTAATCCGGTTCAACACCACCGCACTAAACATATAGAGATGGATATTCACTTTATTCGCGAAAAGGTAGCTCGTGGACAAGCACGCGTCTGCCATGTACCTTCCAGGTATCAAATTGTAGACATCTTTACCAAAAGTCTTCCGTCAGTACTCTTTGAAGATTTTAGGGACAGTCTCAGCGTACGAAGACCTCCCGCTATGATTGCGGGGTTGTGTTAGTTATACCCGTTATATACATAGGTTTGTATACCATTTATATCACGGTTTCACAAGGAAAATTACCATATGTGAAACTGTGGTATACACAGTATACAAGCCCGTGTATATCACGATTTTTGGAAGGTTTAGTTAGTTTAAATATTGTATTTAATTAGTATTGTACACTTATAATAATTATAGGATTCTTGTACAACTAAAATAAGATTTTGGGAGTAAAATAGGAATATGATTTTTCTATTATGAAAAATTATAAATTGTATATATATTCTTTCATTAGTAAAAATAATGAATGAATTATTTGTTTCTATGTATTCGTTGGTTTTTTTTTTCTCTGCATTCCCTTGGAAGTAATAAAGGAGCCGGAGGGTGTACCCTTAATGTTTCTTTAATCACTAGTTTTAGGTACATCAATTCTTCTAGATCAGTATCTTCAAATGTTTTCTTTTCCTTTAGGACTTCCCTAACTTCAAGTTGTGCTTTGGTAAGACACTTGGATTTCTTATCAGTTCTACAAATGCCCGAATAATTGTTGTAAATGATGTTTCAGCTCCTGCTACAAATATGTCCTACATGTAATTAAATCATGGATCAGTTTTCCGCAAGTTACACAACTTGTAAATCAAAATATTTTATAGGTTGATCAATGAGTCGTCAGGCATGGAATTAATCAATGAAATAACACTATAATATTAAGAATAAGAATAGTAAAAGAAAGAATTAAAAAAGTAAATATATGAATAATAATTGACCTCATATTAGTTTTTATGATATAAATGGGATAATAAAATAACTATCGATTATCACGTAAGGTTATTCCACTCTCAATTATTGCAAGGATCACCACATTATAATATAAAAAAATTATTGTACTTTCTCTTCAAAAAAATTCTTCAAATTTAACCGTACACATAACTTTTTTATAATACTATATATGTATATATGAGAAAAGTCTTAATTTCTTGCTAAATTCAACTTCAATTTATTTGTTATTTATTCTTCATCATTATTAAAATCTTCAATCTCTTTCTATTTGTCAGTCTTGAGAGAGCATCAATTTATTCATTTGAAAACACATGTTTCGTTGGAAATAGTCTTTATGGGATAATAATTCATCTTGACTTTTGTGAATGACTATGAAAAACTTAATGCGATTAAAAATTGTGTTAGGTTGAATTTATAAAGTATTCATGAATTAGATGGAGACTACATCATTTGGTATGACCACTTTTCTCCAGCTAATTTTTTTTTTTTTTGTTGATAATATCTTGAATTTTTATAATCTGATTTCCAAGTCTTGTGATGACTAAACTTGTATCGTTGTACTATCTAAGGAATTTTAATACATGCATAAACATGGTTAAAGACACAATTACCCTTAAAGTCCCTCACATATTATAGTAACTTATGAAGAGTACTTTTGTAAACAATTAATATCTTTTAAAAAAAATTATACAATGCATGTTATTTCTAATACACAAAACCAAACAGTGGATAAGAAATAATCCCTACATAACTAAAATCAACATTACTAATACATCATATTCAGCATTATTCTTATACACCCTACCAATACCATCATAACTAATCCAACATTATTCTCTCTTCCCAAATTTTTCTTCCCAATACATACATCACGTCTTGCGTTGCTATTATGGCTAAGAACAGATTTCACCCTGCCCTTACTGTTTCTAACATCAAGAATCACATCCCTATCATTCTTGAAATACAAAATGTCCAATACGCGACGTGGGCCAAACTGTTCAAAGTTCATGCAGATGGAACTATTGACAAGTATAAGGCCAGATTAGTAGTCAAAGGCTACAGACAAAAGGAAGACCTCGATTACTTTGACACATACTCCCATGTGTCTAGATTAACGTCTATAATGGTATTCATAGCCATTGCAGCTTTGCGTGACCTTGAGATACATCAAATGAATGTTAAGACAGCCTTCCTAAACGTAGAGTTGGAAAAGGAAATATACATGGAACAACCTGAGGTGTATGTAATTCTATGACAAGAAAAGAAAGTATGTCGACTTGTTAAGTCTCTGTACGGACTCAAACAAGCCCCAAAATAATGGCATGAAAAGTTTGACAATACTTTATTATCAAAAGGTTTCTCTATAAATGAATGTGATAAATGTATCTATATCAAAGGGAACTCTGACTCATTTGTCATGATATGCCTTTATGTAGATGACATGCTCATCACCGGAAGTAGTCTAAATTTGATCCTGGAAACCAAGAATATGTTGAAATAATATTTCGACATGAAAGATATGAGTATTAAAGATGTAATATTAGGAATTAAGATTTCTAAGACATCTGACGGGCTGGTCTTATCTCAATCTCATTACATTGAAGATGTTTTGAGGAAATTTGATGTATTTGACTGTCTCCCTATGAAGTCACCAATGGATATGAATCATAGAATTGATAAGAATAGTGGTGCACCCATATCCCAAGAGCGATATACGCAGGTCATTGGTAGCTTAATGTACATTACAAACTGCACCCGACCCGATATCGCCTATCCAATCAATAAGTTGGCTAGATTTACTCGTAATCATGGAAATGATCACTGGAAGGCATTAAATCGGATACTACTATATCTTAAATATTCGCTGACTTACGGATTACATTATTCAAGATATCCAGCCGTATTGGAAGGATACAGTGATGCAAACTGGATATCGGACATAAAGAATACCAAATCCATCAGTGGGTATGTTTTTACAATTAGTGGTGGGGTTGTGTCTTGAAAGTCCGCTAAGCAAACATGCATCGCCCGATCCACGATGGAATCGGAGTTTATTGCTTTGGATAAAGCAGGAGAAGAAGCAGAATGGATTCACGACTTCTTAGAGGATATCCCTTGTTGGGATAAACCCGTACCTTTGGTGATGATTCACCGTGACAGCCAATCGGCTTTAGGAAGGGCACAGAACAATATGTACAACGGCAAGTCTAGACATATTCGTCGAAGACATAAGATCATTAGGCAGTTGATCACCACGAGTGTCATTTACATTGATTACGTCAAATCAAAGAATAATATAGCGGATCCATTAACTAAAGGCCTACCCAAAGATCAAATATTCTGTCTATCTAGGGGAATGGGCTTAAAACCCAAACAATAAGAATCTTTATGGTGGTAACCCAATCTTACTGATCGGAGATTCCAAGAATTTGGTTCAATAGGACAACTAAACTGTAGAGGTTCAGTTTTAGCACTTCACTTGAAGTAAGAGCACTTCGGATTATTATTCTTTAAAGAAATATAATTCCAAAGTTGTTCCCGCGATAGACATTAAGTGCTACCTGCATAATGGGTAAAGAATAAGTTTCTAAAACTTTTAATTATTCCTGACACTTGCGATTGGGGTATATCAGGATACCTTATAGGAGATCACCTATTTAAGTGCGAAGATAGATCGCTTCAAATGTATGCACTTAAGAATCCAAGAGTTGTCCATGGCCACAACGGACAAAACTATAAGAAGAAATGAATAAGGGTAGTTATTGTGCTGATACCATTGTCTTGGTTTACACTAAACATTGACGGTTCAAGACATCACGTTCACCGCGCAGTAAGTAAATCCGATGGAAATCGATTAAGGAAGGTTCAAAGTCGAAAGCTACCTTTCCTGATGCAATATCTTTCTGCTGAAAGATTACTGAACCTTGGCACCATCTGTGCACCAATTCTCTTTCAAGAGGGGATTGTTGGAAATTTAACTAAGTGGAATTGAGTTTTTCCCGTCTTTAGTGACTTAAACACGTGGGCCCCGCATGTCGGAAACATAGTTTCTTTGCATATGCCTAATCTATTAAATGAGTAGATGATATTAGTGCCAAGTATCATCAAATTTCGTTAAGAAATAAAAAAGATATTGGTACACAAAGTAAGGTGTTTGAGACACGAATATATGGATTGTTTGGCCAAATAACCAATTTCCCACATAGGTAGAAGATGGAAGGATTGAGAATTATTATAAGCTCTATTTTTTAGTAAGGGTTTGAGCCCCAAAGGGTAACCCATGAGTTAAGAAGAGGGAGGACCTAGGTGAGCTTGGGTTCGGGGCTAAGCCCCACACGCGCGCCGCCGTTGTCGGTCCGGCTCGGGTCACGGGTCACGAGCTCTCTTCCGTAATTTTTTTTGGTCCCTGAAGTGTTTCTTATTTACGCTATAGTCCCTGAAGATTTCAGAAACGTTGCAACGGTTCAAAAGATTTCAGAAACGTTGCAACGGCCCTCCTCTTCAACTATAAATTGAGCATTATTGTTCAGTTTAAAAGACATACAATGAAAAACTCTTCTCTTCTGTTCTATTCGAAATATACAGAAACACAATAAAATCAAACTCTTCTGTTCAGTTCAAATATACAGAAACAGAAACACAGAAAAATCCCCTCATTCTTCAGCAGCCTTTCTATATTCTTTTTCGTCGCTAGAATCAACTTTACTTGCTTTGTATTGTTGATTGTTGTTGTTTTATCTTGGGAGACTATTGTCTATTACCGTAAAAGTATTTATACGGACAATTTTGTCTTAAAGACAAAGAGTCATCTCCCGACTCATAGAACTGATGCCTGTTTCATTACTTCCATTAGTAACTTTTTTCAGAACAATCGCTTAATAATTAGTATTAGTAGAGTTTCTATTGTCTGAAGATGCCTGGTTGCAGTTTCTGCATTTATTTGTCTTTCCTATCAGTACATTGCATGCATCATCAGCCAATCACTTTGAATCATCTTTGTAAACATTCATGTATCGACTGTGGATTTCTTTTAACGAAGAGCCTTTCTCATAAACAGGATCTACTACTCCTAATGGTTAGCCAGAAGGGTTTGTTGGTCTATCCACTCATTGATGGGATGAACGGAACCTTCCAACATTCAGGTGTGGATGATCTTGTTTTACATTTATCTAGTTATCTTTCCTCACGTGTTTCTGCAATATAGATCAGTTCATGGTGCTAGGATATGCTATGGAGTATTCGAAATTTCTAAGACGACTTGAATCTCTCTGGTGCTATCTTCATTTTTTCATTAATTCTGGATTTGATTACCCTAAACAAAAATGCAAAGTGCTTGCTGGAAAAGGAAACGCTGTTTCATCTTTTACGTGTGTTCAGCCCTCAGTATTGCCCGCAGATAACTTATGTTTTATTTATTGGACATATTGCTCAGTTTTTACAATTCACAAGTAAGAAAAATGCAGATATACCCTGTAAAATAGAAGCAAGTTATTATTCAATAAAGACCATTATCTACTTATTCATCACTGGTGGCTGATAAACTTGTAGTAACCAGTGTTGTGCGATTACTTTAAATAAGGATCAAAGTTCTTAACTGTTTATCTTTATTAAGTGAGGCCAGAAGGAGTAGCAATCGGACAAAGATCGTTCTTTCTGCTGGCAGCTACCCCTTCTGTTCCGGCCATGTTAAAATCGTCCAGACTAACCTCGGGAGGAAACTTCCGATCGAAGTGATAAAGCAACTGAGCTAAAGGATGTCCGACATTAGCTAGACCAAATAACATTCCTGCACAAATTCTTCTTCCGGTGCTAAAGCGAATAAATTCAAAGTGGTTTCCTTTGAAGTCAATAGAAGTATTCTCAAATCTCTCTGGTGTAAAGCTTTCTGAATTATGCCACTATTTAGCATCTCTTGCAATTGCCCATGCATTCACTAGGACTTCTGTTTTGATAGGTATAGTGTATCCATCAATTCGTGTTTCTTCTCTGCATTCTCTTGGGAGTAATAAAGGAACTGGAGCATGTAGCCTTAGTGTTTCTTTAATCACTAATTCCACATACTTCAACTCTTCTAGATACTATCCTCAAACGTTTCTTATAGGACTTCTCTAACTTAACGTTGTGCTTTAGCCATGACACTTGGATTTCTTATCAATTCTGCCTATGTAATGAATTTTCTGCCACCAGTTTTTCTCTCGTTACTGCCACAATTATTAAATTTGTTACTTGACGTTGTTTGTCCATCAATTTATTAAATCAGCATTTTCTTTTCTCGTCCCTGCGACCATAGTTAACTCTGTTATTTATGTAATTTTTCCTTCAAATAATCAAGTCAGTTATTAAGGGCTCAAATACTACTATTTTCAAATATCACAAGTTTTATGTCCAAACGCTTACTAAGAATCTGCAATAATGCAGTGCAAAAACTGAACTCGAATAGAGAGTTAAAAGATTTTCTAGAATCCACCATAATGTCTTCGAGAGAGAAAGAAAGAAGAAGATGAGAAAATAGAAATGGGAAACTGATTACTGGTTTATTCCTCTACTTCATTCACTTTATATGCACGCATGCTAATTAAAGAATGAGGGAAAAACACTATAACTAACCTACACCTAACATTGTTGAGTTTGCAAAATGAAGTAACTAATTGCTAACTAACCCTTGATCTCCATGCTAAGTAAAGAAGATTCATGGCACATCAATATTGACAAGATACTGTAAGATGATATTAATCTCCCTTGGGGAGTCTTTCATTAATATCAAGGTATTTATAGAGTACAATAATCATCCCTTATACAATAGGAATCCTAAGCCTATACAAAAGAGGAATCCTAGTCTTACCATAATTATATTTACACAATATATGAAAATATTCTAATTATGGGTAGGGAATACTATATTTACACGTTTACACACCCCCTTAGTCGGAGCGGGAGGAGGCCGGACGCTGAGACTGGATCTGAAGTCAAGAAATAACTGTCTGGGAAGTCCTTTGGTAAATATGTCTGCATACTGATAGGATGATGGAACATGTAACACTCTAACATGGCCTAACGCAACTTTCTCACGAACGAAGTGTAGGTCTATCTCAATATGATTGGTTCGCTGATGTTGAACCGGATTATGAGAAAGATAGATGGCAGAGATGTTATCACAATACACAATAGATGCCTGACGCAAAGGACACTGAAGTTCTAACAGTAAATTTCTGAGCCAACAAATCTCAATTACTACATTTGCAACGCCTCTGTACTTTCGGCCTCGACCTTTGGAGCGAGATAGGGTAGCCTGTCGCTTGGCAGACCAAGAAATCAGATTATCCCCTAAGAAAACACAAAAGCCGGAGGTGGAGCGTCGCGTGTCCGGACACCCTGCCCAATCTGCATCCGTATATGAAAGCAACTTGTCTGGTGCAGAGGGGTATAGGTGCAAACCATAATCAAGAGTGCCCTTAATGTATCGAATGATACGCTTAAGAGCAGTGAAATGAGACTCCCTGGGCATGCATGAATAAGCACACCGCCGAACAAAGATAAGCTATGTCCGCCTGGTGAATGTGAGATATTGAAGTGCACCGCAAGGCTCCTATACGTAGTAGGATCGTAGACTGGAGCACCATCCATAGCACCGAGCTTAGATTTGAAATCAACCTGAGTAGGCACCTCTTTGCGATTCGCCATCTTAGCCTCAGACACAATCTCTTCTGCATACTTACGCTGACACAAGAACATATGATTGGCAGACCTGGTCACTGATATCCCCAAAAAGTAACTCAGCTTCCCCAAATCAGTCATTGCAAATTCGGACTTGAGCAAGACAATAATCTCATTTTTCAATCCGTCGGAGGAGGCAGTAAGAACAATAGCATCCACGTAAAGTAATAAGTAAGCAGTGCTACTACCTCGATGAAAAATGAAAAGTGATGTATCACTCTTACTGCATACAAACCCAATCTACAAGATATACCTGGCAAAGAGATCATACCACGCACGGGGGCCCTGCTTCAGGCCATATAGTGACTTACGGAGATGGCACACATAGTGAGGAACTGCTGGATGGGTGAACCCTGGTGGCTGATGCATGTAGACTGTCTCTCTCAGATCCCCATGTAAGAATGCATTCTTCACATCAAGCTGATAGATCGTCCAGTGTTTGCCCATGGCAATGCTCAAAACTGTGCGGATGGTAGCCGGTTTGACAACCGGGCTGAAGGTCTCACCACAATCAATGCCCTCCTGCTGATTTGTGCCATTAGCCACAAGACGGGCCTTATACCTCTCAAGATCCCCATTGTCTCTGAACTTGTGACGAAATAGCCACATACAATGAATGACATTCACCCCCTCAGGTCTAGGTACTAGATTCCACGTGTGCTGTTTAGTTAAAGCATTGAATTCCTCATACATAGCCGCATTCCAATTAGGGTCTTGTTTGGCCAATTTTGGATTCTTTGGAAGTGGAGAGATGGTTTGGGCAGACAAGTTGAAATGGACTTTGGGTTTGAAGATTCCATAATTTGAACGAGTTTCCATTGGATGGGTAGGGACAGTGGATGGCGGAGTGGTGTCTGAGACGGGGGTAAAGTCGGATAAGGAGAAGGTGGGGGTGAAGCTATCGGAGGCGTCGCGGCTCCTGGATCGAGAGTCGCGGCGCTAGAAGGTTGACAGGCTTCTCTGAAGTTTGGGCGTCGCGGCTCTGACGATGGAACAAAGGATGTGAGTTGTTCGATTATGAGGGGAGAGATGGCAGACTCGTCAAGAAATGAGTAGTCCTATTTTTGGAATTTTGGAAGATTCGAAAACAGGAATGTGGTCTCGTCGAATGTGACGTGATGAGATATGTGGATCTGACGAGTCGACAAGTCATAGCATAGATAGCCCCTATGGTTCGGCGAGAATCCTAGAAAGACACATGGAGTGGACCTAGGAGCGAGCTTGTGAGGGGCGGTGGAGCTAAGGTTAGGATAGCACAGACAACCAAAAATCCATAGATGATCATAAGAGGGGATTCTATGGTAGAGGATTTCGGTAGGGGTCATATTGTGAAGAGTGCTAGTAGGGAGAATATTTAGAGTGTATTCTGACATTTTAGCAGCATAGACCTAGAAGGATGGAGGGAGGGATGCATGAATCAATAGGGTGCGAATCATATTGTTAATGGTGCGGATGATTCTTTCAGCTTTACGGTTTTGTGGTGAGGTGTGAGGGCAGGAGAAGCGAAAGACCATGCCATTAGTGGTACAAAAGCGGTGAAACATAGAGTTGTTGAATTCACGACCATTATTGCACTGAAATGATTTTATCCCTTTTCCAAATTGTGTTTGAATGAACTTGTGAAACTCAAGAAATTTGACAAACACTTCCGATTTAAATTTAAGAGGGTATAACCAAACGTAGTGTGAAAATTCATCAAGCAACACAAGATAGTATTTATGACCGAGAGAACTAGAGATAGAAGATGTCCATAAATCGGCATGTATGATATCAAAATGAGCAAATGTAACACTAGTAGATGATTTTAAACGGAAGATGAATATGTTTGCCTAAAGAGCAAGAAACACAATTTTGGGCAAGTTTCCCATTACAAGCAATGAAATTGTTGCCTCTAAGAAAATTAAAAACTGGGACTCCTGGATGACCAAGCCTATTATTCCAAGTTGAAGAAGAAACAGCCGCTAGAGTGACGGGAGAGCAAGATCTAGCAGCGGAGGTGGAAGTGAATGAATAGAGATCCCCCGTGCTATTGCATCTCGTAAGAGGTGTCCCCGTATGAAGATCCTTCACAGTAAAACCAAAAGGGTCAAAATTCACAGAGATAGAATTATTACGAGTAAATTGGTGGACATATATGAGGTTCTTAATCATGTGTGGGGCATATAGGGTGTTTTTGAGGGAAAATTATGGATGAGGAGGTTGTGTGTATGAGGTACCATAACCCTTAACTGGAATGCGTTGTCTACTACCAACTGTAACATATTGAGGATGCTTTAAACTAAACAGTTTAGAAATAGTACCTGCAGACTGGGTGATGTGAGATGTGGCGCCTGAGTCCATGTACCAAGTATTGTCAGGTTGTTGCATAGAGAGGGTGTTGAACGCCTGACCTAACTCAGTGGGTGTCATGCGGGAGGAGGGCTGCGGGACCTGACCTTGCATGAAGTGGGCCTGCTGTGGGGCTGGAGCGGGGCCTAACAAATCGGGGTAAGAATACTGATTGTATGGCTGCTGGTACTGGAATGGACTTGGCCCGGCTGACTACGAGCTAGGCGCCATTGCTGTAGACGAGCTGGCGAGGAGCGGCCAAGTTGTTTCACGATCTCTGTTCTTTATTCTTCTGTTGGATTACATTGACCGCGACCGCACCCACGACCACGGCCTCCTCTACCGCCGCGACCTTTTCCACCCTGCCGCTGTTGGAAGTTGTCTGGTGGCGTCTGATCTTGGGGTTATGTGTCGACAGCTAACACCTGTTGGGCGTGCTCATCCTGCTTAGCACGATGGGTTTCTTCGAGCAACAATTGTGAGCGAGCTTTGTTAAAACTCGATAGCGGATCTGCCTGTTGAATTATGGTGGCCAAAGTATCATATTCGCCCTTAGTAAGGCCAGAAATCATTTGTAGCACCATTTTATCGCCGCGACGAGCGCCGATGTTGGAGAGTTGATCCGCTAGAAGTTTAAACTGCTTGCAGTACTCAGAGACATTGGAGAAGTTTTCAAGACATGTTTTGTTGAACTGTTCTTCCAAATACACGGCACGAGTGTGCTTGTTGTCCTGAAAAATTTCCTCCAAATGATTCCATAAGTCAAGGGTTGTGGAGTCAGATTTCATGATAGTAAGGAGCAAATCCTGAGAGATACTACCATATATCCATTGTTTGACGCCGGCATCGAGACGATGCCAGATAGAATCATCAACCTCCGTAGGGCGCGGAATAGTGTCATCAATATGGTCAAGCACGTTATAGAGACATGCATGATTGCGAAAAAATTCAACCCAGGGAGAATACTAGTTGTTTTCTTGATCAAGAATAATGGGAATATGGTTCTTGATGTTGGAAACAGTAAGGGCGGGGTGAAACGGGGGTGATGACTTTGTTGTGGGATTTGTGGAGGTATAGGCGTCAGAAAGTGTGGAAGAATCAGGGATAGCCATTTAGAGAAGAGAAGAAAGGAAGAACAAAACTCGAAAAACAAGAAGAAAATCCGGGAGGGTCACAGAGAGGGCAAACAAGGTCAATGGAAGAGAAAGGTTTTTAGGATTTTGTTTATTTGGCTCTTGATACCATGTAAGATGATATTAATCTCCCTTAAAGAGTCTTTCATTAATATCAAGGTATATATAGAGTACAATGTGCATCCCTTATACAATAGGAATCCTAAGCCTATACAAAAGAGGAATCATAGTCTTACCATAATTATATTTACACAATATATGAAAATATTCTAATTATGGGTAGGGAATACTATATTTACACGTTTACAGATACATAAATCTATAGTTGTTTCAAAAATTCTGTTCTTTTTCTAACTTGAGCCACGCGATAGTATCCTAGAAATGAAAGAACAGGCTGGAGTTCCAAGTCACTCACTGTTACAGGGAAGGTAATCAAGTTGCAGACTACTTAGCTAAACTCGCTTCAACAACCGTACTAAATTTGATCACACAAACCTATCATCAACTCCCCAGGAGAGCTAAAGGTCCCTTTCAACTAGTTAAGTGGCAAATCCGTAGTATTAGAACAAAATATGACAACCAATTTCTGTGTTAGTTAGTTAGCTATAGATATTGTTAATGTTGGGTTTGTTGCTGTGACATTTGATCCAACATATTTTCTGTAGTACTGATTTGAATGCATAAAAATGTTGGGACTAATGTCATAACATTCGAACCAATATCTTCGAAAAAATAGTTTTGACGTACTTCACATTAAACAGTAATATTTTACTGTGTGGTAAAAATGACTTAGGCATGGTGAATTGGAGTTGTGTAAAATGTGGGAGAAAGAGTCAAAGCTTGGGGAAGAAGTCGAGTAAGAAACAAGTCAAAGTTGTTAAGATTTTTACTCCTTAATCATCTACCACAAGTTGTCCACCTTTCCCTCAACTTCCACAACCAATCGATGAGCTTTTCAAGGAAGAGTCTCTACTATAAATAGAGATGCTACTACAATGAATCAACATCCCGAACCAGAATGTAAAAATACCAAGAGAGCTCTCGAGATTCATCTCAGAAATCTGGATCACAAGTGTTGTCTGAGTGTGTCGACAACACTCTGTCCAACATTACAATTGTTGTTTAGATTCTAGATTAGTTTTGTATGGAGCGGTTGTAATAAGAGGTTGTCTATGTCTACTTAGTTAGATTTTTCAGGCAGAAGTCATCTACGACTTCAACTTTTAATTCCTTTCCATTTTATATTGTAAATCTGCAAAGAAATGAATTTGTATTTTTGTATATAATATATATACAATACATTTAGTCATTGACCATCATAAGTTATATAATATATATAACTTATGAAAATTTAAACATTTGTGTTCTTTAAATTCCGCTGCATTTACTCTTTAAAGTTACTGTTTTGGTATGTGTTGTTACTGGTATCGGACGGCATAATTGCCGACATTCGGAAATAGAATTGGCATTCGATTTAATTTCATCTATTTCATTTTGTTTTTATTTCACATAGCGTTTGACACCCCTACAAGTGGTATCATAGCCGACACTTAACACAATAAGTGATTGGTCTTGTTGTCATAAGCTATGGATCCGGCAAATTCAACTATTGGTAGGCTTCCTATATTAGATGGATTAAATTATGTCTATTGGAAGATTCGTCTACGTTCTCATATCAAATCAATTGATATTAGGGCATGGAGATCTACAACCAATGGGGATGTTGTTCCAATATTGTCACCGGATGAGGAAGGTAACATTCTTGTTAAACCTGAATCCGAATGGACTACAGAAGAAACCAATAATGCTAGCTTTAACGAAAAGGCCTTAAATGCAATTTTTGGATGAGTTGATCTTTATATGTTCAAACTCATTCAAAACTGCCCCATGGCCAAGGACGCATGGGATACTTTACAAATTCATTGTGAAGGGACCCCAAGTGTTCGTCGAATAAAGCTACGCATGCTCATGAGTAAATATGAACGTTTAAGGATGGAAGAAGCGGATGATATTAAATCTTATTTTGAAAAGTTGATTGACATCTAAAATGAATGTCAAGTGCTTGGTGAACCATTAACCAACACTCAACTTGTTGAAAAGGCTCTCCGTTCTCTTCCTGAAAAGTTTAACTTAAAGATTTGTGCTATTGAAGAAGCTCACAATCTTGCCACAATGGACTTTCATACCTTGATGAGCATACTCAAAACTCATGAGATGAATATTGAGAATTAAAAGGAATTGTATAAAAATAAGAATGTGGCACTTCAAGTTCAATCATCGGATAGTCAAATCGAAGAAGATGATGAGAATCTTGAAGAAATTGGTGAAGGTCCAAATGTTGCCTTGCTCACTCGAAAATACAATTCGATGGTGAGGAAGTTCAACAATGAGAGAAATCAATCTAAATCTAAAGAGCACCAAAACCAAGTCTTTAATCAAAAGCCTACTAGATTCCTTCCAAATGTACAAAAAGGAAATCAACTAAGAAGAACCAACTCAGATCGTACCAAAATTGATCCCAAACAACTTGAGTACGTGCAATGTCATGTATGCTCAGGTTGGAGTCATTATGCTAACGAATGTGCAAACACTCGTAGAAAATTTGGTAAGAACATATGGGTTTCTCTTAGTGATGATGAACAAGAAGAGGAAGGAGATCGTGAAATTGAAACACAATCAATGTTGGCTACTATTTTCGAACAGTCTCTATCGGATAATGAAGATGTCATATATAATGTTGTCTCAGATGTCACGACATTTGCTCCAACATCAGCAAAGATATCAACATCCTCAGCGATATCCGAAAGGTATGAATTCTTTAACTATTCTGATGTTAATTGCTTTAGTGGTTTTATTTCTGTTAGTGAGGTTGATTGTATCGATCAAGTAGAATGCAAAGACGATATGATTAATGAATTACAAAGTATTTGTAAAGCCTTAATCATAGAATCCAAGCAACTCGACAAAAATGTAAAATCTTTAACTCATGAGAATTTAGAATCAACAGGCACGATAACCCGACTTGAGGTTGCACTTACCAAAGGATATTGAATTTGGTAAGATTTATGCAAAATTAGATTTAGCCAAAGAAACATTCTGCAAGCTCAACACAGGGACTTCGAAATTGAATGAGATACTCAAGTTTAGTAAACTTTCACATGCAGGTATTGGGTACAAAAACTCTCTTAAAACAATAGGCTCTAATCTCTTTGATAAAAATGAGAAAATAGTAAAAGAAAAGGGGATGAATAATAGGTTCTCATATATGTCAAAGAATATGAAGTTTGTATGTCATCACTGTAACTCCCCTGGACACTTAAAACCATACTGTATCAAACTTCAAAATTATGTGAGAAAAATGTTGCCTAAAATGTTATCCAACATTTCGGATAACAATCGAAACAACATTTCTAAGTCAAAAGATTAAAAAAAATTAAGAGAGTTTGGATTCCTAAAAAGGATGTAACTTGTAATGTTGTCATAACTGCATTAAGAACTAACATTTCAGATTCTCGGTACTTTGATATTGGGTGTTCTCGCCACATGACAGGTACAAAAGGTTTTCTAAAGAACTATGAGTCATTCAATGAAGGAAATGTGACTTATGGAAGTGGCAGTAAAAGCAAAATAATTGGAAAATGGATCTTGAATGTTCGTGGATTTTCAGCCTTAAGAAATGTCTTACACGTTGAGGGATTAATGGCTAATTTGATTAGTATTGGTCAATTATGTGATGACAATCTTGAGGTAAAGTTTAATAAGAATGCATGTAAAGTTATGAATGAAGCAAATATATGTGTCATGACAGGTACAAGAACATGTGACAATTGTTATCTTGTTGTAAGACAAGAAACATGCAATAATGCTAAGATCGATAACACAACATTAAGACATCAAAAGTTGGGGCATGTCAACTACCGCAATTTAGAAAAATTGGACTCATATGAAGCAGTTAGAGACATATCTAAACTTAGTCATAAAGGTAAAACTGTATGTGAAGATTATTTGAAAGGTAAGCAAACCTGTGTCTCTCATAATGTTGTCCAACGTGACAGACAACATTCAGGTACGTCTCACTATTTTTAATTGCTACATATGAATTTAATGGGTCCAATTGAAGTAGACACTCTAGGAGGCATGAGGTATTACTTTGTGATAGTAGATGATTTTTCTAGATATTCTTGGTAGAGATGGCAGTGGATCCTGGACCCGGTGGATCCAAATCCATTTTATAGGATATGAATTTTCAAAATTTGGACCCGACATATCCGGATCTGGATCTTGTATTTGAGATCCATATCCTATCCAAATTCAATCCGTGGATCCATTTTTTATTAAATATATTCATAACCTAGAATGTAATTTTATAAGTATTTTCTTTAAAAAATCATAATTTATGTATGTTACATTCAGATTTGGACTTTATTTTTTAAATGGTCCATACGTTTAAACTCATAATTCTCAAAAGGCCCAATACAAAACTAAGTGGAAACATATCTCTAACAAAAGAAACCCTACAAGCTCCAAGCCTCCAATTCTCAAAATCGTAAACCCTCATTGCTTTTTCTTTCAAAATTAGAAACCCTACCAGACTCCAAATTTCACTGTAAAAAATTCTCAAAAATCAGAAACCCTCATTGCTATATATTTCTTGCATTTGAAAACAGATGAGTTCAATTTTCATCCTATCTTGCATGTTTTGTCACTTTAATATGGTTCTTTTACTTCAAGAGAAGTTTACATGTGCTTTAATGGGTGTACATTGGTTCTGGGATTGGTGATCGTGGGTTATTGTTTGTTGTATGCCATATCTGCAAAACTTGTTTGTGAGAAGTTGGAAAATTTATACAAGTCCACTAGAGTATTTTCCGGTAGAAATTATACTACTTCTAATTTTTTTTTTCAAAAAGTGTGTGAGATAAGACTTGATTTGAGGCGTTGGGTGGATAGTGATGTTGAGACCATTAGAATGATGGCTAAAATTATGATTGACAAGTTTGACAAATATTGGCATAATATTAATGAGATGTTGGAAGTTGCTTCAATTTTAGATCCAAGAAATAAAATGGATTGTGTGGAGTACTATTTTCAGAGATTGTATAAAGATGATGCTGATAATGAAGTGGCAAAAGTTAGAAAAATCTTGATAAACTTGTGGTTGAATATCAGATGAGAAGTGAGGGAAATAAAAGTCAATAACCTTTTTTCAAGAAATATTGAAAAATGAGGAATTTCAGAGTCTTGTGATAATGACGAGGATGAATATGCTCAAGCTAAAAGAACAAAGAAAAGAATGATGAATGTGAGGGGTGAGGTGAAGCATTACTTGGAGGATGATCCTATACTCGAGAATGATGATTTTGATGTACTTAATTGGTGGAAAAGGGATCAAATGTATCCTACTTTAATGAAAATTGCTAAGGACATCCTTGCAATTCCCGTCTTTTCCGTGACTTCGGAAAGTGCCTTTAGCATGGGTGAAAGGGTGATTAGTTCTCATCGTTCTAGGTTTCACTCTAAAATAGTGGAGGCATTAATGTGCTTGCAAAATTGGATGATCGAAGACATTAAAGGCATCTATTATTTATGTATTGATTATTCTCATATCTGTTATATCAATTTTTTTTTCTAACATGAACCTTCTATTTATTTTTCAATTTCTTTCAAATAAAGGTACTTTGGAGGGCACACATACTTGTTCGACAGTTACTGAAGATTCTGAAGAAGAAGGGGAAGTAGTTGACTCTATTGATATGGTAAATGATATTTTTAATCATAAATATTTATTGAGATGATTTTTTTTTAGTTATCTCTTTTTAATATGATTGTTTCTTTGTTATTTTAGGATGTTGATAACGTTGAAACTAGTGACTTCGAAGACTGGTTTATCAAGTTTGGCAGAAGGTTATAGAAGATGTTGCTGGCATTTTAAAGAACATTATTGTAGACTTTAATTTCAAGACCTTATTAATTGCAGCATTTTCCATGATATTGGTATTTACTTACTTTGTTTCATCATCTTTATTTTCTTGTGATGCTAAAACTTCGTTCAGTATTTTTAAAAAATGGTGTCATGTTTGTGTATGTTGATTGAATGAACTCAATCATTTTTTCAATCAGATTGGGTTTCATTTTGTCAAAAAAGTTTCAACGGGTGGGAATATTATTCAAGACAAAAAAATTTACATGTGGATCCAGATCCGATCTGTGAACCCGGTAGATCCGATGGATTCGGATTTGGATTTGATTTTTATGTATCTGGATCCGGATTTGGATCCATGTATGAAAAACGGATCTGGATCTGGATCTAGTAGGATCCGATCCAAATCTGATCTGTTGCCATCCCTAATTCTTGGATATATTTTTTGAAAGAAAAATTACAAACGTTTGACATGTTTAAAATCTTGCACTCTAGAATGAAAAATTTATTCTATTCTCTTATTTTTCGGATTAGGTCCGACCATGGAAAAGAATTTGAAAATAGTTCATTCACAATGTTTTGTGAGAAAAAAGGAATTTTCCATGAGATTTCTGCCCCTAAAACTCCTCAACGGAATGGGGTTGCAGAACGGAAGAATATGACATTGCAAGAAATGGCTAGAGTGATGCTTAGTTATAAACATTTGTCAAAACGTTTATAGACAGAAGCCTTGAATACTGCTAATCACATAGCTAATAAAGTCTATCTAAAGCCAGGAACAAAGATGACACCCTATGAGATTATAAATGAAAAGAAACCAAACTTGCGTTACTTTCATATTTTTGGGTATATTTGTTATATTTTAAATGACATGGATCATTTGGCAAAATTTGACTCTAATTGTGATAAAGTAAATTTTGTTGGTTATTCACAAAATAGTCATGCTTATCAAGTATACAATCTGGGATCCAGAACTATATAAGAGTCTGTAAATGTTATCTTTGATGATCTTTCTGATGTTTCAGGAAAACTATTGAAAATAACATTATAAATACAGTGGAAAGTCCACAGATTGTAGAAGAATCGGATGTTGCCACAAATGTTGTCACACCTGAAGCAACATCTGAAACAACAATAGAGACCACAGAGGCCACAGATGAGGAGTCGGGTGCTGAATTGCTAGACCAAGTTCGTAGGGACCCCTCATCAAGGATTAGGAAGAATCATCCAATGGGCCAGGTGATTAGGGGGGGGGGGGGTTGAAGGAATTAGAACAAGAGGCAAAGAACCACTCAACTATAGAGAAATGGTAAGTTGTGTGTGTATGTCAACCATATACCAAGAGGTTAGTCTTTCTTATTTTATATATATATTAGAACCAAAGAATGTTGTAGAAGCACTTAAAGATAATTTCTGGATAAAAGAAATGCAAGAAGAACTTGAACAATTTTCTCAAAATGAAGTCTGGGACTTAGTTCCACGTCCAAATAATACAAATGTAATTGGAACTAAGTGGATTTAAAAACATAAATCAGACGAATCGGGAACAATTGTTAGAAACAAAGCTCGTCTAGTTGCATAAGGCTATACTCAGGTTGAAAGAATCGATTATGACGAAACCAAATCTTTTAACTAGTCGCTCAGATATTATGTTTAGTGTTTGTATTTGTGCACATTTTCAAGCCTGTCCCAAAATGTCTCACTTAAATGTCGTGAAATGTATTATTAGATATATTGCTGGCACATGTGAGTTGGGAATTTGGTATTCCAAAGACATTAATCCTAACTTAATAGGATTTAGTGACTCATATTGGGCTGGAGATGTCGATGATAGAAAAAGTACAAGTGGAGGATATTTTTTATCTTGGCAATAATCTTGTTTCATGGTATAGTCATAAACAAAATTGTGTCTCACTTTCAACTGTTGAATCTGAATATGTAGTAGCTGGAAGTTGTTACTCTCAATTAATATGGCTAAGACACATGCTAGACGACTATGAATTTACTAGCAACATTTTGATTTTGTACTGTGATAATTTGAGTGTTATAAATATTTCTAAAAATCCAGTTCAACACTCACGTACAAAAAATATTGATATTAGGCATCACTTTCGGCAAGTTAAAATTGAACATGTTGACACTCTTCATCAACTAACTGATATTTTTACAAAAGCTTTGGACCATAGAGGTTTTCTAGTTTGAAGAAATCTCTTGGTCTTTGTATCTCTAAAAAGAAGGCATTTTTGGTGAATGTCGGCTGAAACGTTGCCTAACATTTCGGGTGAAATTTACCTATGTTATTTCACTAACTGATTATTGTTGTTGTCTAGTGCATAACTTTTGGTCACACAAGCATGATCATTCAATAAGAATATGTTTTCAATGTGATACCGTTCTCTGCGATGATATATATAAGAATATATATATATATATATATATCATAAAAAAGAAATATCAAAATAAGCCAAAGACTTTACAAATATTTGGCAACTATGGAAAATGGGCAAAACCCTTGAAAAGATATCGTTCTTATTCTATAGGAGTATTGAGTGCTTCAAAAGAATTTTGAGAATACTAAATAAGTATTCTTATTTTTGACATGGAAAACTCTTTTTGTATGTGTTTTATGATTAGATCAAGGACACGATGGGAAAATATTACATTGGTCCAGTGGTCAAACTCATAAAATACGTATAAAACATGTCTTGATTTATTTCCAAAATGAAAAGTTCTTGTGGGATCAAAATACTTGTGTCGTCCAAAATGTTGCCAACATTATTGTTGACATTTTCAGAATGTGATATGTGTTGGGATGTTGTTCTTATCTGATCATTGAAATATCAGATCTTACTCCTTATTATATGCCTTTTTTATATGAATTTCAAAATTTAAAATGATAAGATTAAATTATATTCCTACCGTGATGTTTATTTTTTATCCCAACATTTTAGGTGTAAGTTATTGTGTAAAAATGAAACACCTAAAACTAAAGGATTTTTGTTGCTAAGAAAGGTTAGCCATGTATATAAATATTCCTCTCATTTGCTATCATTTTATCATTTTTTAATTTTCCCATATAAATAAATAAGGGGGAAATCACATCGGGTATACATTCTCTTACCCGATGGAATCACCAAATCAAACTTCAATCTCAATCTCAAAGCCCTCTCCTCAAACTTAACCTATGGAAATCTCTCCTATGTAGAACAAATATCAACCAACATTACATCCAACACTCCCATGAACATTAGCCCTCCGTCGAATACACCTCAGCAACCGGGTCAGTCTTCTTCCTCAAATCTCCTTGAGGATCTTTCTAAAGAAATAGTGTTTAAATGTTTTGATGAACCTTTAGATATTAGTTATCCTGGAGATAATAATAACTCTATAGATGTTTATGAGACTGTTGATTTTTTATCTTTGCGTATTGCTCTGGAAGAAGGAAGCTGAAAGTGAAAATATTGCCAGAAATGTCACCAATATTCTGGAAAACACTGGTCTAGGACAGTCTACACTGTCTACAGAACGGCTTGTGGATCAAATTGGAAAAATCAACTAACAGATCTCTGAGGTTGATGCTGCAAGAAATGCCCTGATACAAGCTATAGACCATTTCATAATGCTACTTTCTTCACAAAAAGGGGGAGATGATGCTGATGCACGGGGAGGAAGCTAAAATTGTTATGCGACAGAGATGAAGGGGGAGAAATGCTGGAAGCTGAAGCTATTATGCAAGGGTAGAAAGCTGCTGGAAGCTGCTACTACTGTATGATGAGCACGGAGGAAGCTGAATGATGTTTCTGAACCTGAGCTGTAAATGTTTGTCCAATGGTTTGATGGATTGATGTGGATATTTGTTGACAATGGTTTATTTTTATTTGTGTTTTGTACATATTGGATGATATGTGTATATATGTGCTCATATATTTTTTTATTCTAATGCTATGACTTGATATACACAAGTTTTGCTTGTATGCCCTCACGGGTTAAGGGGGAGCTTGTCAGTAATCACAGGTGTTGGACAACATCTGTGACAATGCACTAAGTCGTTTGTACATTTTGTAATATGTTTTGTGAAGAAAGGCAAAAAGGGGGAGATTGTTAATGTTAGGTTTGGTGTTGTGACATTTGACCCAACATATCTTCTGAAGTACTGATTTGAATGTATAAAAATGTTGGGACAAATGTCATAACATTCGGACCAACATCTTCGAAAAACAGTTTTGACGTACTTCACGTTAAACAGTAATATTTTACTGTGTGGTAAAAACGACTTAGGCGTGGTGAATTGGAGCTGTGTAAAATGTGGTAGAAAGAGTTAAAGCTTGGGGAAGAAGTCGAGACGGAACAAGTCAAAGTTGTTGAGATTTTTACTCTTTAATCATCTACCACAAGCTGCCCACCTTTCCCTCAACTTCCACAACCAATTGATGAGTTTTTCAAGGAAGACTCTTTACTATAAATAGAGAGGTTACTAAAATGAATCAACATCCAGAATCAGAATGTAAAAATATCAAGAGAGCTCTCGGGATCTCTTTAATCTGGATCACAAGTGTTGCCTGAGTGTGTCGACAACATTCTGTCAAACATTACAATTGTTGTTTAGAATCTAGATTAGTTTTGTATGGAGCGATTGTAATGAGAGATTGTCTATGTCTACTTAGTTAGATTTTTGAGGAAGAAGTCATATGCGACTTCAACTTTTAATTCATTTCCGTTTTATATTGTAAATCTGTAAAGAAATGAATTTGTATTTTTGTATATAATATATATACAATACATCTTGTAATTGACCATCATAAGTTATATAATATTTATAACTTACGAAAATTTAAACTTTTGTGTTCTTTAAATTTCGCTGCATTTACTCTTTAAAGTTACTGTTTTGCTAAGTGTTGTTACTGGTGTCGGACGACATAATTGCCGACATTCGGAAACAGAATTTGCATTCGATTTAATTTCATCTATTTCATTTTGTTTTTATTTCCTATAGCGTTTGACACCCCTACAGATATGTTTTGTACCAGGAGCTATAATTGTGTTATGCCTTCTGTTTTTTTGGGTGATTGTATCACCAGTTTTGTGTTGTATTTTATGGTCATTCATAGCCCTCTCCGTTCTGTTTTGTTAATACACCACCCAGACAGTCATGTGGTTAATTGCATTATAAAGAAAACCATGCGGGCATGATATCCAGGAGATAAACTAAGTTTGTACTTTTCACACAAGAGAAATACAGATATACCATGTAAAAAAGAAACAAGTTATTATACGATAGAGATCATTATCAGCTTATTGATCATCACTGGTTGACAAACATGTAGTATCCAGTGAAATCATGTGCTGTTACTTTATTGTTAAGAGAGATCAAAAGGAGTAGCAATCAAACAAAGATCATTCTTTCTACTGGCAGCTACTCCTTCTGCTTCGGTCATGTCGAAATCATCCAGACTAACCCCATGAGGAGGCTTCCAGTCGAAGTGATACAACAACTTCGCTAAACAAAGCCCTACAGTAACTAAACCGGATAACATTCCAGGACACATTCTTCTTCCTGCGCCAAATGGAATAAATTCAAAGTGGTTTCCTCTGAAATCAACAGAACTATCCTCAAATCTCTCAGGTATAAAGCTTTCTGGATCATCCCAATATTTAGGATCTCTTCCTATTGCCCACGCATTCACTATGACTTTGGTTTTGATAGGTATATTGTATCCATCAATTTGTGTTTCTTCTCTACATTCCCTTGGGATTAATAGAGGAACTGCAGGGTGTACCCTTAGTGTTTCTTTTATCACTAATTTCAAATACTTCAACTCATCTAAATCAGTATCCTCAAATGTTTTCTTTCCTCGTAGGGCTTCTCTAACTTCAAGTTGTGCTTTCGCCATAACAGTTGAATTTTTTATCATTTCTGAGAATGCCCAAATAATTGTTGTCGATGATGTTTCAGCTCCTGCCATGAACATTTCCTGCACACAAAGGTTATCAAGATTTACCCAATTTTTCCTATTTCAAACTTGTGGTCTAGCATAAAAAGTCTTAACTTCAAAAGTTTAACTTTAACAAATACTAAATTGAAAAAGAAAATATATTCTTTTTTGATGGCACGACTAAACTTACAAAAACAATTGCTTTGATATTTTCATTTTTGATTGGGATTCCAAATTCCCCACTCTCCATGACTCGTAGTAGAACATCGATCAGGTCTTCACCTCCGGACTCACCATTACCTTTTTTACCATTTGCTCGATTTTCCCGATGCTCATTAATGAGCTTCTCCAGGATTACATCGACATTTTTGTGGGCCTTCAACAATCTGGACTTCATCCCACTGATCCTGTGAAGCCACTTGTGCGAAGGGAACAAATCAGCCACGTCAAATCCTGCAGACAATGATATTGCCTCTTTCACCAACATTATCAACTTATCTTGATCATGAACAACTTTCCCAAAAGCCGACCTACAAGTTACAGAACCTGTAAACCAAGATATTTTGTCTGATAGGTGTTGGGTATTTTTGCTCTATGGTACTTTATAAAGCAGTACGGGAAGTATATGACTATTACAAGTATTCGAAAGGATAAACAAAGATTCAATAATTCAACTAGTAATATGAAAATTACAATAGTTACACATGAAAACTGGAAATTCCAGTTTTGTAGAAGATGGAAAAATTGAAATTGTTTTTGCTGAGTCGAGTGTGGCACTCTGTCCTTAAGACAATATTGCCCCGTATGTATCCTTTATACGTCCTGGACAATTTGTCTCCCAAGATAAAACAGCAATGGAACACTTGAGCAAAGGAAACTCAAGAGCTACCGTGAAGAATATTGAGTAACGAAATGATGCCTTGGAAGTTGTAGGAAGAAAACTATTTTGGTTGTGTATTTTCGTGCACTGTTTTTCTGCATCTGTTTATGTATTTTCGTGCATATGTCTTAGTTCTCAACAATGGTGTAATGGGGTGTTTATATAGGAGAGGGAGGGGCTGTTTACTGCCTGAAAACTGCCTCCATAATAGCCAAATAATGGCCATTATGGAGGTAGTAAAGTCACCAACATAAATGGGAGAAAGACCAACTGTTTTGGCCATTATAGGAGGAGTAATTCAGCCAAAATAAATGGCTGAATTGAGTGCTTGGCATTTCTGTTTTTGACCGTCGAAATTCTGTTTTTCTGGAAATCCCAAACCCCAAACCAATTTCGAGTCTTATATACACAACAATTCTTTCTTCCTCTACCGATGAGGGAGAATTGAACACAATACCACACTTTCCATGCTTCAAACACCTTACTTCGTGGACCAATATCTCTTTCATTTCTCAATGAAATTTGACGATTCTTGGCCCTACGATTATCTACGTATTTAGTAGATCATGCATGTGTGAAGAACCGGATTCTCCAACATACGTAACACTAGTGTTTAAGCCGTTAAAGTTGGTCGGTCGCAACTCCCGCCAAAGGCAAATTTCCAACAATAGGTTGACCAACAGTCCAGAAAACCAACTCTGATTCTCTTCTTCCAACTCTCCGGTTGGGAAGGCTGTTTCAACATTCATGCCACGCAAGACTGCAATGGCCCATGATGTTAAGCTACTCCCAGGGGAGCACATGTACAAGTAGCCGAGGCTTTGAACTCGTCAGTAGATCCATCTACTTTGTACTCACTTTTGAGTATCCTTTTTCACAACCCAAAGGTTCTTTTCCCGGAGGAAGATCAACCATAACGCAAGTATGGTTCTATATGATGTAATATATTTCTCTCTTTAGCTTCTTTCCAAAGCAGTGCTTTTGGAGATAACAATTATTTGTTAATAGTCCATGGTTCGTTCTTAACCATACAAGCTAGAAGGAATGGAACAAGTCTTTGTCCCCTCTTTGCTCCGTCTTGGTTCAACATCTAGAATCCCTGAGTTCTGCAGATCTGGAATATTGAGTTCCGGATAGCCAGCAACTTTCGAGTCCTGTAGATACGGAACGTCTAGTTCCGGACAGTCAGGCCCTCGCGGGTTCTTGTTAACCTTGAGCAATTACTCCTTTTTCCTTTTCAAGGAAAGTTATCTTATAAGAATTCAACATTCTTTGACGCCAAGAGGCGATAAGTACTACTGTTATTTACAGATCCAGAGGATATGCAATCTGATCTTAGGTCGAACTTGACCTGTTTCGGTAGTCCAACTTCTACCAGGCCACCCCACATCACAACTTTTGTATGTGAGATCCTTTTCATGTCTCACACGGAGAGTTATCCTTATCCTTATGCGGAGTTCTGTTGAGAATCGCATTAGCGGTAAGGATCGCCTTGCCCCACATAATTTAGGCGTACGGGTTTGGCGCTATTAACACCGTTAGACTGAGGTGAGTAATGAACAGTCGTTTAATGAACGCTGCTTCACATTCTCCCCCTCTATCGCTATGAATTTCGCAATCCATAGGCTTAGTTAATGTTCAACTTCTGCTTTGTAGCGCTTATCCGCTTCAACAACTTCATCTTTGCTTTTTAACAAATAAAGGATTTCATACGTTGTACCATCATCAATGAAGATCACAACGTACTTGTCTCCCCCCTCTATTTTGTATAAACTTCAAATCACCCAAGTAGGTGTGACTAAGTTCTAGAGGAGCGGTGCTTCTTTCGTTATTCCCTTGACGGAATTTGGAAAGGTGATTTTGCCTCTTCGCCTACCTCACATTCATTTTGAGGGTTTATGTTGAAAGGAGGCAACAATCTCAATATCGTTAGCTTTTGAATGACTTACTATTTAACGTGTCTTAATCTATGATGGCATAGATGCACGGATTACAAATATATCATTCATTGGGCTATAGACATATTGTACCATTCTTAGTTATTACAGACCTGTTGGACTAGTCTCAAACCAACTTGACCAACAACGTCCCTTAAACCAAGTTAGGAACATGTATCACCTCTTTTAGAGCGATCTCATTCCCTGAAGTCCTATTGAGGACAACCTCTTCAGCCTCTTCGATTTTAGAGGTGGCGTTGCTTCACATGAACAACCTCTTGCCCGTGGTTAGGGCGTAACCGGATCATATGTGATCTCGATACTCTGGCCCACTTCAGTTGCTTTGGCAGACTGAGTGTCCAATTTCTTTACTGCCTTTCTTTAGGCCTTCAGATCATTTCAGACCTGGAAACTCTGGCCCACCTTACTAGGTGTCCATTACTTTTCTTATGAGATGAATTCGGGTCCTACTCCAGTCGCCCGGAGGCTTTATATGACCGAGTGTCCAATATCATCATATCAAAAAGAATTTTGGCCCACTCTAGTCGCCCGGAGGCTTTGTATGACTGAGTGTCCAATATCATCCTATGAAGGATCTTCTGCCAAATAGTATGACAGGTTCTACGTCTTTAACTTTTAGACTTCTTCCGTTATGATTGGTGCCCAGATAATTCTTGGCGCTTACTAAAGAGTTATAATAGTTTTCGCACAGTCAGTGGATCTTACTCCCTCGTATGTGCGAACATACTTTACCCACTTTTAATAATTACACTTAAAGGAACGGATCTTTTTAAGATGCTTTACAATCCAATCTTTAAACGGAAAAGAAGATGAGATTAAACTTCTGATTTTTAAAGCGTAAGGAATATAAATTATTTTCATATTCCTCCTTACTTTAATCCATTTTTAATCAGACATCATTTAATCTTTATTCTTGACAAGTAAGAAAAATACTCATCATCTAATCTTTATTCTTGACAAGTAAGAAAAATACTTATCCCAATTTCGGATTCTGGCTCACTTCAGTCACTTCATCAGACTGAGTGTCCAGTTCCTTCTTACCATTATTCGGATCTTTTGTCTGGGATAGATACAGGCCTTCTGCTGCAAGATAGAAGTACATCTTCAGTCTTCTCCTCTTGTCCCAGTTGACATCCTCAGGCTCTCGAGAGCGCTTGTTCCCACCAGTCTTGGTAGCGGTGACAGTATGAATACGTTCATCATCATCACTCTCTTCTACCAGAAAACCATTTCCATATCCTGATTTGGTCACACAACTTTTGACCGACATCTTTCGAACACTAATAGTAATACTATACAAATATTGTCTTAAGTTGTTGGGTATTTTTGCTCTATGGTACTTTATAAAGCAGTACGGGAAGTATATGACTATTACAAGTATTCGAAAGGATAAACAAAGATTCAATAATTCAACTAGTAATATGAAAATTACAATAGTTACACATGAAAACTGGAAATTCCAGTTTTGTAGAAGGAAAAATTGAAATTGTTTTTGCTGAGTCGAGTGTGGCACTCTGTCCTTAAGACAATATTGCCCCGTATGTATCCTTTATACGTCCTGGACAATTTGTCTCCCAAGATAAAACAGCAATGGAACACTTGAGCAAAGGAAACTCAAGAGCTACCGTGAAGAATATTGAGTAACGAAATGATGCCTTGGAAGTTGTAGGAAGAAAACTATTTTGGTTGTGTATTTTCGTGCACTGTTTTTCTGCATCTGTTTATGTATTTTCGTGCATATGTCTTAGTTCTCAACAATGGTGTAATGGGGTGTTTATATAGGAGAGGGAGGGGCTGTTTATCGCTTGAATCGCCTCCATAATAGCCAAATAATGGCCATTATGGAGGTAGTAAAGTCACCAACATAAATAGGAGAAAGACCAACTGTTTTGGCCATTATAAGAGGAGTAATTCAGCCAAAATAAATGGCTGAATTGAGTGCTTGGCATTTCTGTTTTTGACCGTCGAAATTCTGTTTTTCTGGAAACTTCAGGGACCAAACTGCACATCTGAAAGAATTCTGGTCCAAACTGTATATCTGAAACTTCTGGGATCAAACTGTACTTCTGGCAAAGTTTTCTGGCCCAAAAAGATAATATCAGAAGACCCGTGAACCCGTGAACCCGGAACCGGGACGGGCGGGCGGCGGCGGCGCGCGTGTGGTCTTTCCTCGAACCGAAGCACATCTAGGTCCTCCCTCCTTTAAACACATGGGATACCCCTTGGGGTCCCAAACCCCAAACCAATTTCGAGTCTTATATACACAACAATTCTTTCTTCCTCTACCGATGAGGGAGAATTGAACACAATACCACACTTTCCATGCTTCAAACACCTTACTTCGTGGACCAATATCTCTTTCATTTCTCAATGAAATTTGACGATTCTTGGCCCTACGATTATCTACGTATTTAGTAGATCATGCATGTGTGAAGAACCGGATTCTCCAACATACGTAACACTAGTGTTTAAGCCGTTAAAGTTGGTCGGTCGCAACTCCCGCCAAAGGCAAATTTCCAACAATAGGTTGACCAACAGTCCAGAAAACCAACTCTGATTCTCTTCTTCCAACTCTCCGGTTGGGAAGGCTGTTTCAACATTCATGCCACGCAAGACTGCAATGGCCCATGATGTTAAGCTACTCCCAGGGGAGCACATGTACAAGTAGCCGAGGCTTTGAACTCGTCAGTAGATCCATCTACTTTGTACTCACTTTTGAGTATCCTTTTTCACAACCCAAAGGTTCTTTTCCCGGAGGAAGATCAACCATAACGCAAGTATGGTTCTATATGATGTAATATATTTCTCTCTTTAGCTTCTTTCCAAAGCAGTGCTTTTGGAGATAACAATTATTTGTTAATAGTCCATGGTTCGTTCTTAACCATACAAGCTAGAAGGAATGGAACAAGTCTTTGTCCCCTCTTTGCTCCGTCTTGGTTCAACATCTAGAATCCCTGAGTTCTGCAGATCTGGAATATTGAGTTCCGGATAGCCAGCAACTTTCGAGTCCTGTAGATACGGGCGTCTAGTTCGGACGGTCGAACCTCGCGGGTTCTTGTTAACCTTGAGCAATTACTCCTTTTCCTTTTCAAGGAAAGTTATCTTATAAGAATTCAACATTCTTTGACGCCAAGAGGCGATAAGTACTCTTGTTATTCTGAGATCCGGAGGATATGCAATCTACGATCTTAGGTCGAACTTGACTGTTTGGTAGTCCAACTTCTATCAGGCCACCCCACATCACAACTTTTGTATGTGAGATCCTTTTCATGTCTCACACGGAGAGTTATCCTTATCCTTATGCGGAGTTCTGTTGAGAATCGCATTAGCGGTAAGGATCGCCTTGCCCCACATAATTTAGGCGTACGGGTTTGCGCTTGGCTAACACCGTTAGGCGAGGTGAGTAATGATCAGTCGTTTAATGAACGCTGCTTCACATTCTCCCTCTCTATCGCTATGAATTTCGCAATCCATAGGCTTAGTTAATGTTCAACTTCTGCTTTGTAGCGCTTATCCGCTTCAACAACTTCATCTTTGCTTTTTAACAAACAAAGGATTTCATACGTTGTACCATCATCAATGAAGATCACAACGTACTTGTCTCCCCCCTCTATTTTGTATAAACTTCAAATCACCCAAGTAGGTGTGACTAAGTTCTAGAGGAGCGGTGCTTCTTTCGTTATTCCCTTGACGGAATTTGGAAAGGTGATTTTGCCTCTTCGCCTACCTCACATTCATTTTGAGGGTTTATGTTGAAAGGAGGCAACAATCTCAATATCGTTAGCTTTTGAATGACTTACTATTTAACGTGTCTTAATCTATGATGGCATAGATGCACGGATTACAAATATATCATTCATTGGGCTATAGACATATTGTACCATTCTTAGTTATTACAGACCTGTTGGACTAGTCTCAAACCAACTTGACCAACAACGTCCCTTAAACCAAGTTAGGAACATGTATCACCTCTTTTAGAGCGATCTCATTCCCTGAAGTCCTATTGAGGACAACCTCTCCAGCCCCTTCGATTTTAGAGGTGGCGTTGCTTCACATGAACAACCTCTTGCCCGTGGTTAGGGCGTAACCGGATCATATGTGATCTCGATACTCTAGCCCACTTCAGTTGCTTTGGCAGACTGAGTGTCCAATTTCTTTACTGCCTTTCTTTAGGCCTTCAGATCATTTCAGACCTGGAAACTCTGGCCCACCTTACTAGGTGTCCATTACTTTTCTTATGAGATGAATTCGGGTCCTACTCCAGTCGCCCGGAGGCTTTATATGACCGAGTGTCCAATATCATCATATCAAAAAGAATTTTGGCCCACTCTAGTCGCCCGGAGGCTTTGTATGACTGAGTGTCCAATATCATCCTATGAAGGATCTTCTGCCAAATAGTATGACAGGTTCTACGTCTTTAACTTTTAGACTTCTTCCGTTATGATTGGTGCCCAGATAATTCTTGGCGCTTACTAAAGAGTTATAATAGTTTTCGCACAGTCAGTGGATCTTACTCCCTCGTATGTGCGAACATACTTTACCCACTTTTAATAATTACACTTAAAGGAACGGATCTTTTTAAGATGCTTTACAATCCAATCTTTAAACGGAAAAGAAGATGAGATTAAACTTCTGATTTTTAAAGCGTAAGGAATATAAATTATTTTCATATTCCTCCTTACTTTAATCCATTTTTAATCAGACATCATTTAATCTTTATTCTTGACAAGTAAGAAAAATACTCATCATCTAATCTTTATTCTTGACAAGTAAGAAAAATACTTATCCCAATTTCGGATTCTGGCTCACTTCAGTCACTTCATCAGACTGAGTGTCCAGTTCCTTCTTACCATTATTCGGATCTTTTGTCTGGGATAGATACAGGCCTTCTGCTGCAAGATAGAAGTACATCTTCAGTCTTCTCCTCTTGTCCCAGTTGACATCCTCAGGCTCTCGAGCGCTTGTTCCCACCAGTCTTGGTAGCGGTGACAGTATGAATACGTTCATCATCATCACTCTCTTCTACCAGAAAACCATTTCCATATCCTGATTTGGTCACACAACTTTTGACCGACATCTTTCGAACACTAATAGTAATACTATACAAATATTGTCTTAAGTTGTTGGGTATTTTTGCTCTATGGTACTTTATAAAGCAGTACGGGAAGTATATGACTATTACAAGTATTCGAAAGGATAAACAAAGATTCAATAATTCAACTAGTAATATGAAAATTACAATAGTTACACATGAAAACTGGAAATTCCAGCTTTTGTAGAAGAAAAATTGAAATTGTTTTTCTTGAGTCGAGTGTGGCACTCTGTCCTTAAGACAATATTGCCCGTATGTATCCTTTATACGTCTGGACAATTTGTCTCCCAAGATAAAACAAAGAATGGAACACTTGAGCAAAGGAAACTCAAGAGCTACCGTGAAGAATATTGAGTAACGAAATGATGCCTTGGAAGTTGTAGGAAGAAAACTATTTTGGTTGTGTATTTTCGCAATCGCTTTTTCTGCATCTGTTTATGTATTTTCGTGCATATGTCTTAGTTCTCAACAATGGTGTAATGGGGTGTTTATATAGGAGAGGGAGGGGTCATTTATCGCCTGAATCGCCTCCATAATAGCCAAATAATGGCCATTATGGAGGTAGTAAAGTCACCAACATAAATAGGAGAAAGACCAACTGTTTTGGCCATTATAAGAGGAGTAATTCAGCCAAAATAAATGGCTGAATTGAGTGCTTGGCATTTCTGTTTTTGACCGTCGAAATTGCTTTTTCTCGAAACTTGAGGACCAAATCGCACATCTGAAAGAATTCTCGTCCAAATCAGATATCTGAAACTTCGATCAAACTGTACTTCGGCAAAGTTTTCTGGCCCAAAGATAATATCGAAGACCCGTGAACCCGTGAACCGGACAGGGCGGGCGAGGCGGCGGCTGCGGCGTGTGGTCTTTCCTCGAGCCGAGCACATCTAGGTCCTCCCTCCTTTAAACACATGGGATACCCCTTGGGGTCCCAAACCCCAAACCAATTTCGAGTCTTATATACACAACAATTCTTTCTTCCTCTACCGATGAGGGAGAATTGAACACAATACCACACTTTCCATGCTTCAAACACCTTACTTCGTGGACCAATATCTCTTTCATTTCTCAATGAAATTTGACGATTCTTGGCCCTACGATTATCTACGTATTTAGTAGATCATGCATGTGTGAAGAACCGGATTCTCCAACATACGTAACACTAGTGTTTAAGCCGTTAAAGTTGGTCGGTCGCAACTCCCGCCAAAGGCAAATTTCCAACAATAGGTTGACCAACAAGCCAGGCTTAGAATTGATGATAGATGAGACAAGACTTGACATCTCTTCTTGTCGAATTGAGTTAAATGATTTGACCATCTTCGCGCTAAGAAGTTCCAGGACACATATTTTGCGCATATTTCTCCAGTAATCACCATATGGACATAGTGCTATGTCCGAGTAATTGTAAAAAATAATACTTCCGGCCATACTCGGAGGCCTAGTTGCAAAGCGAACGTCTTGAGTTTTCATAATTTCTTTTGCCATTTCAGGTGAAGATACAACAATGGCTGAAATTTCTCCGAGTTGTAAGTATGCCAGTGGCCCATATTTTTGCGATAGGTTTCTGAGAGTATGATGTGGCAAGAGTCCAGTCATTAATTGGTGCAAGTTCCCGATAAAAGGTAACCTCCATGGACCAGGAGGCAATTTTTTGTTTAAGGTCTTTGACTGAAATAGACGGAATAAGAAGTAAAGGAATATCAAGAGTGAAGTAAAGATGATGAAGGGTAATTGCTGAGTCTCCATTTTTAGAAAGGATGAAATGGGATATTATCTTATGGATACATGCTTCTTGTTTATATAACGAGCTAATTTTACATGTTTGAAGACTAAAATCTTGTACTGTGACTTTTCCTTTGTAGAAAATTCAAAGTTCTTCATATTATTATGATTATTATTATTTTTTATATCCAGTTTCCGACGGCTCTCAACAGGTTCGAACCCACACTGCAGACCTCCAGCTGAATTTTAGATTCCCCTCATTTGTCATCCAATTATGTCCGGGACAACTTCTTCATATTATTAAATTCATAAGAAAACGTGCACTCACTACGTCATACTTTCCATGGGACCATGTTTGTTTAATGCTAATGGTTCTATCAATGAGAACTATTGATGTTGGTGAGTGGAGAGCAATGTGATGGCGTGCCAAGAGGTGCTTCAAATGGTTAGAAAAATATATGACAATAATGACCATGAACAAAATGAGTACACAAGCAACTTATCTAATAAAATATTGTGTCGGGTTATGTGACCTAAGAGTTACGGGTTCAAGCCGTGAAAATAATCTCTTGCAAAAATGTAACGTAAGGCTGGGTACAATAGACTCTTGTGGTCCAGCTAGCGGGAGCTTAGTGCACCGGGCGGTCCTGCCCTTTTTGTCCTGCGAGCCACCACTACTAAAAAATCTCTATTTTCTCACTGAATTTTTCACTGAAAAATGTTGTTCAGTGGCTATTTCCCATCGAATGTCCATGGGAAAATTATAAATATAGTAGTCTTTTCATACGAAAAAATTAAAAAGTTTTCAAACGTTTCAATGAAAACATGTTTCTCATCATGCGTTTCTCCAGTGAGCTGGTTTGATGAAAGTAAGGTGGAAATCATGTTTATAGCATAAATTTTCCACGGAATGTGATGGAAAAACCTCTATTTCTAGTTGTGCACTGCCTTAAAAGTTAAAAGTTATTTTGCCTCTATTAGGGGCAAATCGTTTGAGACGGTTCATTTTCCAAGGTTCCATAATAGTCCTGGTCCACGCGTTACTAAGAATTAATATTTTTTGCTATGATGATCATTTTTAGTTATTACTTCTACTCATGTTTTTACACGCATGTTAATTAATATAGGTTTGGTTACGCCTCAATAGGATTAATAGAGTAAAACCTAGCCCCTTTACTTGTACTTTTTCTTTGAGATTCACTTTTATTATATACTAGCGGCGGTAGCCCGAAGCCCGAGCCCAACATGAACAATGTTATATTATTTTATTATACATTGTAAAATAAATCAATAATAATATGTACTATTAGTGAATATTAGTAGAATATTCACCATATATTTTGTAATTATTAGTGTTGTATAATTATGGTAATTATAGGATCCTTTTTGTATTAGAATTCCACATTGTACACACTATATATATTGTATTACTGAGAAAGGCTCCCTAAGAAAGATTAATACAATTCTACATGGAATCAAGAGCCAATATTTTCTCCTTACCCCCTCTCCTATATTTTTTCCGGCGCTGAATCCAGCGATATACAATAATACAATCAGTATACGCTGATATACCATCGGTATACACTGTTATACCTCTTATATACAACCTCATATACCTCCTCATTTCTCCAACAGGTTGTATACCACCGGTATACGTGGTTACACCTCTCATATACAGTGCCCTCAACCTACCAAAAAAAAAATCTTTTCGGCAACCCTCATGGCAGAACACAGCCAAGCCGGTTTTTCTGGCCACAGCAGGAGCACAACGGTGGATTGGGCCTTCAGCAAATCCTTAGTCCAGCCGCAGCCCAGAACCATGGGAGCCCTTCCACCGGGCCTTTGTCACCAAGCCCCTGCAGCCATACAGTGGCCCAGTAGTATGGGCTCGACTCCACCAGGCCACATCCGACAGGCCCAATATCCTGGGGCCCATCAGTCCATCCCAGGTCTAACCCAAGCCGAATTGGGCCAGGTTTTTGGCACTTTGATCCATCAACTGTCCGATAATGTGTGGTATATGGATACGGGCGTCACGTCTCATCGCACCAATAATTTTGGTAATATTCCTCAACTACACAAGTTACAAACTCCACAATCTATTATGGTCGGTAATGGTCATCACATTCCAATTCTAGGATTTGGCCACATCTTTACCCTACCACTGCATCCCTACTTCTCTCTTAAAAACATCCTTTATTCCCCAAACATCATCAAAAACTTAATTTCTGTTAGAAAATTTTCCACCGATAATTTCGTCTCAATTAACTTTGACCGTTTAGATTTTCTGTAACGAACCTCCGTACCGGGAAACTACTTACGAGATGCAATAGTGAGGGGAACCTATATCATTTCCTATCCACGTCCGTTGCTAGTGTCCACCATCCCACATCTCTAAATGCCCTTGTCACTCCTCTCACCATTTTAACAACCATATCTCCCTCAACGTGACATAGTAGACTTGGTCATCCGGGTTCTCACGTTTTTTATTCTCTTAAAAATCAAAATTTAATCCAATGTAACAAAGGGAATCTTTCTCATAGTTGCTCCTCTTGTCAGTTAGGGAAACACGTTAGACTACGATTTACGGCTTATATGACTACTACTTTCTCTCCCTTTGATATTATTCACATTGATTTATGAACATCTCCCATAACTAGCAACTTAGGCCATAAATATTATTTGGTATTTTTGGATGATTTCTCTCATTTACTTTGGGTCTAACCACTCAAACTCAAATCTCAAGTGTTCTCCAAATTTGTTGAGTTTCGTACACTAGTTAAAACGCAATTTGAAAAAGACATAAAATTGTTTCAATGTGATAATGGTCGTGAGTTCAATAATTCCATATTACATAAATTTTGTGCGGCTAATGGCATGATCTTTCATTTCTCGTACCCCCATACCTCCACTCAAAATGGAAAAACTGAAAGAATTCTCTGAACCATTACTAATATGATTTGTACCCTCCTTTTTCATGTGTCTCCCCCCCCCTACTTTTTGGGTATATACACTAAAAATGGTAGAACTCATTCTCAATATTTTACCTACCCGTGCAATTCAAAATAGGACACCCATCGAAATTCTCTATCGTTGAGTCTCTACCTATGACCATCTTAGAATTTTCAATTGTCTATGTTACCCTAATCTGACATCCACGGCCCCCCCACAAATTGGCACCCAGATCTACTCCATGCGCCTTCCTAGGCTTCCCATCGAACTATAGGAGGTACCTGTGCTATGAACTATCCACCGACAAAATCATAATCTCACGCCACGTCACTTTTGCCGAGTATGTTTTCCCGTTTGCAACATTAAAATATTCTGAGTCACTAATTACAAATTTCTTGATGATTTGGACACATCACCGCTTGTCCACCAAGCTCTCCGACACTCTACCACTGTTCCGGCATCAGTCAGCACTCTGCCACCACAACCTCCCGTCACTGCCACTACTGGCGGTCAGTCCTCCACTGGCACCACCACTACTACCTAATCACCATCACTGCCTCATACCGCTGCCACTATCGGCAGTTCCCCCGAAGAGTCATAGTCGCCGCCGATTGCCTCTCCTCCCATCAGCAATCGGTCGGCCATTATCTCCCTTCCTCATCCCGATGTCTCATATCCTCCCCACCGGCATTCTCCCCTGGTAAATCCAGTAGCATCACCACCGGCCATTAGCAGTCTAATCAGACACCCTTACCCAACTACTGTACAGGCCACCCCGACCCAACACAATTCCCAGACCCAAAACCTCCTCACCCCATCACAGAACCCACAACCTCCACCCACCATCACAGAACCCATAACCTCCACCCACCATCTTCCCATCACCGGTAATGTCTCCAGCACACCAGCCGATGTTGATCTACTCAGATGTCGTCCTTCACAAACCCAGCATCACAACCCGACACCACTGCCCCAATATCATTGTCCCCAAACCCAGCATCGAATACTATCACCACAAAACTAGTACCCTGCTCCACTGCCCGATCTAGCTGTACACCCGACACCGACCCCATAATATATCAGACTACCCTTCCAACCCTTGCCCCCACGCACTACATGGAAACTCGTGCCCAATACGGGATTTCCAAACCAAAGGTCCACTTCAACCTATCTACCCAAATCATATCCTCAATTCCTAAAAACCCAAAATTAGCCAAAAAAGATCCTAATTGGAATGCGGCCATGTGTTATAAATTTAATGCTTTAACGAAACATCATACTTCGGATTTGGTTCCTAGATCGGAAGGGGTGAATGTGATCCGATGCATGTGGCTTTTTCATCACAAATTCAGAGACATTGGTAACCTAGAGAGATATAAGGCGAGACATGTGGATAATGGCATTAATCAACATGAGGGTATGGATTTTGGTGAGACATTCAATTCGGTTGTTAAACCGACTACCATTCGCACAGTTCTGAGTATTTCTATGGGTAAGCATTGACTCATTCATCAGCTTGATGTAAAAAATGTGTTCTTACATGGGGATTTAAAAGAAATTGTTTACATACATCAACCGTCTGATTTTGTCCATCCAGCAGCCCATCAGTATGTATGTCGTCTCCGTAAGTCACTTTATGGTTTGAAACATGAATAATGAATTATCAGACCTGTTGTGCGAAAATCTAATAGATGAAACATAGTCTGCAAATCTTTTATACCAAGCCCGTGGGGCCTGCTTAAGCCCATACAAGGACTTCTTCAATAAACAGGCATGATGAGGATATTTGGGGTCGCGAAAACCTACGGGCTGATGCATGTAAACGGTCTCCTTAAGATCACCATGTAAGAAAGAATTCTTCACATCTAACTGATGGATAGACCAAGCTTTCGAAAGAGCCAAACTGAGAACAATGCGAATGGTAGCCGGTTTGACCACCGGACTAAATATCTCACCACAATCCACGCCAACCTGTTGAGTTTTATCATCACCTACAAGTCGAGCCTTATGTCTCGCAAAAGAACCATCAGAATTATCTTTGTGAGTAAAAATCCACATAAACCGAATAATATTAACACCAGGAGGACGGAGGACCAACTCCCACGTCTTATTCGCAATAAGAGCATCATACTCGTCAGTCATAGCTAATTTCCAATTCATGTCATTTAGGGAAGACACTAGGTTACGTGGTAGAGGGGATTTTGAGACATTGGAATTGAGATTAAAATGTTGTTTTGGTTTAAAAACGCATCTTTTAACTATGAGTGATTGGACCTTGACTCAAGGAGGAAGCGGGAGGATGTTGGGCTGGTGACGGACTGGCCAGCAGGTCTGCTGGCCCAACAACGGAAACTGGAACTGGGCTGAATAATCGGCCCAGTTGCTGGTCCCGAGACTATATCACGGGGCAGTGGATCCGACACTGTGGCAGGAGGTCCAGCGGGCAGTGGGCCCGTTGGCGGATTTTGGGTGCGGGATAGGTCCGAAAAATAGTGGATAATATACGGAGAGACGGCGTCGTCCAAAAAATTATATGAACTCGGCTCGGGACTACTCACGTTAACAAATATAAATTGGGTTTCATAAAAAATAACATGATGACTAATGATGATTTTATTAGAGGATAAATCAAAACATTTGTAACCACGATGATTAGACGGATAATCCAAAAACACATAAGGGGTAGAACGAGCCTGAAGTTTGTTAATTGTGGTGGACGGAAACAATGGATAACATAAGCACCCAAAGACCCTCAGATGTGAATATGAAGGAGTCTTATTATATAAGATTTGAAGGGGGGAGGAATATGTCAAACCTTTGGTAGGAAGAATGTTAAGAAGATATGTAGTCATTTGTAGAGCATGATGCTAAAATGAAGGGGGTACGGAAGCATGGATCAATAAAGTGCGGACAATATTATTAATGGTACGAATTTTGCATTCGGCTTTCCCATTTTGTGAGGACGTATGAGGACAAGAGAAATAAAAATGTATTCCATTATTACCACAAAACTCCAGAAACATCTCATTATCATATTCTTTGCCATTATCACAATGAATATTTTTTATTTCCCGTTCGAATTGGGTACGGATGAAAGCTCTAAATGTTAAAAAAAAAAGTGGTAAATGTGAGATTTTTTCGCTAACGGAAAAGTCCATAAAAAATTAGAATAATCATCCAAAAATAAAACATAATAACGATGGCGCAAAGAACTAAGAACAGGAGATGTCCATAAATCGCTATAAATAATATCAAATGACATTAAAGTATGAGAATTAGAGTCTACAAATGGCAATCTAACAAATTTTCCTAGAGAACAAGATTGACAAATCGGAGTACTACGTGCACCCTTACACGAAATAAGATTGTTTTTATGTAAGGAAGAAACAATAGACGACCCAGGGTGACCCAAACGTGCATGCCATAAGGAAGGAGCGAGAGCTGCAAAAGTAGATGGCAAGGCTTGACTTGAGAGACCAGATGTGGGCGTGATAGGATAAAGATCTCCCCTACTATAACATCTCATGAGAACAATCCCCGTCTTGAAATCCTTCACAGAAAACCCAGAAGGATCAAATTCAACAAAAATGAAATTATCAGTGGTGAATTTACGGACATACACCAAATTTTTAATTAATTTAGGGCCATGAAGGGTATTTTTCAAGATAAGAGTTGGATGGGGGGGAGACAGTTTTATGACCATAACCACGAATTAGAATTGAATTGTCATTACCAACAATTATACCACGATTATTGCTCAAATTGGAATAAGATGTGAGAGTACCTTGGTCGGACGTCATGTGTGTAGTGGCTCCGGTGTCCATGTACCAATTCGCATTTTGAGGATTTAATATAAGTGTGTGCATCGCGGCTTCAATGTCAGTAGGGGTGGGGCCCGCTGCATGGTGGGCTTGGAGGGAACGAGGCCCAAGTACGTCGGATGGTTGTCCCGACCCAGTATTACCTATCGGGTTTCAATGTGGGCAGAAATAATTGGGCCTGCTTGGCTACTGAAACTGGGCCCAGTTCTAGTGGGCAATGTACATCGGAAAATAGGGGTTGTTAGGCCCAGGCCCACTAGCCCAGTTCCACGACCATGGGCCCCAGGGCTGTGGCCAGTTGACTTGCGGCCCACTGCCCCGAGGCCCATTTCCACCCCCATTATTGCCACCTCGGTTTCCGCCATTATTTTTGCGATTCTGACCCTTTTTGCCGCTACCGTTGTTGCGGTTTTATCCGAAATTGTTGGAGGCGGATGGAGAAAAACTGGACTCGATCATCATGACGACAGAAGGGGACCTAGTGGCCGCTTTCTTACTAAGTCGGCTTCTTCGAGCGAGAGTATGAAACGGGCCTGATAAAACTGTGGAAGAGGACGGCTCTGACGAAGAAGCGTACCGACGTCACTATAGGCCTCAGATAGGCCTGCAACCATCTGAAGGACAAGACGGTCGTTGGTAACAGGTGCACCAACGTTGCGGAGTTGGTCCGCCAATTCTTTCAACCTTTTGCAATATGCTGAAACGTTGGGGAAATCTTCCATATTGACGTGGGAGAATTCCTGCTCAAGGGTAACAACACGAGAATTCTGATTATCTTGGAATATATCACGTACTCTATTCCAAGCTTCCATCGATGTAGCGTCTAGTTCAATAATCGTTTGCAACAGGTCAGTAGATATAGTGGAGTAAATCCTCTAAAGAACGGTAGCATCAAGAGTCGTCCATAATTGAGGATCATCCTCGGGTTTAGGGACCCCCGTATCCGCAGAAGCTGCGGGGATAATGTGATGGAGGACTTGATGCGAGCGTGCGTGAACTTTGAACAGTTCGGCCCACATCGCGTATTGGACGTTTTCTATTTCAAGAATGATAGGGATGTGATTCTTGATGTTAGAAACAGTAAGGGCATGGTGAAACGTGTTCTTGGCCATAACAGCAACGAACGACGTGACGAAGGGATTTGGAAGAAAATTTGGAAAGAGAAAAGGCAATATCGGGCACGGAAACCGAGAAGAAGGGCTCGGAGACCGATGCTTATCAGACGAAAAAGTGAAGAGAAAATACAAGACCTAGACTTCTGATACCATGAAAGAAATAATCTCTTGATTATTTTCATTAATGAAAGAGTATATATACAATTTACAATTTTTCATAATAGAAAAATCCTATTTCTATTCTAATACCAAACCCTATTCTAGTTGTACAAGAATCTTATAATTATGGTAAGTGTACAAGTCTAATTTAATACAATATTTACATTAAAAATTAACTCCAAAAACCGTGATATACACAGGCTTGTATACCGTGTATACCACGGTTTCACATATGAAAAGTTTCCTTGTGAAACCGTGATATACATGGTATACAAACTCATGTATATTTGGTATATTTAACACCTTAATAGTTCATTTCCATCTGCAATACAACTTGGGTGATTTTTGGCAAGGTTAGTTGCCCTAACCTTGATAGTCTCTCTATGCTCCTCAAATCTTGAAATAGTTCTAGGAGTATTGCGGATTTTCAAGATTCTGTCGATCTTGCATACTGGAGTCTTTTTGATTAACCAGCTTGACTGAAATATGATTTCCACTATGTTTCTACGTGTGTCCTCTGGACCCAATTCAGACACTGCCAGTTCATATTAATCATAAAATCAGTAAATAACAACAGAATAAAATAGAGACACAAAAGGATAAGGTATTGAGCAAGTTATGTTATGTTTAATTGTTTTTTTCTTTTTACCGTGTGATATATGCTGGCTAAGAGGAACAGAAAAAGATTACATATTTAGGTAGGGCGCCCAAGTCGTGGTTCTTCAATTGCATTCTTGTTGTAAAAAAACTATTGACAAACATATATAGTTGAGTAGTTTAATTCAAAATCCTAAAGTATTTTAAAAAAAATCCACCTTTCAAACTTTAAAATTGAAATACTCCTACTAATGTTAAACTTGAAAAAAGATTTATTGCATTCTTAGTATCATTATCATACAAGAGAATAATGGAGTTTTCTTATTAATTAAAAGACAAATAATGAACACGAGAAAATAATAAATTTTATAAAATTAATTATAGCTTTTTAATAAAGATGGTAGATAACTTTTTGTACTAATAATTTTTTAAGGTAATAAATTGATTTGAAGAGTATTTCAAATAAGATAATTGTAAGAATGTTGCCTTCAAAATTTCACTTTAATTGTGCAAAATTAAAGTCACTCAGCTAGACTATGTTATCTATGGTTATTGTATAGAGGGATGATATGAAATCATAAGCTGCTTTTGTAGAGAATTTTTATAATTCTTAGTTTTTCAAGTATAGCTATATTTTGCTGACATATTCTGTTTAATGTAGGTTTTGTAAATTTTATGCTTGATATTGTCTGAAATTTCACAGGAAAGATTGTTAAGATTAATAGTCCCTTATGTATGATAGTGTATAGTGTATAGTGTATAGTGTATAGTGTATAGTGTATAGATTGTTAACACTAGATTCCGCAATGGGTTCGAATGGTTAACCTAGTTATTGTGCCGAATTTTTATAGTGTTTGCATTCCCGATAATCCAGTGGAGTTCCTTGTCACAAATTTCCTTCACGTAGAAAATATTCTTCCATATATGTGAGTCATAGTTTTAATTCACCTTTTTTTTTAAAAAAAATTGTAACTCTCTTCCACTTTATAAAGTGACATCTTCTTTTCTCTTTGGTGCTTCTCCAAGGAAAATTTCTTTGACTAACATCGATATTATTAGTAATGACTTTTGGAAGGATGTAGAGTTACATGACGTGATTAAAAATGGCTGTGAGGATAGACTTTGTAACGGTGGTTCTTCCCGCTATATTTAAAGAATATGTCTTCCAACCTTTGAGTTTGTTGGTTTTAATTTTACCAAAAGAACGGTTAACCACTTCTCTTTATGCCAATCTCATTTTATACTAAGAAGATGTTGAAAAATTTTAATTGTTTTGATGTAGTTTCAGTGAGAATTTTTATAATCCTAACACACTTGAGAAAAAATAAAGAATTTAGTGTTTCTCAAATTGAATATTTTAAAATAATCGAGAGTGTAATATTTTTAATGAACTATACTTGGATTGATATAACTTATGTTGTTAGCATATTGAGTAGATACACTCATAACCCTAGTAGTGAAAATCAGAATGCTCTGTATTGTTTGCTAAGATATTTGAGTATGGATGGTGTTTGCATTTTAATAAATTTCTTTTTGTTTTAGAATTTTTTTGTGATGCAAGTTGGGTATCTGTCAATGATAAAGTTAGCCCTACTAATGACTATGTATTTACTTTGAGGGCATGTGCTATTTCATGAAAGTGTTCCAAATAGACTTGTATAATATGTTTACCATAAAATTTGAGTTCATTGTTTCTTGAGTTGGCAGCGCAAGAAGTTAAGTGACTGGGAAGCATTTTGGCAGTTATGCATTGTGGGAAAGACAAGTTTGGAATTGCTAAGAACAATGTGTACCATAACAAAAAAATTAAAAATTCAAATTGAAGTTGAAGTTTTGTACAAATGTCACAAACAAACATTAATTTCAATTCAAAACTTTAAATTCCAGCTCCAAATTACATGGCCAAATGAACCCTTAACATTATACTAAGATTATGGTATAAATAATTCTGAATTATGTATATCAAAATAATTTTTCTAAAGAAAAAAAATGCCTATATATTAAAAATGACTCACAAATGGCCTATTTAACCTATTAGCCTAAAAATACCCTCAACGTTTTCTTTGGGCTCAAATATACTCTTGGAACTAACATATATGTAACTTGAGTCTTTAAAATAGTCTGGTGACATATTCTAAGCTTATTACGTTTTTAATTCAGAATTAAATTAAAATTCACCCGTTTATTGAAAATTTATCCCACCTGACTCATTTTTAGTTTAAAAAAAAAAGAGAAAGAGAAGAGATCCAGCAAATAACATTAAACTTACAGTTGGGGATGCTTTCATAATAAGTAAAGAATTGATTTTTCAGCTCCATAAATATTCCACATACTGTGTCACATTTTTGTCAATCTTTTCAGCAAATCAGCAGGAAAGTAGGGCTTTTTTTGTGTTTTGAGACGTATCTTAAACAAATATTTTTTCTTCCAGGAGAACTGTTCTTCTTACATCTGGGTTCAAATGAATTAAATCTTCCAAAACCTACAGAAAAAGCAGCTTGCCCTCCTTCATAACCTATTGACCCTTTCTTAAGATTTAGAGCGTCAGCGAAAAGTCCTTGTTAATGTTAGATTTGGTGTTGTGCCATTTGACCTAACATATCTCCTCAAGTATTGATATGAATGTGTAAGTATATTGGGACAAATGTTGCACAACATTCGTACCAACATTTTCTGAACAGATTTTATCTTACTTCACGCGATGCAGTAATATTTGTGTAAATATTACTATGAGGTAAAAAACGACTTGGCATGGTAAAAAGGAGCTGGTAAAAAACGAGTGAGGACTAAGTCAAAAATTGTTGCTTGTCGTGAGGATCAAGCCAGAGGTGTTGAGATTATTACTCCCTGATCTTCTCCAACCAATCCCACCAACAGTCCACATTTCCCTCAACTTTCACAACTGATCGATGAGCAATTCAAGGAAGACTTTCTACTATAAATAGAGAGGCTACTGCAGAGAATCGATATCCAGAACCAGAAAGTAAAAATACCAAGAGAGCTCTCGGGATTTCATCTCAGAAATCTGGATCACCAGTGTTGCCTGAGTGTGTTGACAACATTCTGTCCAACATTACAATTGTTGTTTAGATTCTAGATTAGTTTTGTATGGATTAATTGTAATGAGAGGTTTTCTATGTCTACTTAGTTAGATTTTTCAGGTAGAAGTCATCTGCGACTTCAACTTTGAATTCCTTTCCGTTTTATCTTGTAAATCTGTAAAGAAAAGAATTTGTATAGTTGTATTTAATATATATACAATACCTATGTGTTCTTTAAATTTTTGCTGCATTTACTCTTCAAAAATTTCTGTTTTGCTAAAGTATTGTTACTGGTGTCGAACGATAGAATTTTCGACATTATGAAACAGAATTGGCATTCGAGTTTATTTCATTTTTGTTTTTATTATTCCATAGTCCCCTTCAAGTGGTATCAGAGCCGACACTTAACACAATAAGTGTTTGGTCCTGTTGTCATAAGCTATGGATCCGGCAAATTCAATTATTGGTAGGCTTACTATTTTAGATGGATCAAATTATGCCTATTGGAAGATTCGCTTACGTTCTCATATCAAATCAATTGATGTTAGGGCATGGAGATCTATAACCAATGGGTATGTTGTTCCAAAGTTGCCACCGGATGAGGAAGGTGACATTCTTGTTAAACCTGAATCCGATTGGACTACAGAAGAAACTAATAATACTAGCTTTAACGAAAAAGCCTTAAATGCAATTTTTTGATGGGTTGATATGTATATGTTCAAACTCATTCAAAACTGCCACACGGCTAAGGATGCATGTGATACTTTACAAATTCATTATGAAGGTAGCTCAAGTGTTTGTCGAACAAAGCTACGCATGCTCACGAGTAAATATGAACGTTTAAGGATGGAAGAAGTGTATGATATTAAATCTTATTTTGAAAAGTTGATTGGCATCTCAAATGAATGTCAAGTGCTAAGTGAACCATTAATCAACACTCAACTTGTTGAAAAGGCTCTCTGTTCTCTTTCTGAAAAGTTCAATTTAAAGATTTGTGTTATTGAAAAAGCTCACAATTTTGTCACAATGGACCTTCATACCTTGATGAGCATTCTCAAAACTTATGAGATGAACATTGAGAATCAAAATGAATTGTATAAAAGCAAGAATGTGGCACTTTAAGTTCAATCCTTGGAGAGTCAAATCGAAGAAGAGGATGGGAATCTTAAAGAAATTGGTGATGGTGCAAATGTTGCCTTACTCACTCGAAAATACAATTTGATGGTGAGGAAGTTTAACAATGAGAGAAATCAATCTAAATCTAACGAGCACCAAAACCAAGTCTTCAATCAAAAGCCCACTAGATTCCTTCCAAATGTACAAAAATGAAATCAACTAAGAAGAACCAACTCAGATCGTACCAAATTTGATCCCAAACAACTTAAGTCCGTGTAGTGTCATGCATGCTCGGGTTGGGGTCACTATGCTAACGAATGTGCAAACACTCTTAGAAAATTTGGTAAGAACCTATGTGTTTCTCTTAGTGATTATGAAGGAGAAATGGAAGGAGATCGTGAAATTGAAACACAAGCAATGCTGGCTACTGTTTTCAAACAGTCTCTATCGGATAATGTAGATGTCGTATACAATGTTGTCTCATATGCCACGACATTTGCTCCAACCTCAGCAACGACATCAACATCCTCAGCGACATCCGAAATGTATGAATTCTTTAACTATTCTGATGTTAATAGCTTTAGTGGTTCTATTTCTGTTAGTGAGGCTGATTGTATGAAACAAGTTAAATGCAAAGATGATGTGATTAATGAATTACAAAGTATTTGTAAAGCCTTAATCATAGAATCCAAGCAACTTGACAAAAAGGTAAAATTTTTAACTCATGAGAATTTAGTATTAAAAGGTACGATAACCCGACTTGAGGTTGCACTTACCAAAAAGGATATTGAATTTGGTAAGATCCATGAAAATTTGGATTTAGCCGAAGCAACCTTCCATAAGCTCAACACGGGGACTTCGAAATTGAATGAGATACTCAACTTTAGTAAACCTTCACATGCAGGAATTGGGTACGAAAACTCTCTTAAAACCATATTCTCTAATCTATTTGATAAAAATGAGAAAATATATTTTGTAAAAGAAAAATGGATGAATAATAGGTTCTTATATATGTCAAAGAATATAAAGTTTGTGTGTCATCATTGTAACTCCCTGGACACTTAAAACCAAACTATTTCAAACTTCAAAATTCTATGAGCAGAATATTGCCTAAAATGTTGTCCAACATTCCGGATAACAATCGAAGCAACATTTCTGAGCCAAAAGGTAAAAAATGTTTTAAGAGAGTTTGAGTTCCTAAAAAGTATGTAACATGTAATGTTGCTATAACTGCATTAAGAACTAACATTTCAAATTCTCAGTACTTTGATAGTGGATGTTCTCGCCACATGACATGTACAAAAGATTTTCTAAAGAACTATGAGTTGACTTATGGAGGTGGCAGTAAAAGCAAAATAATTGGAAAAGAGATCTTGAATGTTTCTGGATTTGCAGCCTTAAGAAATGTCTTACACGTTGAGGGCTTAATGACTAATTTGATTAATATTAGTCAACTGTGTTATGACGATCTTGAGGTAAAATTTAATAAGAATTGCATGTAAAGTTACGAATGAAGTAAATATATGTGTCATGACATGTACAAGAACATGTGACAATTGATATCTTATTGTAAGACAAGAAACATGCAATAATGCTAAGGTCGATGACACAACACTATGGCATCAAAAGTTGGGACATGTCAACTACCGCAATTTAGAAAAATTGGTCTCATATGAAGCGGTTAGAGGCATACCCAAACTTACTCATAAAGATAAAACTGTCTGTGAAGATTGTTTGAAAGGTAAGCAAACCCATGTCTCTCATAGTATTGTCCAACATGATAGACAACATTCAGATACGTCTCACTGTTTTCAATTGCTACATATGAATTTAATGGGTCCAGTTGAAGTAGACAATCTAGGAGGCATGAGGTATTCCTTTGTGATAGAAGATGATTTTTCTAGATATTCTTGGATATATTTTTTGAAATAAAAATCACAAATGTTTGACATGTTTAAAATCTTGCACTTTAGAATTAGAAATTTATTCTATTCTCCTATTTTTTGGATTAGATCCGACCATGGAAAAGAATTTGAAAATAGTTCATTCACAAATTTTTGTGAGAAAAAGGAAATTATTCATGAGTTTTCTGTTCTCAAAACTCCTCAACAGAATGGGGTTGCAGAACGGAAGAATATGACATTGCAAGAAATGGCTAGAGTGATGCTTAGTTCTAAATATTTGTCAAAATGTTTATGGGCAGAAGCCTTGAATACTGCTAATCACATCGCTAATAGAGTCTATTTGAGGCCAGGAACAAAGATGACACCCTATGAGAATATAAATAGAAAGAAACCAAACTTGCGTTACTTTCATATTTTTGGGTGTATTTGTTATATTTTAAATGATATGGATCATTTGGCAAAATTTGACTCTAAGAGTGATAAAAGATTTTTTGTTGGCTATTCACAAAATAGCCATGCTTATCGAGTATACAATCTGAGATCCATAACTGAACAAAAATTTGTAAATGTTATCTTTGATGATCTTTCTGATGTTTCAAGAAAAACTATTGAAAATAATATTATAGATATAGTGGAAAGTCCACAGAGTGTAGAAGAATCAGATGTTGCCACAAATGTTGTCACACCTGAAGCAACATCCGAAACAGTAATAGAGACCACATAGGCCACAGATGGGGAGTCAAGTGTTGAATTATTAGACCAAGTTCGTAGGGACCCCTCATCAAGGATTAGAAAGAATCATCCAATGAGCCAAGTGATAGGGGGAGTTTTTGAAGGAATTAGAACAAGAGGCAAAGAATCACTCAACTGTAGAGAAATGGTAAGGTATGTGTGTATGTCAACTATATGCCAAAAGGTTAGTCTTTCTTGTTTTATATCTACATTAGAACCAAAGAATGTTATAGAAGCACATAAAGATAATTTTTGGACACAAGCAATGAAAGAAGAGCTTGAACAATTTTCTCGAAATGAAGTCTGGGACTTAGTTCCGCGTCCAAATAATACAAATATAATTAGAACTAAGTGGATTTTTAAAAATAAATCAGACGAATTGGGAATAGTTGTTAGAAACAAAGCACGTCTAGTTGCACAAGGTTATACTCAGGTTAAAGGAATTGATTTTGATGAAACCTTCGCACATGTAGCTAGAATCGAATCGATTAAACTTTTACTTGCTATTGCTTGTTGTCTAAAAATTACTTTACACCAAATGAATGTAAAAGGTGTCTTCTTAAATGGTTATCTAGACAAGGAGGTATATGTTGAACAACCAAAAGGATTTGAAGATCCTTACCATCCACACTATGTGTACAAACTTAAAAAGGCTTTGTATGGGTTGAAATAAGCCCCTCGTGCATGGTATGATCGTTTATCTAACTTTCTTCTTGAATTTAGTTTTAACCGTTGCGAAGCTGATCGTACTTTGTTTACTAAATGACATGGTGTAGATATTATAATTGCTAAACTCTACGTGGATGACATAGTCTTTGGATCGACTTCACATTTGTACCTAAATTCATTTGTTGAAGTTGTGTCATCGACATTTGAAATGAGCATGATTGGGGAATTAAATTTTTTCTTAGGCTTGCAAATAAAGCAAAGTGATAATGAAATTTTCATCTCACAGAGTAAATATGCCAAGAATCTAGTTAGAAGATTTGGTTAGGAGAACGCTAAACAGATGAAAATGCCAATGGGTTCATCGCAGAAGGTATGCAAGGATAATGTTGGTGAAAATGTCGACCCAACATTATATCGATCTATGATAGGTAGCCTTACTTATCTTCCTGCTAGTCGCCCAGATACTATGTTTAGTGTTTGTGTTTGTGCACATTTTCAAGCCTGTCCCAAAATATCTCACTTAAATGTCGTGAAATGTATTATTCGATATGTTGCTGGCACATGTGAGTTGAGAATCTGGTATTTCAAAGACACTAATCCTAACTTAATATGATTTAGTGACTCGGATTAGGCTGGAGATGTGGATGATAGAAAAAGTACAAGTGAATGATGTTTTTATCTTGCCAATAACCTTGTTTCATGGTATAGTCATAAATAAAAATGTGTCTCACTTTCAACTGATGAATCTGAATATGTTAAACGACTATGAATTTACTAGCAACATTTTGATTTTGTACTGTAATAATTTGAGTGCTATAAATATTTTCAAAAATCTAGTTCAACACTCACGTACAAAATATATTGATATTAAACACCACTTTTTAAGAGATTTAGTTGAAAAACAGCTAGTTCAAATTGAACATGTTGACACTCTTCATCAACTAGCTGATATTTTTACAAAAGCTTTAGACCATGAGAGATTTTCTAGTTTAAAGAAATCTCTTGGTCTTTGTAATCTCTAAAAAGACAATTTTGGTGAATGTCGGCTGAAATGGTGTCTAACATTTCGGGTAATATTTACATATGTTATATCACTAACTGATTATTGTTGTTGTATGGTGCGTAACTTTTGGTCACACAAGCATGATCCTTCAATAAGAATATGTTATCAAAGTGATATTGTTCTCTGCGATGATATAAATATATATATATATATATATATATATATATATATATATATATATATATATATATATATCATAAAAATAGAGTATTAAAATAAGGCAAAATCTTTACAAATATTTGGTAACTGTGAAAAAAGGGCAAAGCCCGTGAAAAGATACAGTTCTTATTCTATAGGAGTATTGAGTACTTCAAAAGAGATTTGAGAATACCATAAAAGTATTCTTATTTTTGACACAATTTTTTTATATGTGTTATATGATTAGACCAAGGACACGATGAGAAAATGTTACATTGGTCCAGTGGTCAAACTCATAAAGTGCATATAAAACGTGTCTTGGTTTGTTGCCAAATTTGAAAATTCTTGTGGGATGAAAATACTTGTGTCGTCCAAAATGTTGCTAACATTGCTGTTGACATTTTCAGAATGTGATATGTGTTGGAATGTTGTTCTTAACTGATTTTTGAAATATCAGATTTTACTCCCTATTATATGCCTTGTTTAATAAAATTTCAGAATTAAAAATGATAAGATTAAATTTTATTCCTACCGTGATATTTATCCCAATTTTTTAGGTGTAACTTATTGTGTAAAATTGAAACACCTAAAAATAAGAGATTTTTGTTGCTATGAAAAGGTTTGCCATGTATATAAATATTCCTCTCATTTACTATTATTTTATCATTTTCGATTTTCTCATAAAAATATAAATAAATAAAAAGGGAGAGAAAATCACATCGGGTATACATCTGCCTACCTAACCGATGGAATCACCAAACCAAACTCCAAACTCTATCAGAAACCCTAACTTCTCAAAACCTTCTCCCAAATTTTCACAAATGGAAACATCACCGATGTCACAACAAATGTCATCCAACATCCACTCCAATGAGCACAATCCCTCCAATGAATATGGAGGCTTCCGAGCACAATGATCCCCAGCAAACAGAACAACCATTCTCTTCCTCCAATCTCCCAGAAAACTTATGTACAACAATAATGTTTAAAGGTTTTGATGAACCTTTAGTTATTAGCTATCCTGGAGATAGTAATAACCTTATAGATGTTGATAAAACTGTTGATTTTTCATCTTTGGGTAAAAGGCTAAGGTCCTCTACCTTCCCTACTCTTCGATCGAGTAGAGTTTCTGAGAAAATAGTCCAAGAATGACCGAGTAACAAAAGGTCTAGATATGAAACATCTATAACCTCTTACTCGAGCAGTGCAAGTGAAGATACAGACTATGTGCTTTCAACATAGAAGAGTGAAGAAGAACCATCTGCTTCAGTGCAGCCAAATGTGCCTCAAGGAAGGGAAATCCCAGACGACACTCCTTTAAAACAATTCTTTCCATAGGGAGTTCCCAGACCTGCAAAGTCGAGTGTTGCTCCAAATGTTGCCACTGATGCCACAACATCTCAGGCTACATTTCAGCCAACATCAGAAGAAGTACAAACTACAACATCCTCCAACTGTTCCGAATCCACCGATTCAAACTTTGAGGTATCTGCTTACTCAGATAAATTCTATTCTAAAACTAACTATGATATGTAGGACTGATACAAGAATAGAGTGATTAGACCTGAGAAAGTATTAGATATTGCTTCATATGCTGAATATGGTTTGGTAGAATTCTTTAAGGATAGACAACTTCTTAAAACTGTCACAGAAAAAGAATCTTATATTGATGAAGTAGTAAGGTTGTTTTATGCTAATCTGAGCCCTGTTATAGAGAAGACCTCCTCAAATAAATTTGGGAAGGTTTATCTGTTTACGCCTTCTATTATAATTCAATGTATAGGACTAGATGCTGGAGATAATGTTAGAGAAGCAGAACATGTCATAGACAATAGGGATGAAGTGATTGAATATCTCACTGGAGGTATGATGAAGAAGTGGATCCCTAGATGTCCAGCCTCCAAACTAACAGCCATGTTTTCCACCCTCCACAAAATTGCTATTCACAATTAGTTTCCTTCAATGAATGAGTCAATTGTGACATTTGAACAAGCCACCCTGTTGTATAAAATGGGAAAGGTTTGAATGTTGATTTGGGAAAAATGACATTTCATCAAATTGCCAACTTGGCTGAGAAAGAATCAACTTCAATCCTTCCTTTTCCCTCTCTGATCTATAAAGTATTAACCACTCAAGGCTTTGAGCCTAAGAGAGAAGACACTTTAGGGAAGGCTCCTGAGCTTTACATTGTAAACAAAGCAATTTTGAAGAGCAAGGACAGATCATCGACTTATCTTGGAAGAAGGAAGCTGAAAGTGAAAAATGTTGCCAGAAATGTCACCAACATTCTAGGCAACACTGGTCCAGGACAGTCTACACTATTTACAGAATGGCTTGTGGATCAAATTGGAAAAATCAACTAACAGATTTCTGAGGTTGATGTTGCAAGAAATGCCATGATACAAGCTAGAGACCATTTCATGATGCTACTTTCTTCACAAAAAGAGGGAGGAAGTTGAAGCTGCTGCTGTTGTCGATGATGTATGAGGATCTTTCGTGGATTGATATTGACATTTGTTGACAATGAATATTTCTATTTGTGGTTTGTATATATTGGATGATATGTGATGTGTGTGCTCGTATTTGTTTTTCTTTTCTAATCCTATGAATTGGTATACACATATTTGCTTGTATGCCATCACAGGTTAAGGGGGAACATGACCTTGAAAGTGTTGATCACAGATGTCAGACAACATTTGTGACAACATCCTAAGTCAACTTTACATTTTAATGAGTTTTGTGAATAAATGCAAAAAAGGGGAGATTGTTAATGTTGGATTTGGTGTTGTGACATTTGACCCAACATATCTCCTCAAGTATTGATATGAATGTGTAAGTATGTTGGGACAAATGTTGCACAATATTCGAACCAACATTTTCTAAACAGATTTTGCCTTACTTCACGCGATGTAGTAATATTTGTGTAAATATTACTATGATGTAAAAATGACTTGGCAAGTTAAAAGGAGATGGTAAAAAATGAGTGAGGACTAAGTCAAAAACTGTTGCTTGTCGTGAGGATCAAGCCAATGCTGTTGAGATTATTACTCCCTGATCTTCTCCATCCAATCCCACCAGCAGTCCACCTTTCCCTCAACTTCAATAACCGATCGATGAACAATTCAAGGAAGACTTTCTACTATAAATAGATAGGCTACTATAGAGAATCGATATCCAGAATCAGAAAGTAAAAATATCAAGAGAGCTCTCAGGATTTTATCTCAGAAATCTGGATCACTATTGTTGCATGAGTGTGTTGACAACATTCTGTCTAACATTACAATTGTTGTTTAGATTCTAAATTAGTTTTGTATAGAGCGATTGTAATGAGAGGTTGTCTATGTCTACTTAGTTAGATTTTCCAGGCAGAAGTCATCTGCGACTTCAACTTTTAATTTCTTTCTGTTTTATCTTGTAAATCTGTAAAGAAAGAAATTTGTATATTTATATACATATTATTTGTATATAATATATATACAATATATTTGGTCATTGACCATCATAAGTTATATTATATATATATATATATATATAACTTATGAAAATTTAAAATCTTTGTGTTTTTTAAATTTTCGCTGCATTTACTCTTCAAAGTTTTCTGTTTTGCTAAAATGTTGTTACTGGTGTCGGATGACATAATTTTTGACATTCGGAAACAGAATTGACATTCGAGTTTATTTCATTTTTATTTTTATTGTTCCATAGCCCCCTTCAGACCTCCTCAAATCTTTTGTCATTCGTTGGATTGTTGGTTAAAGAGAAGGAGATTGTATAATCTATTTCTTTAAATGGGTTGGGCGAGTTGAGTTTTAATAAATGAGTGATTTTATTATAATACTAAATTAAAAACGTGGCAAGCTTAGAAACTACCACGAGTTGATAGGGGCCATGAGATCTTGAGAATGGATCAAGGAAATTCTGATGCTCCGCCAGTCATTTCTCATGCTATGGGATATTTGAATCTAGCCTTGCGATTGGTCACTATTTTAAAGATTCAAGTTAATGATCTGTTAGTTTCAGGGGTATATTTAATTCTCAAAGAAAATATTAAGAATAGGTTTAGATCAATAAGTTAATAAAGTATCTTTATAAGCCATTTTCAATACGTTATTGGTATTTTTGAGCCTTCTCAATTTTTCAAAAACTAAATAAAAGATAAAATAATTCTACTACATATTTTGCCGAAAATGTGCCTCACACAATTAAGAAATTGCACGTTTTTTCCTTTAAATGGGTTGGTCTTTATTTTATTTTTCCTCAAATGAAATTTATGTCTTCTAGGGCATAAGTTCATTACACATAACTTGTATCTAATCCCATAAATAACTTAGCCTCAGAATACATAATTTCAATTTGAGGGACAAAAATTAAAAAGGGCCAAAAGTATAAATGACACCACACAACTGACATTGATAGTAGATACTCTTTTTTGTGAGACAAAAATAGATCCAAAATTTATGGACCCAAAAGTATAACACAGTAAAACTTTTCTATTTTGTCCAGTCCATTTGTTGATTTTAAAGTACTCGTACAGAAGAATCTGAATAGAAATTAGTATGTCTTGAAAGAGTAAAAAGACGATCCAACTAAACTATTTGAAGCATAATGTTTTGTTTTTTAAAAGGTTCGATATTGTCATGTTATATATGTGCAATCAATGTAGTAAAATTTTGAGCATTAATTTGTCCGTCTTTGGACGAGTGATGATTTCTCAATTTGTCCATTCATTTAAAAAATTTCCCAATTTTGCATACGGAAAAATGGAGTCAAAAGCACCTCCGCAAACGCTTCTTCTACTCTGTGGGAAATCCAATGAGGAGAAGGATGTGGCAAAGGTATTAAAGGACAACAATACCCTTCAACTGCATAAAAATGGTGAACAAGTTGACGTGGTTCTGCATTCGGAGATCGAAACGCCGTTCGAAGATGACGCCTTTCGAATTGAAGAATACTTTAAATCCCTTTCGACTAAGCGTTTTGGGAGACTCCTCATTTACTCTCCCAAATTGTCGTCAACTCATGACGTTATTTCACAGTAATTTCCCTATCCTTATGTTCAATTTTTGCTTCAAGTTAGTGTTTGGACATGCATTTTACTTGGAAATAATTACAAGTTTTGTGAGTGGAAGTGAAATTTCTCCCAAAAATTTCAAGTTTTTTGAACTTGAAAATAATTTTCAAAATCTGATCCAATATCTATAGCCAAACGCTAGCTTAATTTGTACGCACGGACAATTCGTTTTGCTTGTAGCAAGTTATTTACCTTATTTTAGATTAGCATGCTTAAGTATATGTAATTACTTGTTTGATATTGTGAAAAATCCTTACTTACAAGTTAAACCTGATGCTTATTGATTATGGACACTGTTAACTTTTCTTTTATTCATTTAATTACTTGTATATGGCAGAAATAACTCTGACTTGCCAGTTGGTTCAGTGTGTGTTGCTGATGTGCAACTGAAAGGAAGAGGTATGTGAATTTATGTTTTTCTTGAGATAATTGCACCCGTACATTTTTAGCTTATTGAAAGTCCCAACTCTTTTTAAGTTGTTCACATAATGATCTGACTTTCAAATGGAGAGCGTGAAAACTATTAATTGAAACTACACTTTAATTCCGTGGTACAATCTAATGAACTGCTTATAAGCACATGCTGGTCTGTTCCATTTTGTGCAACCAATTATGCTCTCTCTCTGTCTGTCCCTTGCAAATTGTGATTGTATTTCACTTTGTATAAGAATATTATACAACTGGACTGTTGTCTTTGAAATATAAAACAATCACCTTCTGTAGCTATGTTAAGAAGACTGAATATTGTATGAAGAGGTTAGAGGTGGATTTTGGCACCAAATGAGAGGTTTTGTTCCCTCCCAAAGCTATGAAATAGTAAGAATGGCTTTCGGACCTTTAGAAAAGCATAGACATGTGTTATTGCCCACGATATTGGTATCAAATCGAGGCAAACCCTGAATACTAGATATGACCTCAAAATAACAAGGTCAAGGTCGGATAGTGAGACGATGGGGCATATGCTTCATCATCGAGAGGGAAACAGCCCGGATCACCAGTTAAGGCCCCTTGAGCGTGACCTTTTCCATTAACACCCAATGGAAGTTAGAGAAGGTCCCATTCTGGTATTACTTTTGTAAGGAAAAATGCATGACTACTATAAACTAGATATAAAAAATGTAGTTGCTCTATTTTGTGTATTGAAGATTTTTTGCTCTTATCACATTTGCCCAAATTTATATTTATTTTTCATTTTACTTTGATTTACTTATATGTTTATTTACCTCTGAAGGCCGTACAAGTAATGTGTGGCAATCACCAAAGGGTTGCCTTCTATTTTCATTTTCAATACAAATGGAGGACGGCAGAGTGGTGCCACATTTGCAGTATGTAGTCTGTCTTGCCATGACAGAGGCCATTAAGGCTGTCTGTTTGGAAAAGGTAAGTACTTATATTACAAATATGTGTACGGACATCCTGAAATTGAAATTGGATTGGTAAATTAATGTATGGGAAAAGTAAGAAGGAGATAGGTATGATTGTATGTCCACATTGCTTAAACAATGAACTAATTTTTCTCACTTATCTTTGTAAGTTGTGTATGCTCTATCTGATTGTGTCAATTGAAGAAAACATTAGTTTTTACACATGTACTTTATATGGTTCTTGCCATTTAGTTTGTGTGCTTGGATATTGAAGCAGTTATATGATGGATGGTCTGTGAAGAATTGCATACAGTACTTGTCGACAATTATTGCTTAGAGCTTATTGGTCTGCTAAAGAGTGTCCTGTTTCCTAAAGAATGTTACTTGAGTTAGGAGGTATTCAGGACAAGAGATGATTGTGAAAGGGAAAATTTGGATTATTATCAATGCCCGCTGAATTAGTCAGTGAACTGTAGGATGCACTTATATCAAATTTCAGATAGATTCAGCTGATACAACTGTCTACGATATAGAGCACTGACATAGGTTTTTGGTTCTTCTTGAGCTACAAGATTCTCTGTCAGTCTCTTCTATTTAATTTGTTTTCGTCTAGATTTGCCTAATAATTAATGATTTCTATCTTCATGTATTTTTGCTGTATTGATGAACAGGAGTATTTCCTGAACTCCGTTGGTATATGGCAAAATAATACTCCTAATTGCTCTGCTTATGCCATTGTTACAGTAGGTATTATGTATTTGAACAATTTCAAATACTATCTGGATACATATGGAAAAAAGAGGAGTGGTAGGACGGATTTATTGAAACTAGATATGTGCTGCATAGAAGCTTCGTGTAACATGTAGATCTCTTACTTTATTTTGAATAACTGTTGATATGTTATACTTCTTTTCCTTGTTGTTCTTGTCTGCGTAATGTGTTACAGGGAACTCCACATCTTGATGTTCGAATAAAGTGGCCAAATGATCTATATTTAGGTGGCCTTAAAGTGGGAGGCATCCTAAGCACATCGGTATATAGGTCAAAGAAGTTCTATGTTAGTGCTGGTAAACTGTCTCACTCATTAACTTACCAAAAGGAAAAAAGAAAATACTGTCTCGCTGATGTTCATTATATTTTCTCCTCATGCGCGAAATAAGGAATAGACTTTGCCCTTCAATTTATAGAACTTTGCATGCTACGACAAAGTTGACGGGGTTTTAGATGTAACTTAATGAATTTAGTTAGTCAGAAAATTTCTTACTCTTTTCTAGGATCCTTGTAAGATGAAATAGGATTTAGAGATAGTCTTGTTTTTACTCTTTTGGATGTAGATTCAAAGTACTAAAGTTTTGGATTCCAGCACTTTATGCTGATGATTTATTAATACAGTATGTTACCTTGTCAAAATAAGAAAATTTCTTACTCTTGCAATCTTTATTAGCATAGCTATCCTTTCTTACTCCCCCTTTGGATCATTGTAAATCTGACTGATATTCATCTGTAGTTGTTTCTATCTCCTCTCAGTCTATCGATTTGGAGAAAATTCATTGGAGTGCATTGATGTTGATAATTATATTGCAGGAGTTGGATTGAATGTCGGGAATGAGAAGCCTACCACATGCTTGAATGCTGCTTTAAAGAGAGTGAATCCTCTCTCACGTGAATTGAAAAGAGAAGATATAATTGCAGCCTTTTTCAATAAATTTGAAAACCTTTATGATGTTTTCTTAGAACAAGGTAAATTGGCTTAAACTACTCATTTGAACATCCATTGTGGATATACAGTCCGACTTTCAATTGTTGAAACACAAAACTTCAGGGACTTTTCAAGAATTTGGATGTTCTGGAATGCTCGGCAAACTAGTTAAATGTTGATCAATATGGTTATTCATAGATCAAAAGAACCATTTATTGCCTGCCTGCAGAAATACTGGTTAATTGTCTTGGTTTTGTTGTTTACTTGATAGCCTTTAGTCAAGTTTTTAACTCTTCAACATGGGAGAAATATAAAATATTGAAGATCTGTGTATAAGTTCAAGTACCTTTGATTTAGCGTCATATACACTTCATCTTTGGTTTGGGTTTTAGTTCTTACCAAACATTTTATTCCTTCTTTGTTGAGCCTAAGCTACGTTTGTCTAGGTGACCTTGAGTTGCTACAAGCCAATGCCAAAACATGATGTTGCATGTGGTAAACTTTTCAGAGACTAAGATAGTATTGACATACTTTTATCTCCTGGAGAAGTCAGTACAGCAAGTAATGACCACCAATGATAACCAGAAAAGGACAAGAGAAAGAAGAAATAGAGGGTTAGATTTCCCAGCCAAAGTCAAGGGGCACAAGAAACTAAAGAGAACTTTCAATGCGGCTAGATAGCAACACACCTAGCCCTGAACTTCTTAAGCTCAAAAGAGAGCCATGTTAAACATTGGAAAATCTTCAATATCCATGAAATCCTAAAACCCCAATGTTAGAGAAAAAAGATTTCCAACTAGGTCTTTAACTTACCCACTTCCTCTTTTTATTAATTCATTTGTAGATTCTAATCATGTTTTCCCCTTAAGGTTTTTCATTTGTTCTTTAATCTCATTTTTCCGTAAGATATTGTTGCCTTCCCTACTAGTGACATGAAACCTGGTATTTGAGTGGGAGCAAGGTAGAGGGGAGGGTCCATACTATGAGTGTCGAACCTATGGGTAACTGGTGCTGGATTGCCAACTCCTAGGGATTTTTTCAGTTATAAAAAAAGATATATATCACATTGTTGTTTGCATCAAGTGTTATCAAAAGAGAAAAACGCAAAAAGGCTCCAAGGTTTGTTGAGGCTTTAAGTGCATAGCGCAATATAACGTGAGCTTTAATGAAAAAATGCGCAAATTGAGAAAACATACAATATATATGTTTAGTGCAAGTCCAATAACAATAATCATGAATAACAAATATATGGACAAAGAAATTGAAAAAAAAATGACAAAGTGAAATATCAATTGTGTCACCTCTTCAGGAGATATTCATTGGCAAGGAAAAGTATGTCTTAGAGCCTGATGACGACACTGAAGCGCACATTAAACGAGGCGAAACACTCAACATGTTTCTCGCCTCGTTTCAGGGCTTAAGCGCACCTTTGATAACACTGGTTTGCATACCATGTAATTGAGTAGTATCCAGTAATTGTTTTTTAGGAAGATAAGGCGTTTCCCTCCCCTTGCTTTTTCTTCTTGGTGATGTTAAAATAAAAAGAAATAAAGTTAGCACTTCCAATATTGATGTGGAGTGTCCTCATCTCTATGAGCTGTTTATATATTTTTAGTGGCAAAGATAAGCTGATTCTTGAAGGAATATTTCAATAATTTTAAGCACAGTTGTTTGCTGATGGTGATGAGATTATAATTTACCAGTTATATTTAAAATTTGTCAAAAAAATTAGTATATCAAACAATACCAGCCTTTCTTCCCATTGCTAGTTTAGTGGTAATATCAAAATTGATCATATGATAGACTTTCTGTATTTTGCCTGTACCTTTTTCTAAGCTGGCCCTTTTTAGCGTGCCTTTGTTCTCTATGGAGATGATGTTTCAGTGTCAGCAACTGAGTTGGGGGTTCAGTAATGTGAATAGTCCTATAATGTTTTTCATTTGATTTGTTAATGTTGAGCTTGCCATCAAGGTTATTAGGTGCTTATGCAACTGTGAGATCCATAGGAATTTTGTAATGAGGTTGGTATTCCAGAACATTGTGTATTAGATATTCATATAATGTTGGGACCGTAAACTTCAGTTTTATGCTTTCTTATCAACTTCATTCTTTGCTGTTTGTGATTGTCTTAGAACTGTCTACGTACCTGGAAATCATGGAGTGGTTTCTTGGTGAAGGAGCTATTTGTTGCACGGAGCTCCTGCATATCTTGGTACGGGAATGAAAAGACTGATGCATTTTGCTGTGTGCATGCAGGATTTCAAGCTCTTCAAGAGTTGTATTATAGGACTTGGTTACACAGGTAAAAACTTTTTTATGTTACTGTATATTCCAGCATCTGTTATGCCGCTACTCTTCCACTTTGGAACTCTTTACCAAGCACAAAGAACTTTATGATATGGGAATGCTGTAAAGTTGATCCTTTGTTCACTTTTAATCTCACATGTGCATCTTCTTGTACTTGAATATGCATTTGATAGGGGAAAATAGGTTGAAGTCAAATTCTTTTACAATGTTGTATGGTAGGACAAAACTGCTCTAAGATGAACAAAGAAAAGTTTTGTGATATAACAATTGTGGATCACTGGATTGTGTCATTCTCCTGGCTATAAAAAGGACTCTTAAACAAAGTTAAATGGACCTAGGCCTGGGTAGTTCACTGGTATCATTGAAATCACACTAAAGATGTACTATAAATTCAACGTACCTGTACTGGACAGATGCCCAAGTCTAGGTAACAGGGTTCTTTAGTGACGGGGGAGGTTGTACGGTAGATTTACACCTGAAGGATAGCCATGAAAAGCTCAATATACATGGGACTACTAGGTTCAACAAAGGCCACTTTCCTTGCCCATCGGATGACAGAAAGTGAACACAGCTTCATCCTGAATAAAATGGACAAAAGCTTGTGGGCCTGTGAGGTGAATGTTAGTTTAATCTCCCTCCAAAAAACTGTGGCATGAAGAGAGGAAACTGTTCTGTACTTCTGTGGAGCTAAAGTTGTAGCCTCAATTATCAAACTGATCAAAGCTCTCCTATTAATTGGTCAAGAGAAAAAGGGGAAAGTAGAACTCCTCATATTTAAGTGTGAATTAACGTGAAATTAAGCAGCAGGACGGAGGACGATACTTGGGGGACCCTCCAGATATTGTTTATTTACAAATTCTCAGAAATGGTCATATGGTATTTCTGTTCCCTCGACTGGCCTTCAACTCTCTTCTTTTCCCTCTCATTTCTTTCTTCTGGTGAAAGTTGTTTTTATCTTAAAATTTGCCCTTTTTATATCCAAAGAAAAGGTAAAGAGGAAGTTGGATGGAGCTCAAATCCTTTACTGTGTGCTAATACATCAGCAGAAATTAAGAGGCTGCGATGTTTACCACTGAGCAAGCCCAAATGTAATCGGAGGGGTTGCTACCTGTAGACTTGACATCATATAATCAATGTATTCTCCATGTCGTTTGTTCCTTTCTCTCTACTTTTTTACTAATCGTGGTGTCTGGACTAGCTTGCGCTTATCTCGACTAATTCCCCGGTGTATCTACTACCTCTCACCCGCACATGTACTAGGCAACTCTGTCCACCAAGGCTTTTTGCCTGCGTTGGGATTTGAACCCGATCCTCATGGTTCTCCTTATCGTTTATTCCTTATTCAGATGTAGAAACATTTTACATGTATTATTATGAAACCAGCTAATGGTGGACAGAACATGTTTTCTCTTTTGGATGCCACATGGTTCGTTTTGTTTATTTACCTTTTTTTTCTTCCTTTAGATTGCTTCCATATTGTGAAGTTTACTTCATTTTCTTATTGGGTGCTGAATTTAAGTGTAACAAGATATTATCTCGTCAGTTATTAACTGGCATTCTTCTGCCCTCACACGTAAATGTAGTGGACAGAGGGTTATTGTGCAGGAGAGAAGTGACGATCAGGACCAATTCGTTGAAAATGTAGTTACCATTCAGGTTGGTTTGAGTGGACTCTCTCAGTTACTTGTCCTAAGATAAAAAGTATGATTGTTATTGAAATTTTCAGTTTTGCGCCTTATTTAATTTGTTTATACAATATGGTATCTTTTTGAACTCTGAGTGCAATTTCTAGTAAGGCTTCTTCTTGACAGCGATATGTTATTTAAACTCCCAACAGGTATATCTTCTAGTATATGTAGCAGGATAACATATTAAGATGCACAGAAAGAGGAGAGCACCAGATTAGTACTGTGAAGTTACGGTGTGGTAGTTTTGGTGGTGCTTTTGGGTTCTTTGAGCTTAGGGCTTAGGTCAATGGGTTCCATTCAATCTTTCTCGTGGGATTATGTGAACGGTAGACTGAAAGCCTTAATGGCCACTGAAGCACTTGAAACTATTTAAGGGTTTCTAACAACAGTTCAGACAATGATTTTCCTAAAAATGTTCAAAAACTTGAATAAATGAATAAGCACGTCAATTATCTTTCTTTAGAATCCATGCAAATGTAGCAAAAAAAAAAAGGTACAGAGGAAGAATTGAGGTGATACAATTTAGTTAGGAATACGTGTTAGTCTCCTTAATGCTGAGGAATACAATTTACCAGTTTTCAAAAAAAATATTAGTATGTTTATCTTACGTCGTCTCTTCTAGGAGCTTTTAGGTCATGTCATAGATTTTTTCTCCCAATAGAAAATACAGAGAACTTCTAGTATTAATTATATTTATGTACAATGTTTGATTGAGATGAGTTTAAATGGAACTACATGGTCACTGAGGACTCATAGCCGACCGATACTTGCTTGTTATAGATGCCTAGTTGTTGTAAGGGGTGACTTTTCTCCTAAGACACATTAAAGAAGAGTGTACACTTCGGAAAATTTAAGGAGTTTATAGTCCAATGTACCAGTTCCGGATTCAGTGTTTCCTTTTTTTTTTTTGGTAACTTGCAGTGTAGTGCAGTGTTTCCTTTTATCTCTCAATTTGATTTTGTTAATATGTTATCCATGAGTTAAGCTGGGATCAACGTCTTGAGTTAGAGAGAAGTATTACTGTTATCCAAGACGATTTGGATGAAGGATATCTGCACAGATATAAAATATCTCATTAGAGTGAGGTCACGAATAGCTACCACTTCTTATTTATGTAAACAGGGTAGGGTAACCTGTAGAGAATCTGTGTTTACTGTTCAATCCTTGATTGTTGATTCTCCCTTCCATGATGTGACGTGTACCACTCTTTAGTTTGTGCTTGTGATATTTGTTGATTCTTATTCCTTGAATAATTACTCAGCCGAAGCTGGTACTCTCGTCAATCACATCAAGTGAACATGTTCTGAAGTTTATTTTTATTTTTGTTTTGATTAATGACCATATATTTTTCATACTTAGTCTTAGCTGTCCTTGCTCTAGTAAACTGCCTTCTCCGTGTAATTAGCTGCATCAACAAATGATTCTACTTTCAGGGATTGGCATCCTCTGGGTACTTATTAGGAATCACAGATGATGGTCAAATGTGTGAGCTACACCCAGATGGAAACAGGTTTGTCTCGAGGCTAAACATATTTAATGTAGCCCATCGTATCTTTTCAATTTTTTTGCCGAAAATATCTCCCGACAGTCTTAGAAAGTTAGATATTAGAGTTTACCATCATATCCAAGAGAAATCAAATGGAAATTACTTATTTCTTTTTCCATTTTTCTCCACTCAGTTAACTATAATTTGATTGGATGTGGGGCGATCTTTACAGTGATACAGTTCACAAATTTGCCTTAAACTGCTGCGTTAATACTAGTGCTTTTTACTTATAAATACATGAGGTGAATAGCTTATTTACTTATTCATATCATCTACATGTCATGTCCTAGCGTTTCATACGGCATGGTCAGTCATACAGTCGCTGAAGAGGCCTAAGGCTGGTCTGTTTCCTCTCATACCATGTCTGTTGAAAGTTCCTTGCCTTTTCCCTGGAATCGGGTATGAATTCCTAAATCCATTTACCTCGACCAGGATCAACTCCTATGCCCCAGGAAAAAGCTAGAAGTAAAGAAGTCATCATGGCGGAGCTAGTTCCACACCTATCGATTCACACCCAGGGGTCAAAGAAGAACTGTAATAGTTGTTGATTTATTAGGCTGAGAATTGGGGCCCTCCCTCTTGTCTTTGTCGACAAGGGTAAAATTTTGGAGTTGCTCAGGTGAAAAAGTGCCTCCCTTTATCTATAGCCCACCTGTCGTAAAGAAAAAATGAGAGAGTATTAGTATGTAAGCTAGCGATGCCAGTTGAGAAATAAGTTTATTGTTCATGTTTTCCATTCAAACTAATGCATTAATGGTGGAATTTTCAGATAAGAAGGATACCAATAACAAAGTAGAGAAGAAGAAAACAAAGTGAAGTAGTCATTAAAAAGTAAAGAAGGCAAAAAGACAGATGATTTATGCACTATCTAGTCAATATTTTGTTACTTAATGCTAAAGATGAATGTCATTTCATTTCAACAAGGTAATAAAGTTTTATTGCTTTATTAGGATACTTAAGTTGGCAGGTGACCCAAATGGAAAAAAATATGAGCTGTTCTTCCTGTACTTTCATTTCTGAAGCAAATAGTTTTAGTGGGGGTTCATTGTCTCTGATAAGAATAGCAACAATCATTGGGTGCTGTTTTTTAGTTCTACTAATGGTTATTCTTGGACCATTGGTTATTCTTGGACCATTAGTAGCTCACATTGTTTTATTCCATGGATGCAGTTTTGACTTCTTCAAAGGGCTTATCAAAAGAAAAATGAACTGAAGGGAGATTCATGTTCGCGCCTTCTAGCAAAGAGTCTATCCTCTCTTCTGTCTTTTTTGCTCACTTTTAATTCATGTATTCTCTTTTTATTTTTGTTATGTGGTTATTTCTATCTGATTTTCTTACAGATAGTCTTTTCTCAAACTATTATTTGTATTGATTCGTTAATTTTTTATAGAGCTAGAAGCAAGATTGCAATATCTTGATTTTCTTTGCATAGAAAAGCAGTATGATTTCTGCCAAGATATAGTGACGTTTGGATTTTATTTTATTGTTTAAAAGCACTATTTTTCAACCAAACGCTGACAAAGAAAGGATTTAACGTTTCTGTTTTCAATTTTTGCCAAAATTGACATCTTTTTGCACAAACAGTGTCAATTCTTTTGAACCAAAAACCATGTAAGTTTCCCCTCTATTCCGAGTTTTGGGGGCGGTTCCTTTTTCCTGTAAAGTATCTAAACTCCTTATTACTTGAAGGGCAAAGGTCAATTTTGTGTTTAAATTGTATATACGAAAAGGTCTATATATGGCCTCCGTTAATAACTGGGGTCTCATGCATTTATTTTTTTCAAAAGGGGGTTATATTTGGCCTTATTGACTAACGGAATTGATTAATACGATTTGTAGCCAGTCCAAAGTTTTGATAACAGGAAAGGGCAAAGTTGTCCTTGAACTTATCAAAATGATTTAATTATAGCTTTCGTTAATTGTGTGGGTCAATCATGATTTTCAAATAGATATTAATTCTTTCTACCAAAAAAAAAGATGTTAATTTTCAAAGGGAACATGACAATAGAGATAGAGTTGCTCCATTTGATGGAGTCGAGGAAGATGATATCGTGGTTTATTCATCACATGCACAAAATTGATGAACAAGAGAATGAGTGTGTAATAGACTGTTGGCAAGATATGGTTAACATGCTGGAAAGATCGTTGCCAACACCTACCTAATTTGAAGAAATTGCACGGTTTTCCCTTCAAATGGATCGGTCTTTAATATTTGCACTTCAAACTCAAACTTATGTTTTACGGGTATAAGTTTTTAAGGCCGCGAGCATAACTTGTGGAACATTAGAATACAAAAATATAGATTTAAACCCTGTAAAAAAGTTATTTGCATTGAGGGACAAAAATTAAAGACCATTCACAAAGTAGAGGAAAAAGTGCAAATGAGCCACCTAATTTCGCCCCTCTTCAATAATCGTTTTTTAGAAATTCAGATCCAACTGCCAAATATTTAGAAGGATATTTTCCTAAGCATGTAAGCTGGTTAAATTGTTTTAGAATATATTTTAACTTATTTAAGCTTTTTACAAACACGCAAAGTGCTTGTAAGTCAAAAATCATATATATACAACAACATATCTAGTGAAATCTTACAATGTGGGGTCTGGGGAGGGTAGAGTGTACACAGACCTTACTTCTACCTTGGTAGTTAGAGCGGCTGTTTCCGAGACACCCTCGGCTCAAGACAAAGCACAAGCTTAAGCAAAGTAAGACAAACAAAGTGAGTAAGTCATGATAGCGAATTCTGAAAGAGAAAAAGAAGCAAAAAGAAGCAATAAATAATGCAAGTAAATAAGAAATATAAAATACACCATCATAAACCAAACAACATGTGACTATAAGACAATATTGTGCCTACTAGTATGATAGGTTAAGCGAGCCTACAATAATAATATTACAACTACCAGTTTGTAAGCGTAGGCAGGACTACGTTGTGCTACCTACTACCATTCTACCCTAATACGTGTCATTCATAACCCTCTATCTAAGGTCATGTCCTCAGTGAGTTGCACTTGTGTCATATCCCGTCTAATCACATTTCTCTAATACTTCCTCGGCCTACCTCTACCCCTCCTGTACCCGTCAAAAATCATATATATGAGATATTAAAACCAATGTTGCTTCGATTGCATGTCATTTTGCGTTGTTGACATGTTTTATCTATCAAATCATTATAACATATCTTTTCTTTTGACAAAAATGAGCCACCCTAGCAATTTTCTTCCCCTTAATACTCAAAACTCCAATGTAATCAAAGCACGTTGATAGCTAAAAATATTAATCACCTGCAAAACAACAACAATAAATTAATGTTAATAGCTTATGTTTTAATATAAAGATCTTATGTGGTTTGTATATATTTCCAAATATTCGACGTCTTAACATAGTCTCTTACATTTTAACACATAAAATCTCCAGCATTATGTATTATGATCTCATACGTGTTAATACACAAAAATCTCGTGTTTTATAGTAAGATCTTCTACATTATAATACACAAATCTTTTACTTTGACTATATAATTTCTTTTCTAAGTTCATTTTCTTCTTTCGTGGCTCCTTCATCTACTTTTGAATTATATCGACAAACTAGTCACAAAACAAAACTTGAAAGAATATATTACTTATCCATAAATTTTAAAACTCGAACCATCAAAAATATTTCAATGTATCTTCAAAGAATATTATCGTCTCAACAATACTTCATTTAATTTTGTTTTCGGTAACTGCGCCATAAGTTGAATTAAGAACATTCAATCATTTTTAAGAGCTGTATTGGTGATGGAAATTCGGAAAGTTTGCATTGATGAAGCGAAGGCCAAAATATTATTTTGCACGAGTAAATATTTTCTTTTTATATTTGATGAAATTATAGAATCAGAGAAGATTCCACTTTTTGTGTAAATATCATACATCTCTTGTTAGCATTTGTCTTCTTTTTCTGCAATTTTGTTTTGATAAGCGACGCATTACCTGCAATGTGTAAATAAAATTAGTTAAAGGATCTAAGATTTAGAGAATTTTTTGCCGTTTAGAGACAATTTTTTGTTTTGAAAGTGTTATTGTTTTAACATCACCGACCCCACCCCATCCACCCCTTCCCATCGGTAAGACCCCAACAGCACTCCGGCGGCGACGGTAAGAACCCAGTAGCACCGCTTCGACCACCCACCGGCGGCTACGGAAAAACATTTTTTTTTACAAAATTTCAGTTGTTTTTTTTGTTCTTTTCTTGTTCTTGTTCTTATGTTCTTTTTCTCCTAGATCTACGCAAGTACTTGATTTTTTTTTGTGAAAACTCCGGTGAACAGTACTTCCGGTGCCGTGAACAGTACTGGCGGCGACGGAAAAATACATAATTTTTTTTACAAATTTTTATTTATTTTTTGTTCTTTTTCTTCTAGATCTACGCAGGTACTCGATTTTTTTGGTGAAAACTCAAGTGAACAGTACTTTCGGTGCTGGTGAACAGTGATTTCGCCGGCAAACAAGTTTGATTCAACTGGAGTTGGTACCTCCGGTTGCCCGTATCCATTCTTTGTCCTTAACTTTGTTGTTAAATTTTGCCGCTTCTTGTCTTTAGTTATAGCATCCTTGGCGAAGTGCTTTTACTTGCCTCTAGATTCTTGTTAACTTGTGCTTGCACTTTGATCCCTTCCTATTGTAAGGTAAACGTTTGAGTAGTTTATTATTTTATATTTGCTTTAGTGGCTTTGGTAACTGATGGTAGAATATGATCATGTTCTCGGTCGGGGACGGATAAGGGAGAGGCTAGGCTGAGAATAGGATCTTGGAACATTGGGACTTTAACGGGGAAGTCCATAGAGCTAGTTAAGATTCTTAAGAAGAGGAGGATTAATATAGCATGTGTCCAAGAGATCAAATGGGTAGGACCTAAGGCTAAGGATGTAGACGGGTATAAGTTATTATTCTAGGGTAGGTCGAAGTATAGGAATGGGGTAGGCATTTTGGTAGACATCGAGCTAAGGGATCAGGTGGTAGAGGTGAGGAGGGCCAATGACAGGATGATGGCGATTAAGTTGGTAGTTGGAGGGTTCACTATGAACATTATTAGTGCTTATGTGCCACAGACGGGCTTAGACGATGAGGAGAAGAGATGCTTTTGAGAGGATTTGGACAAACTGGTGGGAGGTATATAACCTAGGGGTGAGCGGGTCCGGGTACTCTAACTTTTTTAAACTACCCGGACCCTACCCAGTAAACGATCGGTTCCTAAATCTGTTACCCGGAACCTACCCATAGCAATCATTACCCGGAACCTACCCGGACCCTGCGGTTCCGGGTAGGTTCTCAGCACCTCAGAAACATTTGTCATAAATAGTATACTAATGCATAGGGATTGCATAATATGGAATGAAGCAAAGAAGTGACAAAATATGTGTGAAATATTGCATAATATGGAACAAGCGGCGATAGAAAAGCAAGAAATTGTATACACTTCATTACAACAGAGATATACCGCAACCCGACCTTTTAAATGACTACAACACAATCACAATTCATAATGACTAAATGAAGAAAACATTGCAAAATTACACTGCATAATCCAATGACATTTAATGTAAATATCACCATCGATTTATTAATTCAGAGAAATTGTTAGTCTAGGTCTTTGCTGCATTGTGAGGCTTTAACATCTGCATTCTTCTTCTTTGCATTGACATCTGCATTTTGAGACTGCATTGCTTCTTCTTCTTCTTTGCATTCTTTCTTCTTCTTCTTTGCATTCTTCTTTGCATTCTTCTTCTTCTTTGCATTCTTCTTCTTTGCCACTAACATCTACATTTTGAGAAGAGTTTAAATGTCACACGTCCACTTGCATACTAATCCACCATTATGTCTTCCGTGACACAAGTAAGCTCTACAAAAATAAAATAAAACTATTGTGAGATTCCAAGACAAAAGATAATACACAAAAATAAAAATTCTAAATAACCCAAATCCATAAAACAAAAATAAAGAAAGACCTAGTGAGTAGTGACTTACCTTCCTCATATTTTTCTCGCATCTTCCATATATTGCTCAACACTAATTGATTTTGAAGATGAGCGCAACCAATCTTGGCAACAAAACAAAGCTTCCACAAATTTAGGAGTTAGAAAGTCATAAATTGATCAAGCACTCGACCAAATGTGCTAAAAGCCGATTCCGAGGCTACCGTGGATACGGATGGCTAAGATGTCTCTAGCCATCAAACTGAGAACCTTGTAAGTCGACTTAGCAGCATTCCACCACATCAATAAATCAAATGTTTCATTTTTGGGCTCACGAGGACTACTAAGGTACCTTTCCAATTCAGATCTTAAATCCCCACTAAGTTCATCTTGGTCATCCTGGTACCAATCTTTGACAAGTGAAGCTGGATCAACAAAACCAAAATTTTCTCCACCAACATTGTCAATAGAGCCTTGAGACTCATCCAATACATTAGAATCAAGCATAGAAGCTCAGTCACAAAAGCCATATCATCATCTTCAAGTCTTACAAATGTTTGTTTGAACTTACTAGCACTTTCTAACATAAGATATGTAGAATTCCACCTCGTACTAATATCAAGACAAACAGAGCCCTTATAAGTTATGCCCTCTTCAGTTATACAACTTTGGAATTGTTGTGCTCTACTTGGGGAACTCCTAACATACTTAACTGCAGCTCGAATTCGACTAATTGATTCACGAACCTCACTCAACCCATCTTTCACAATCAAATTCAATATATGAGCTGCACATCTCATATGAAAAAACTCACCCCCCAAAACAAGGGTATTTCTTAACTTGTCCTTCAAATAAGCAATTGTCACATCATTAGAGCTCGCATTATCAACTGTAATTGTTGATATACGATCTCTAATTCCCCACTCAATTATACATTTTTCTACCATCTTACCAATATCCCTACCTTTATGGCTAGGCATAACAACAAAGTTTAGCAATCGCTTATGCAAATTCCAATTTTCATCAATAAAGTGAGCGGTAAGACATAAGTAACTCAAATTTTGAATGGAAGTCCAAATGTCAGTGGTGAGAGCAATCCTAGATTTAAGAGATGACAACCTATCTTTTAAGCATGAGTTTTCACAAACATAAAGTTTCATGCAATCCCTAGCAATTGTGAATCTTGAAATATGCTTAAATAAAGGTTGTAATGCCGACACAAAACCCCTAAAACCTTCACGTTCAACCGTTCTAAATGGTTGCTCATCAATAATAATCATCCTAGCCAACATGTGCCTACAAAACTCTTTATCATATTTCCAAGTGCTAAGCATATGCTCATTATCCCCATTTATACTACCTTTAAAATGACCACCAAGCAATTTTTGCTTCTTGTCAATATTGTGAGGATACTTTTTGCAACTTCTCAAATGTTTCCACATGGATGAGGTACCATTGCTAACACTATAAGCTAAGCCTTTATTGCAATAGTTACAAATAGAAACAACATTACCAGTTTTCTCATCTATTGCTTTACCAAAATGCTCCCAAACCTCAGATTTTGTTGCCTTCTTTTTCGATGGTGCACGAGTTGTGGATGCCGTGCTAGCCTCAGCCATCTACCAAAAAAAAAGTATCAAAATAAAAGGGAAATATCAACCCAAATACTAGCTTTTCTAACAGATATCAACCCAAATACTAACAACAAACAATAAAAAATAAAAAACAGTAACATCATAATACAGAAATAAAAACAGTAACATTATAATACAGAAATCAACCCAATACAGAAATCAACCCAAGAAATGCAAAAATCTAATGTTCTTCACTATGCAACAACTTTAAGGGTTATTCATTACCTTTAACAAAACCGAGAGGAATTCGAGCACAATACAACAACCTTTGTCAAGCTTCTGGAGTGAGAGAGTAGACTGGCGATGGCGAGGCGTGAGCTACGTAATGGCGACTGGCGACGGCGATGGCGAGCTGCGTAGTAGTGCGACTGCGAACTGCAAACAAGTTAACAACAAACAATAAAAGGGAAATATCAACCCAAATACTAGCTTTTCTAACAGAAATCAACCCAAATACTAACAACAAACAATAAAAATAAAAACAAGAACATCATAATACGTAAATAAAAACAAGAACATTATAATACGTAAATCAACCCAAGAAATCAACTAAATACGTAAATCAACCCAAGAAATGCAAAAATCTAATGTTCTTCACTATGCAACAACTTTAAGGGTTATTCATTACCTTTAGCAAAACCGAGAGGAATTGAGCACAATACAACAACCTTTGTCAAGCTTCCGCGGCGATCGTGACGGCGATGGCGATGGCGAGTGCGTAGTAGTGCATTTGCGAAGTGAAGCGTGAGTGTGAGTGTGGTGCGAGCTATGGCGAAGTCGAAGTGAACACGTGAGCAGCTGCGGCGAAGTCAGTCTTGAAGTCACGAAGTCTGAAGTCACGAAGTCGTGAAGTGTGTCTGTGAGTGTGAGTGTGAGTGTGGCTGCATGACTGAAGTGAAGATTTTGAAATTAGGGCGAAGTAAAGATTTTGGAAATTTGGGCGAAGAGAAGTAGTGAAATGCGAATTCCTTTTAACCGGACTGGGCCAAATAATCGGACTGGGCCAAAAATTTAAACGCCCCAAAGCCCAAAACTAAATAATTTAAATTGGGGTAGGTTCATAGGGTCCGGGTATCGGTTCCGGGTCCGGGTACCCGGTTTATATTTATCGGAACCGGAACCGGACCCGATATTGATCGGTTCCTAATTTTAATACCCGGAACCTACCCGTTATTATAATATATCTACCCGAAACCTACCCGATAGTATCGGTTCCGGTCGGGTATCTGGGTACCCTGTACCCGTGCTCACCCCTAATATAACCTACTGAGAAGTTATTTGTAGGAGAAGATTTCAATGGACATATCGGGTCACTTCCGGGGGGTTATGACAACGTGCATGGAGTCTTTGAACTCGAGGACAAGAACGGGGGAGACGTCTCACTTTTGGAGTTCGCTAGAGCTTGTGGGATGGTGATAGCCAATTCGAGGTTCCTGAAGAAGGAGGAACACTTGGTGACTTTTCGTAGTTTGGTAGCTAAGACTCAAATAGACTTTTTGCTCCTTAGGGTTATTCCAAATGAGGATCTTACAACCCGACATAAGCTTTTGGTTATAGATTTGGAGATCAAGATAGAGAAGAAGAAGAGGGTTGTGGATTACAGGTTAAGAATCAAATGGGGGAGTTTGACCATGGCTAGTGCAAAGGAGATGAGGGAGAGGTCGATGGCCAAAGGGGCTTGGGGGAGTAGTGGGGATGCGACTGGTATGTGTGACAGGATGCCAGTTGCATTCGGGAGGTAGCTAGAGAAGTGCTAGGGGCCTCGCGGGGTAACTATGGTGGGCATGGAGGGGACTAGTGGTGGAATGGTAAAGCCCAAGAGAAGGTGGAAGTGAAGAAAGCGGTGTATGTGAAATTGGTAGAAAGCAAGGATGAGGTGGAGAAGTAGACGAATAGGGAATTATATAAGATGGCGATGAAGGAGGCAAAGCTAGCGATTACGGCGGCGAAAACGACGGCTTTTGAATGCATGTATGTGGAATTAGAAGAGAAAGGCGGGGATAAAAAGTTGTACAAAACTACAAACTGGCCAAAGCAAGTAAGAGGAGGGCCCGTGACTTGGATCACGTGAGGTGCATCAAGGACGAGAACGACAAAGTACTGGTGGAGGAAGCGCATATTAGGTGGAGGTGACAATCTTACTTTCATAAACTCTTGAACAAAAAAGGAGATGGAGACATTGTGCTGGGAGATCTGGAGCATTATAGTAGGTACCGGGATTTTGGATATTGTAGAAGCATTAAGGTTGATGAGGTTAAGGGTGTTGTTCGCAGGATGCGCAGGGGACGAGCGACCAGACCTGATGAGATCCCAGTTGAATTTTAGAAGAGCGCATGCAGGGTAGGTTTGGAGTGGCTGATTGGGTTGTTTAACGTCATTTTAATATGGCAAGAATGCCCCAAGAATGGAGGTGGAGTACAATGATTCCCTTTTACAAAAACAAAGGTGATATCCAGAGTTGCAACAACTATAGGGGTATCAAGCTGCTGAGCAACACAATGAAAGTTTGGGAAAGGGTCGTAGAGATGAGGGTGAAGAGATGCATGTCTATTTCTGGGAATAGTTTGGATTCATGTCGGTGCGTTCGACTACTTAAGCCATTCATCTTATTAGGAGGTTGGTGGAGTAGTATAGGGAGAGGAAGAGAGACTTACATATGATTTTCATCGACCTCGAGAAGGCATACGATAAAGTTCCTAGGGAGGTTCTATGAAGATATTTAGAGGTTAGAGGTGTGATTGTGGCGTACACTACAACAATCAAGGATATGTGTGATGGAGCCAAGAATAGGGTACGGACAGTAGGAGGAGACTCGGAGCACTTCCCAGTGATAATGGGGTTGCACCACGGATTAGCTCTTAGCCCATTTCTATTTACCTTGGTGATAGACGGACTGACGCGACAAATCCAATGGGAGGTACCATGGTGTATGTTATTCGCAGATGACATTGATGAGACTTGCAGCGGAGTGAGCGCCAAATTGGAGGTTTGGAGACATACTCTTGAGTTTAAAAGGTTCAGGTTGAGTAGGACCAAGACAAAATATTTGGAGTGCAAGTTCAGCAACGGGAGCGGCCCTGAGACAGGCGTAGAGGTGAGGCTTGGTACTCAGGTCATTCCAAAGAAAGGAAGCTTCAAGTATCTATGGTCTATTATCCAAGGGAATGGAGAGATTGATGACGATGTCACACATCGTATTGGGGCAGGGTGGATGAAATGGAGGCTCGCATATGGAGTCTTATGCAACAAAAATGTGTCACCAAAACTTAAAGACAAGTTCTATAGGGTGGTGGTTAGACCGATTATGTTATATGGGGCGGAGTGTTGTCCATTCAAGACTTCGCACATACAAAATATGAAAGTTGTGGAGATGAAGATGCTGAGATGGATGTGTGGGTATACAATGAGAGATATGATTAGAAATGATGATATCCAGGACAAAGTGGGAGTAGCCTCGGTGGAGGATAAGATGCGGGAAGCGAGGTTGAGATGGTTTAGGCATGTGCATAGGAGAGACACAGATGCCCCAGTGCGGAAGTGTGATAGGTTGGCAATGGACGGGTTCATGAAGGGTAGAGGTAGGTCGAAGTAGTATTGGGGAGAGGTGATTAGACGGGATATGACGCATGTGCAACTTACTAAGGACATGACCTTAGATAGGGGGTTGTGGAGGACACAGATTAGGGTATGAGCGTAGTACTACTTACGCTTACAAAATGATAGTTGTAGTATTCTTACTGTAGGCCCGATTAACCTATCACACTTATAGGCGCAATATTGCTTTATTGTCCCCTGTAGTTTGATTTTTGCTGCTATGTGTTCTTTAGTGTATTTTATTTATCTTATTTAGTTGTGTTAGCTACTGCTTCCTTTTGTTAGAATGCGCTACCATGATGTATTCGATTTTGTTATCAACATGGTCATACTGCTTTAATTTCTTGTCTGAGTTTGATCGTTTCAATTGATATGATTTGCTTTGCTTGTGATTATGCTTTGTCTTGAGCCGAGGGTCTCCCGAAAACAGCTGCTTTACCTACCAAGGTGGAGGGTCTACATACACTTTACCTTCCCAGATTCACGTTGTGGGATTTCACTTAACTTCTTGTTGTTGTTGTTATAGAATCACTAGGATATCTCACAAAAGCCCTTAAATGCATCAACTTTTCGCGGCGGGTGTTCGAAGTCTTATGAAAATTCTTCTCGATCTTTCTCATACAGGTAACAGGATAGAAACCCCCAAGAAATCAAATATTTTCTAACTTTCTGTATATTGATGGTAATTTTTTTTTTTAACATTCCGATATTTTACCTTTTGTAACAACCGATAACTAAATAAGATCCTTTTATTTTGCGAGGTAGTCCTTATATTTTTGGCTTCTTTTACGAATTAAACAATACAAAAATGAGTTGGCCAACCTTTATTAATATGTGGGCCCCACAGAGGTAACAAACCCAAAACCATTACTCCCTCCCTCCTATTAATTGATCATTTTTTCTTTTACACGCTCTCTTAAAAAATCATAAGAAGTTCATATTACTTGGTCACTTTTCCTTTTATACGACTCTTAAGAAATCATAAGAGGTCCACGCCTATTAAAATATTATAAATAAGGACATTTTTACTACACTACCTTATCTCTCTCCAATTAATTACACTCTAATCGATATTGGTTACTTTAAAATATAATTAATATTACGGGCAAAGTAGGAAAAATTTAATCAATTCTATCTTGTTTTTAGAAAGTGGTCAACTAATTTGGGACGAATATTTTTAGTAATGTGACCAATTAATATAGGACGGAGGGAGTATAAATTTTTTAAAGCAAAAAATATTACACTCTCCATCTCAAATTATTTATCGTGGTTATCAAAAATAGTTGTCTCAAATTATTTTGTCGTTTTAAAAGTTCAAGACATAATTAATTATTTTTTCTCTATTTTATCCTTTGTCATTAATGAAATGACACATAAATAGAATAAACATTAAATGGAGAGAGCTTTAACGTAGATATAAATAAAGATAAAGTAAGTCATTTACCTCTCTTAATTTTTTTAAGAGTCGTGTAAGTTAAAAAAATGATAAATAGTTTTAGACGGAGGGAGTACTATAAATGGTCAAATACTCCATCCGGATAAAAAAGATTATCCGCTTAGCCTTTATTTCTTGAGTCAAAAAGAGTGTCCACTCATCAAATTTAAAAAGACTTAACATTACATTTTTTGATTTGCCCTTATTAATTGTTAGGTGGCCAAATTCCAATACATATTTAATTAAGGGCATTTTAGTCAAATTACCTATTTTGATCTAGGAGTTAATTTTTTTTTACGGGGTATGCAAATGACTAAATGAACACTTTTTTTTATCCGGAGAGAATAATTAGTTGACCCAAAATCTATAATGAATGCAAGTCATTAAATTTTTTAAAAAAGAATGCCTGTTCTTGGTCATTATCACGGTATTTTTTTGTTTCAAAAGAGACGGAATTTGAAGTAAGGGTGTCAATTGGGCTGGGACGGTCCGATCACGCCCCGCTCCGCCTCGCAACCCGCCCCGACCCCCCAAAAAATTCAGGATGTCCATCGTTGGTATAGGGGATCGAACTCGAGACGGGACTAGGGCTCGTCCCGCCCGTCTTGATCCGTCCCCCCCCCCCCCCTTTGCAGAAATAGTCGTTGCACAACGGTCAAATTTTGATTTTAGCCGTTGGCAATGGCTAATAACTGCCATTTTACCCCACCCCCACCCCCATCCCATAAATCCCCCTACGTCCTTAATATGTATTTTAAACCCCTAAGTTAGTATATTTATACTTTAACCCTATTTCTCAACTATAAATACCTCATTTTCCTCTTCATTTTTCTCACAAATCTTCCTACCATCTCTCTAATCTCTCTCTCTCTACAAGTCTACATTGCACACTAAATATTATATTTTATTTGTAAATTTCTATCAAAGTTCAAAAATTGGGAGTGAAGTTGGCAACTAGCTTGAGGATCATCAAACAAAGTTTCAATTTTCAACCTCGATTACACGTCGACGTTACGTCGGCGTTTGGTACCTTCGTTTCTTCTTTAAATTATTATTGTTACTTAATTTTATTTATCATACTTAATTTCATTTAACTTTAATTATTTATTTGCATAATTATAATTGAACAAAGTAGACGTTTTTCTGGTAGAGGTACTAGGGGTAACAGGAGTAAGGGTGCATCTTCTAGTAATCCTAATTACGATGATTTCACTCATGTAGATGAAATTAATTTTTTTAATGTTAATATTAATAGACCATTAGATCATGATGTATATTTTGCATTTGAACCAGACTTTAATTTAGAAAATGAATTAGAAGATAATTTAGATAACATACTCACTAATGCACCTCCACCTCAGGCTCAGACTGAGTCTCAGGCTGAAACTGAAACTGGAATGTCTCATATTCCCCTAGTATGAGTCGAGGACAAAGACAACGAAAATTAAAATCACCTGGATGAGATTTTTTTTATAGGGACATTCCTAATCAACTAGCTATTTGTAAAATTTATCACGGAGTTTATAAATTTAAAAGTGGAAAAAGAGGTTTAATGAGACATGTAGGAAACTCTCTCAAAGCAAGGTATAATCAATACTTGGCTGAAAAATCGGGTGTGCAAATGCCTTTTGAGTCGCGACAAGGTTCACATAGTGTCCCCGATCAAGTACATGACCGAATTAACCCAATGACCGGGGGGGATGGAGTTGTATGTCCTAAATATGATAAACACAAAGATATGAAAAATATAGCAAAATTAGTTGATGTGGAGGATTTGTCTTTTTCATTTCCGTCATCTCCTTATTTTATTCATTACATTCGAGAAACATATAATCCTGTTTTTAACGGTTTCCTAGATCAAATGTTAGAAGATATATTTTTAAATTTGCGCATGAATATCAACATTATTTACATTATGCATTGTATCATTTTAATGGCAAAGTGGCTATCACTTCTGAGTTAGGTTGTAGTACTAACAATAATGAGTATTTAATTGTTACATGTCATTGGATAGATCAGAATTGGTCTATTAAAAAACGTACATCAACATATAGATATATTGATGAACGGCATACTAGAGTTTTTTTTTCCAAAAATTATTCATGAAATTAGTGAATATTATAGAATTACTGATAAAATTATGACTATTACATTAGATAATGCTTCTTCTAATGATCATGCTGTAAACCTTTTAAAAATTTTGATTTACTCCATATTTTTCATATTAGTTGTGCATGTCATATTTATAACTTAGTTGTAAAGGATGACCTAAATTTTTTTAAAGACATCCTTGATAAAATACAATTTGCTATAAATTTTATTTTTAAAGGTAAAAAAATACAAAGACGCAAAGAGTAAAAAAACTTGTCATGATTGTGAATTACCTTATAAAAAAATTTCAGAAGTAGTTGCGACTATGTGAAATTCTTTGTATGAACAATTACTTGTTGATCACGAGTATAAAAGACCTATAACTTTATTATTTAATGTACATAATCAAAATCCAACAGATATGCTTATAGATGATGATTGGGATAACATTTTGGAACTTATTGTATTTTTAGAGAAATTTTTTCTAGTTACTAAGGAATTTTCTGGAATTTATTATCATACTATTTCATCTATGTTATTTTATATAGCTCTAATATTTTGTTGCTTAATGGATATATGCAAAAACCAACTTACACGCCAGCTATTAAAAAATATTTATAAAATTTAAAAAATACTTTTTTTCTATTCCCACTATTTATTTTATTGGCGTTGTATTGAATCATACTATTAAAGTAGACAATTGTAAAACACTCGTTGAAACGATTTATGAAAGCTTAGAAATACTTTCAACAGACCTAACTGAAGAACCAACTTACGAACCAACTAAAGAAAAAGTTATGTCTAGTATACACACTGAATGCAAATATATATTACCAAGAGCAAAATGCAAATAATCAACCGGCTTCTGTACCATCATCTTCTACTTCACTACAACCTAATAAAAGATATGATGTTTCTGCTTCTAGTATTCAAGACTTTAGAAATAGAATGTATAGTGGTTCAAGTTCTTCACAAATTAGCGAGTTTGATGTTTATGTTTTGCAGGGTGTTGTATCGTACGAATCAATTGTCAATGAAGATGGACGTGAAGACTTGCTGAAATACTAAAGGGAGAATGAGAAGACATTTTCGACACTATCAAAGATGGCCCGAGATGTGTTGAATAATCAAGCGTCATCAACAACTTCTGAAAGCGCTTTTTCTGCTGGAAGGTTTCAAATAGGAGAGCACATACACTCATTGGCGAGAGACAGCTTGGAGATTGCAGTTTTATTCAGAGATTGGATTAGAGCGGAGCGTAGAAGGTGCGGTCAACCAGAGATCAACGAAGAAAATGACTACAACTAAAAAGAAATATTATCCGAGGGAGCAGGAAGCGACGTCGAACAATTTGACCAACAACTTTCAATTCCAATAGAAGATCCTCAAGAGATTGTGAGGAAATTAGAAATAGTATGGTTGAATATGTAATTTTTTTAATGACAATTTTACTATGTGATTTGCAACTTTTGAACTACGAAATAAAGTTGTAATTTTGAAATTGTATTACAAATTTTTTTTATATTTCTATTAAATAATATAAGAGGCACAAAAACAACATTGAGATATTTTTATTCATTATCTTGTTCAATTATTTAAGTGTTTATATATATATTTTTAAAAATTAAGTGTCTAAAAAAATTAAAATCCCCCCAAATCCCCTATCCGACCCGACCCGACCCGTACCGTCCCCCCAAAACCCGTCCCCTCTTCCGGCGGGATGTGTGATGGGACAAGACCTCTTCCCGTCCCTTCTATCCCGGCCCGCCTAGCCCGCCAAGTCCCGATCCCATCCCCCAACCCCATCCCCCAAATCCCGTCCCCTCCCACCCCGTCCCGTCCCACTGGCCACCCCTAATTCGAAGAAGCCAAGTGAAACTGAAGTACAAACCAATTACGTCTCTTCAAACTCCTTTGATTAGTCATTATACTCATATTATTTTTGACAATAATTATATTTGTACATTTGTAACGGAAAAATAATTGATGCATTTAACTTGAAATGAATCGATATGCACGAGACGAAAGAAACCACTTCCGTTTATCCACGTGTCATCTTTTGCATCACCCACCTTTCACCGCCGGCATGACTTACACCTCACACTTCCCCATCTATTCCACAAAAATTAATAAAGACCCGTTTGGCCATTAAAAACAATATGCTCTTCCTTTCGACAATAAAATTTAAAATTACAAATTCCGCTACTTTTTTTTGACTTTTCCCAAACAACCCCAACTCAGATTAACAAAATCCTCTCCTTTCCTATTCCCTGCCACGTCATCACTTCTAGCCGGACATTTCATTTCTCTCCTCCAATTCTTTTTTTTTTATAATCCAGGTTTCCGGGCTTGCGCCTGACTACTTCACTGGTATTACCCAGACGTCCTGGAGATGATGGAACCGGTCCTTCAGCACCCCACCACCAGGTAAATCACGGGATGTGCACACATGGTCAGTATCTGTTTGCGTCCAACGGATCAATGCTACAAGGTTGACCCCCCACAAGCCCCATCCACAAGGTTTGGCGGAGACCGAATCCACACTGCAACATGCCCGCGCGACTTTTAGCGCCCAAATTTTACCACATGTATGTGCCCCGGAGGACGATATCCGGAGGGGAGAATCGAACTTGCGACCCTAAGGCCGCAAAGTCGACTCCCTGCCAGCAAGCTGACCCCTCTAGATAAAACTAAGGTAGGGTAAACTTTTTAAAGTGACTGGTCCCACCGCATTACGGCCCCATACCCCAGAAAACCCCACCTCCGGCCTGGCCCTACGGATTAGTATACACCGCTTGGCCCTACGCGTATGGAGGGATTTTTTTGGGAACACAGTTCCACTCTCGCTGATCAGAGGACTCAAACACGGAATCTCAGACAGCAATATCCTAATGTATTGACCACTGGGCCAAAACACTTTGGATTTCTCTCCTCCCATTCTCACTTCATTTACCCTTGTTCACTTTATTTAATTATGTACTACTTTTTAATTAATTTTAAAAAATAATATATTTTTTTATTTAATAATAATTTCATAAGATGATCATTGATTATAAAATTTTAAAATATTTTTTTATTTTTTAAATTTTATATTCAGTCAAACTAATAATTTTATTTGTTTTAATAAGGTTATATATAAGGGGAAAAAAAATAGAAGAAGTTATATAGACTTTTTATGTATAAAAGTTGAAATACTAGTAATGATATGCTATGCATCCATTTTGCTGTGTTAACAGCAACAATCGCGAAGAATCCTCACCGTTACCAATGCCTCAGCCGCCGGTGCCGGCTAACTCACTGAACCGTTCCACTAGCGGTAATAGTTACAATCACAATTGGATTAGTACGAGTAATTACTCCAATCATCATCGTCATCGGAGTTTGACCGAGTCATCATCGTCGTCAACGCCGGCGAATTTCACTTCTCTATCACGGCCACCGTCGATGAGAGAGGCGATTCAGTTAACCTGTGCCGCCTCCGCCGGCGATCAAGTGAAGATCAACGACATCGTAGGGAATGGTATATCGGGAATTCTACACAAGTGGGTAAACTATGGGAAAGGATGGAGACCTAGGTGGTTCGTGTTGCAGGATGGAGTGTTATCTTATTATAAGATCCATGGACCGGATAGGATTGTTGTGAATTCGGAGACGGAGAAAGGATCCAAAGTTATTGGCGAAGACTCTATTAGAAGAATCTCGAGGAATACGAATAATGCTTCTACTTCTCAGGCTCGTCGTAAGCCTGTTGGTGAAGTTCATCTCAAGGTTATTCTTATGTACTTATTTACACACTGTATTGTATTGTACTATTTTATAGATATAATATTTGGATAGACGGTATAGTATGCTGCTGTTTAATACAACAACATACCCGGTGGAATAACACAAGCGAGGCGGAGTCTGGGAAGCGTAGAGTTGTACGCACACATTACCCCCTCTCTATCTTGGTACGTAGAGAGAGGTTGCTTCTGCTAGACCCTTGGCTCAATGAAAAGCAAACAATCAAACAAAGAAATAATAAAAAGTAAAGAAACAACAGATAATAACAAATTAAGTTTGAAAAAAAGAAAAAGAAAAGGAATAATAGCACAACTGCCATAAATTTTTTATTGTTTGGTTTGATTGTATCGTGTTATTGTAACGGGTAAGTTTACTAAATGTCCTACACTATGTTTGGCGTGTTGAATTCTTCATTTAGTTAATTGAAATGCGAAGTGCTTACTAGATTTGAAGTTAGGTAGTTACATGCTGAGGTTTCTGGATAGCAAGGAAATTTTTTTCCTCTGTTTTCTTGTAGTAAATACTATGTTGTTTCGATTGTCATTAAATATCAATTTTTAACTGCTGAATCCATAATGGATTCAATCAAGTTAAGTGAGATAAGGAAACTTGATTTCTTTTTTCGTTTTAGCTCCTATTTATTTATTTATTTATTTATTTATGTCACTGCGACATTGCCGAGAAGATGGGAAAAAGTTGCGTTTTTTTTGGAAGCTATATCTTTTGCTCAATGCATTTATAAAAGCAGTGGTGATGTTGGATTTTGGAGTTACAAGGTTCATGTTTTAGTTTAAGAAATAGGAGATTCAGTAGTCTTACTTATATTAGGTTATGGATGCAGAATTTGCGCGGAGGGGGAGGAGTAGTCTTGCCTACTCGTTTGGAGTTTTTAAAATTTTCCAACACTTGAAGGGTAAAAATCTAGATTGTTAAAAGTAACAGCTCTTATCAAAAACAAAAAAAAAGAAGAAGAAAAGAAAAAATCAACTCTTTCCTAAATCTGCCCCTTATACCCTGTATGTGCTGTTCATTTTTCTTAGTCTTGTGGTGATATTTTCTTTTGTTTGGTCCATTGGTTCCTTGCTGAATTGTTCTGGATGTGCTGATTTCTCTGGTCTGCTTGCTTTAAAATGTTGCTATAACATAGTTTTTAACAATTGAGTAGTCTTTGCTAGGTCTCATCTATCCGTGAGAGTAGATCAGATGACAGGAGGTTTTCGATTTTCACTGGAACAAAGAGGCTGCACCTGAGGGCTGAGACGAGAGAGGACAGAATAGCATGGATGGAAGCATTGCAGGCTGTGAAGGATATGTTTCCCAGAATTTCCAACAGTGAATTAATTGCTCCCGTGGACAATATAGCTGTCTCAACAAATAAGTTGAGGCAACGGTTATTGGAGGAGGGTGTGAGTGAGGCTGCTATTCAGGACGGCGAGCAGATAATGAGGAATGAGTTTGCGTCTTTGCAGAATCAACTGGTGCTACTCAAGCAGAAGCATCGGATGCTCATGGACACCTTGAGACAGTTAGAGGTACCTAACATGACTTGTAGAAAGCATCAGTATTCTTCTTCAGTTGCTTATGTGATTCTGAATGTGAAACTGCTTTGGAATATTCTCAATTGACTGCTCTTTAGGTTGGGAGCTAGTATCTAGCTGCCTGTTGTTCGTGATATCTTTAGGAGTACTGTGGCAGTACTTATTTTGTTCATTATGTTTCAAGTCGTGGATATTTAGATGCATCAATCTTTATTTTTCAATCTACCAATGATAAAGTGGCATATATGTTGACGCTCACAGGCACTTAATGGGACTTTAAAATCGACGGATTTGGGTGAGAAAACTGGGCCTGTATACTCTTTATGTCACCAACTGTACAAGATTGTCATACTTGTGATGAAGTGACTTGTTTGTGGTTATGTTGTGCCCTTGTTTTCATGATGGGGCATATTGTTTGTTGCCTAAAAGTATGAAGATACTGCGTCTTTGTTTTTTATTAAACCTTTCTCGGCCTTTTGGCTGAAATCAAGTGTCTTTGCTTTGTATTGTTTCCTTCATCTAGAAAGAACTGTTTTTGCTGGTGTCTCTTTTTAAGAGTTCTCAAGGACTTTTGAGCTTATTATGATTGTTCTATAGAGACACCAAAAGGGCAGCCGGTACACTAAGCTTTAGCTATGCACGGCCTAAGGAAGGGCCGGACCACGTTGGATTTACTGTACACACCCTTACCTTCCACTTCTGCTCGAAGCTGCTTTCATGGCTTCTCTTATGTTACACCAAGGCTGCCCTTCTAATGAAGGAACCAACAACAACTATACCTCAACCCAAGCAAGTTGCGCACAACTATCTACTTCTCATTGTCTATGTCGCTCCATTTGAGCCCATATGACACCAATATCATTAAAGAAGTAGTTTATCTAACACCTAGAAGTCCTATAAAAACTAAAAGATCCCTAGTGAACATTGGACTGGAGTAGAGACACCGTGAAATAAGAAAGAAGTTTAGAAACAAAAAAAAAAAATTGGATATGACTTAAGAGGTTATTAGCTGTAGCCATGTAAACGTTTCGGTTCCAATACATGGCAAGGTTGTGTATAGTCAATGTATAGTGATATACTCTGTAGATGCCATGGACAATGACATGTATAAACGTTTCACTAGATGCCAATTTTGCTGGGGTCATTACGTGAATGTACCAATTTGGCCTGGCCTAGCGTCCTTGATTGGGAATTCTTCACAACAAATATTGAAATTCATAGAGTTTTCTGCAATAAATTGGAAATAAAAGGAACAAATAGTGATTTATTTACACTGAAACACAAAAATTACATCCACAAATCCAGTGTTATCAAATGCGAAAAGTGCAAAAAAGCTCTAAGGTCAGGGCTTTAAGCACAAAGCGCAAATAAAGCGTGGGATTTAATGAAAAAATGCGCAACAGTGCGAAAATACAAATATATATATATATATATAGTCCATGACCAATAGTAATAAGGATGAATAACAAATATATGGACAAAGAAAATGTAAACATTACGATAAAGTGAAATATCAATTATCTAGTGTCGCCTCTTCAAGAGAGGCTCATTGGCAAGGAAAAATATGTCTTAGAGCCTTGATGCGCACATAAAGCAAGGCAAAGCGCCCAACATGTTTTGAGCCTCGCTCCAGGGTTTAAGCACGCTTTTGACAACTTTGAACAAATCTGAGAACAACCACTCTGACATTGGCTAATCAGAAAGACTTTTGTGTCCATTTGATTTTGTGCGGCCAGATCTGATTTGGAATTCTCCTTCTCTTTGCCCTTCGTGATAAAGTACTGGATCTTTGTTTTGCAGACAGAGAAGGTCGATTTAGAGAATACTGTGGTTGATGAGAGTCAAAGGCAGTGTCAAGAGGTCGGGCCATCTGCTAGATTAAGGCAGGATAAATACAGTGGTATGGCTCCAATTGTTTTGCCTTTGTTTTACTTTGTTACACATCATTCAAAATTATTTCCATTGGTAAAATTAACTCAAGATTGACATATATTTGTTGTAAGATTTTTTATATTTCAATATTCAATAAGTGCTACTCCAAATCTGTTTCAGCTTATATGACACTCCTTTTTAGTATGTTCCAAAAAGACGACAACTTTCTATACTTGGAAGTCTTTAATTTTTGACTTTCCATTTTACGCTTAATGGCATGCTCTTATAGCTATAGAAATGGATTGACATGTTCAAGAGCACAAGTTTTAAGCGTACTTTGGTATGTGTCAAAAGTCTTTTCTTTCTTAGGGAGTATTTAACAATTTTGAAGGGTTTCACATCCGATGTGATTTGGTCTTGTTTCTTTGATCTGTAAAAATTGAACTTCTGCAGCTCAAAGAGGATCATTGTTGTGTGCTCAACATGGATACAATTTGTGTTCACCATTTTTATCCATACCATTAAATTTTCTTGGATGTTTGTTCCAGAAGCAAGTGCAAGTGAGTCAGAGGATGACAATGAAAGAGTTGATGCTGCAGAGGACGAGACCGATGATGAAGAGAATGCTTTCTTTGACACTAGGGATTTTCTTTCATCAAGTTCTTTTAAAAGCAGTGGTTCTGATTTTCGAACATCATCTTTCTCGGATGATGATGATGATTTGTATGCATATGCATCTGATGAAAGTGTTGACCCTATAATTAGATCTGCTGGAACCAAGTTTCCTTATGTCAATCGTCGCAAGAAATTGCCGAATCCCATTGAAAAAGAGAAAGGAGTCAGTTTGTGGTCGATGATTAAAGACAATATTGGGAAGGATCTCACGAAAGTGTGCCTCCCTGTCTACTTCAATGAACCCCTTTCTTCTTTGCAAAAATCGTTTGAAGACTTGGAGTACTCATACCTTCTTGATAGGGCCTCTGAATGGGGAAGAAGGGTAAGCAGACAAGTTCCCTTCACCTTTTAGATAGATTTGTTAGAATTATTCACAAAGATTTTCCCAATATTAGTAAAGGTAGTGCAACTTCATCATGTTAAAAATATTTGTTGCATTTTGCTGAAGCGCAGGATAATCAAGATATGGTTCCTTCATCACCTTTTACCTTTCAGCCTAAATTGGCTGAACTGAACCAAAAGAAGGATAATAGCACAGATATCATATTATATTATCTATTCTAGTTTGCTAAATGCTTGAAATTATTTAAGTTTTGGCCATGATCTCCTCTGCTAATAGTATAATATTGCGTGCAAAATTTTTGTGCCATCTGTACTGGATTCGATGGGCATTGGTATTGCTTTAACTTTTGAAGACACTTAAAATTAAATTTCACACCCTGCAACGAAGAAAAGGAGGAAATAATCATGGGAAGGAGAAGGGGGATTCCCTTGGCCCTCTTCATATGTTCTTGTTTTCACATCTTTTTGGTTAGAATTCCTTAGTTCAAGCCTAGTATAACCAGTGTGTACCTATCTATCTAATTTATATCCTGTTTGATGTTTGTCATCCGTTTTGATTTTCCTATTCAAAGTGATTGATAGTAAATTATTTTTCTCTTCCCCCAAATCACTGGAGCTTCTCTTTTTTCAATCTGTCTGAATACATTGACCCTTTTCGTTCTCCTAGTATTTCGAAAAATATATTATATCTTAGCATCTCTTAATAGAATGGAAAGATTGTGTTAACCAATCCAGTTTTGTTTGGATTGAGGTATAGTTGATTGATTGGTTCTTTTAATAGAACGGAAAGGTTATAGAAGATTTGTGTTATCTGTTCTAGCTTTGTTTGGATTGAGGTATAGTTGGTTGATTGATATGTATTTTATCTGCCAAGACCCTGTTTGTTCATGTAGTTGAAACAATTAATATGTGTGGCCCCCTAAGCTTATGACTAAACTATTCAAACTTATATCTCTCATTGCCCATAGAATTTGTTGATTTTGCATTTATCTGAAACGAGTATGGGGATTGCTGCAATATCTTTGGAAAGCTTAGTGGTGATTTGTCACTCTTGACGCCCCGATTTTCACGATATGCCATTTCCTTCCTCTCTTTTACGGGGCGCCTCTGTTGCCTTTTTCTTTTTCATGGATGAACCAAGTGACCTTTTCGTTTCTGCAAATGCAAGCATGATCGTTACGTGGTCACCGGCATGACGAATTAGTATCTTCTTGAATTCTCTTAACTCATAAGTGGGCTTACAGACTTGTGCCTTCTTTCCTGGTCTATTGGAGCACGTCTTTGCAGCAATTGCAGTTCATTTTTTTGTATGGTGTGTTCATATAACTGTCATGTTATCTGATCCGAATTGATGCTTATAATTGAGTCATTCAGTTTCGGTTGTTTCTTTCCCGGCAAGACTAATGGTCATCAATTTTTTTTCATCTTTCTACGTACTTATTCTTCATTATCCTCATCCTAGTATCCGCATTATGAGCTTGTGCTGTCTGCATTCATCGTAATTGGCAGTGGTCAAAAATAAAGGAAAAGATACTTCATAGCTCTGTTCTTTTCTTTCTCAAAAATTTCAAGTCCTTTTCAGTCTTAGTTGCCATTAATTCACATAAGCATTTTATGTTAGCCATTTTGCACTGTTGGTAAAGTTCTGATTTCAATTTTATCTTATTGATAGGGTGACAGCCTTATGAGGATTCTCAATGTAGCAGCATTTTCCGTATCTGCATATGCTTCTACTGAAGGAAGGATTTGCAAACCATTCAATCCGTTGTTAGGGGAGACTTACGAGGCTGAGTATCCAGATAAAGGCCTCCGGTTTTTCTCAGAAAAGGTGTCATTACTTTTTCGCTCTTTGTAGTACTCTTCTGTAGTTTCTGAGGATCGTGGCAGGGATATATAGACTATTGATTCATTACGAGCTTCCAACCTGTCATGGAATTGGTGTTCTAGGGAATCAGTGCGTCTCTGTTTACGCTTTTTCTCTTTCCTGTCTTTCTCATACTTTTGATTTCTTGATGCAACTGTGTAACTGGAGGTTCTTTGTGGTAAATAATAAGTGTCTTTTGTCAGTCTTGAGTTGAGATTTCATGGGAAGAAAGATTTGGGGGAATGGGGGAGTTAAATGTGGGTTACTTTCCCAGTGGCTCCTTTTTTTGGGTGACAATTAATCTCAAGCAAGAGTCTGTAGCTTGAAATGTTTTCAAGGCTGCTCGCAAGCATGTCGCTGATGTCTGACGTATCTCTCTCCTTGTTTAGGTAAGTCATCATCCCATGATAATAGCATGCCATTGTGAGGGTACAGGATGGAAATTCTGGGGAGATAGTAATTTGAAAAGCAAATTTTGGGGTCGCTCAATCCAGCTGGATCCTGTTGGTATATTGACTCTTGAATTTGATGATGGAGAAATCTTTCAATGGAGCAAGGTATTTCCGTATGGACATTTGAATATTTATCCTTCATTTAATCATTTCATATGAGTTAATATTTTCTTCTTCATGTGAATTATCTTGTAAAAGGTAACTACATCGATATACAATCTGATTTTGGGAAAGCTGTACTGCGATCACTATGGTACAATGCGCATACAAGGAAATCGCAATTACTCTTGCAAGCTGAAATTTAAGGAGCAATCAATAATAGACCGGAATCCACATCAGGTTCTCTATCTATTCTCAATATCCTGCATGAAAATGCAAGCAACCCTCATCTTTGAATCCTTCCACACTCTGAAGTTCTGCATTAGACTAATATGAGAACAGAATGGTTATAGCAGAATACATGCTGTGTGTATAGAGTGAACAATTCTCCTAGTTTGAGGTTATTGTGAAGTGGGGATATGCCACAGGAAAGATTAGATGTAAAGAATAATTTGTCTAGGTGTAATTCATGTGTGCTCAGTGAGTTAAATCTGATAAAAAGATGGTTCATTCAGATTTCATGATTTGTTTTGGTGCAAAATATTCCTTGTTAAATCCCCTTAGGGTACTAAACCCCGTGCTCGTCAAATTGTTCAAATAAAGTGCTAGCACAAAGGTGCTATGATGTTATTTGATTTAGTAAATTAAGCCTGTGGGGGAAAACTGAAACTGTGTCAAAGTTTAAAATGCACAAATTATATTTTCAAAGCTAAAGCTGGAAATAACCAATATGCTTTTAACCAACAGAAGGAGAGAAGGAAAAAAAAAGAAACCCTATGCAAGATGACATTTTTGTGGTCTGCATCTTACTTAAAGGAACTGTAGACAAAGTATTTGGATCCAGTTGCATCTCACCTTATATTTGACGTCTCTGGTAGTTTCGTGATAGTGCAATTTCTGTTTAATTGGAATGCATGATGTTTTCCTCGTTTTCTGTAGAAATCATTTATTATACAAGTCTGGGTGATTTAGTATTGCTTCAGACTGAGCATGTTGCTTCTTAAATTTCCTTTTTGCAGGTACAGGGAATAGTACAAGATAGGAGTGGGAAGACAGTAGCTACCTTATTTGGGAAGTGGGATGAGAGTATGCATTATGTGAATGGAGATTTCTCCACAGGAAAAGGATTTGATTCTCTCTCTGAGGCTCATTTGCTATGGAAGCGGAGCAAACCTCCCAAAGATCCTACTAGATATAATCTGACACGCTTTGCAATTACAATGAATGAGCTCATCCCTGGACTGAAGGTATGGGTGTCGATTTATTAGCTTCAAATGATCACATTCTTAGGGAGTAATTTGCTGTATATTTGTGCTGTTAGAATTTGTGGTAATAGAATAGTAAAGCAGTATTGATATAAAAGTATCTCTATTTATCTGCAAACATCATCTGCTACCCTTCGTAGAAAACCTTATATCGATTCTTCACACGTTTTAGTCCTCGATGACCTTGGTTTGAATTATCACTTCATTTATAGGACAAGCTGCCACCAACAGATTCCAGACTTAGACCTGATCAGAGGTGTTTGGAGAACGGCGAGTATGACAGGGCAAATTCAGAAAAGCTGCGTCTTGAGGAACGGCAGCGACAGGTAATCTTAACATTTTTTTTTTGTTAAGAGGTAGGAAATTCTTCTGTCCTTTGTTCATTTACTTTTAAGAAGAGAACCGTATTGCAGTTTGTTTCCTGCCCTGGCGTCATTTTTTTTAAAAATTCTTTAACTAATGTGCTTAGAACTCCGAACATGTCGGGGACTCTTAAATGAAGTAGACATTAAAAGGAGATGATTTGCATTTTTTTTAGCTTAAACTGCGTCATTACTCCAGAAAACAGTTGGTACATATTCTAGGTGTTGGTTCTAAAAATACAACAGATGCCTAAACTAGCATCATTTGTTATGTGGCGAGTTGAATAGAGGTGGAATAATATTGTTACTTGTTTGCATGCAGGCTCGGAAAATGCAAGAAAGGGGTTGGAAGCCACAGTGGTTTGCAAAAGACAAAGGGAGTGATAGTTACCGCTACATTGGCGGTTACTGGGAAGCAAGGAAAAAGGGCAAGTGGGAGGCCTGTGCTGATATTTTTGGTTATATCCCTTCTGATCAGATGTAAAGACTGAGTGAGCTCTAGCCATTTCCGGCTTATTATTTCATTTCTTCCAAATATTTTACATCTCATTACATACAGCAGTGGAGAGGTTTATTGGTGCTGCAAATTGTCCATGAAATACACACTTGTAAAGTACTTTGAATGCCTTAACGTAATAAAAATTTCATTCTTTTTCGTTTTGGCTTTACAAGTCGATTGTGCAATCTGTGTACATGTAAAAGTATGGGTTGCAATATGAAGGTAGAGAAACTGTCGCAGGATTCAAAGATAACATATTCCTCATTGCTTTTAGCATAGACTTCGGCAGTGGCCACTGAACACGAGTTTAGAGTATGTGTACCTCGGTCTGTTTGTACAGTTTTGGACTAATGCAGTGGTAGATTGTTCATCTTGAATGAACTAGGTTTAGTTAACTCTTATTCTAACTTGGTTTCAACTATACTTCTTAATTCACGTGAGATTTAATCAACCGACAATTCAATTATAATCATAATCAATTGATTCCATGACCATCTATCAAATATTACAAGTAACAACGTTAGCCTAAGTTGAGTCCTAAAGTATTCAACTATTGAAGATAAAGAAAACTCAACAATCTGTGTGCAAATCACAACTGCCCCACCTCCAAACCATTAATAAACAAGCTCCTTCACTATGTTGCGTTTTTTTCATATACTAGTGAATGTTTTTGCGCATGGATTCCCTGAAAGTTAGTTTATGACTTGGACTACGGTATACTCTTCCCAAACAGAATATAAAGAAGCCTTCATAAGTATGCGAGAGCGAAGAGACAAGTCAAGAAGACTATTAGCAAAGCCTAGGGTAAATTCCTATACTACCAAAATCTGGAAAGTGAAGGGGAAATGAGATGTATAAACTAGTACATTTGAAATAAAAGAGGGTAAGGATGTAGATTAAGTTAAGTGTATCAAAGACAATTTATAACCACTAAAGATTGTAGAGTAGTAAGTACTCCCATCATTAACCAGAGATTCGGGTTTCATTCCTGAATATATGGAGTCGACTTTGATAAGAAGTGCTTTAACCCTCAACTTGGGACTTACGGGCGAGAATCCGAATTAGTTGGGTCGGGCAAATGGGCGGGTTGGGTTTGGGCGGGTTAAAATGGGTCAAGTCAATGAACGGGTCATAACCCAACCCGCCCAAAGTTTGCTTGTCCTAAACGAGTTGGGTCAATATGTGTAAACTAACGGGACATAATCTAACCTGCCCAATATAACCCAAACATCCCCTCACAAAAGCAAACATCTTCTGAATCTTCTTTTCTCATTCTTTCAATAAAAAAATTTAATAATCCAATTCCTTTCATTTTTGGTTTCAAAAGCTCGTGGAAATATTTTTCTCAATTATGTTTTCTTAACACACAAATCTTCATAATAGTTTTCAAAAAAAAAATTTGTGTAGACGTCATATCTTGTTATTCGATTGTAATAAAAAAGGACAACTCTAAATTTACCGATAAGAAGAAACCGTCCAATTACAAAAACTATAAAATAACAATAATTCGTTATGTTGAATAGAATAAACCGAAAAACACATGAGTACAAAAAAATTGTTAATTACCTAGTGTTTAAGTGCCAAAGTGTTGAAAACGAAGAAGAGAGAGGATTTCAAACGAAAAAACAAAGGGAAAATGTTTTAGAGTATAAAACAAATGTTTGCTAATGCTAATTCAAATGGTAAAAACAGAGATCAAAGGAATATCTTTCTTGGAAAAAGGGAAACTACATATTTTCTGCTACAAATACCAGTTAAAAGTACTACTACCAAATTTAAATTACTAAACAAATTAAATAAACCCCATGATCTTCAAGTAATAGAAGAAGATAAGTAAATTGACAATTAATTGATGGAACAACCAAAGAAGTCTTAATAGAATTATTACACTGTGAAGTTTAATAAATGACCCATTCATCGATCCAGATTGACCCGTTTAGGAGATGGGTCAGTTTGGTTTCAACCCATTGGGTCAACTCCTCAAACGGATTAAGACTCAACTCGCAGAAGAATTGAACGGATTGTGCGGGTTTGAGTTGATTTTGCCACCCTTAGTTGGGTCCCAAAGCGGGTACTGGATACTCGTAGGAAATTAAAAAAAATAAAAATGCTAAAGATAATTCACAGCAAATCATGATAGGAGATAGCGATTCGAAGAGGGACAGACTAATTTAATTTGATCAATTGCTCAAGATAAATCTCCACACATCCGTGCAACACAAAAACAATGGATACACTTGTAGAATTAGGTCTGCTAAAGCAAAAGTTTAAATGTATGAGGAATAAAAAAGCTTGAGAGTGCCTTGAAGAGGCCGGGTTAGTAGCTTATTAAGCTTTCATTGTTTATATTAAGGAGTAAAATCATGATACGAGTACAAATGAGAAGTTCAAAGTTGCACAAACTATCGTCATATGTAATGTTGGAAATTTACGGATTGAGTTTATCCCTTTTTAATGACTTAAACATGTGGGCCCCGCATGTCAAAAATGTTGTTTCTTCGCACATGTCTAATATATTAAGTGAGTAGATGATGTTAGTGTCAAGTATCGTCAAATTTCATTAAGAAATGAAAGAGATATTGATACACAAAGTAAGGTATTTGAAACATAAAAAGATGGAGGGTCTTTGGCAAAAAATGACAAATCGCCCTCATTGGTAGAAGATGGAGAGTTTATGCAATATATAAACTCTAAGTTTGAGTAAGGGTTTGGGACCCCAAGGGGTAACCCATGTGTTTAGAAGGGAGATGACCCAGGTGAGCTTGGGTTCGGGGCTAAGCCCCACACGCGCGCCGTCGCGGGCCGCGGGCTTTGGGCTTCCAGAACTTTTTTTTTTGTCCCTGAAATGTTATTGCCTCCCTTTCTGCTCTTATAAATTGAACATCTCCGTACAAATAACAAAGAGAGAATGCATAACACACAACACAAAGTGTCTTCTGTTCAGAATATACAGAGAATCATCCTTCTTTTCCGGTTGTGGTTCTAACTCTGGGTTTGGCTCTGTTTTTGCCAACTGTTCTGTTGACAGTTCTATTAACAATTACGTTGGTAGTTTTGGTTCTACTATTGTCAACAATTTTGTTTCTAGTTCTGCTGCTGTTCAAGGAAATGTTGTTGTCTCTTCCACTGCTCAACGAAATATTGTTGTCCATGCTCCTGACAGTTTCCAAAGCAAACGCCAAGGTAAGGTCCTGGATAACAATTACAACAAGAGAAGGAGACTAAAAATGTTGTTCTATCTTACTGCGTTGAGCCTGTCACAATTTCAGACAGAAGATCCTCATTCTAGTGGGGATGCAATAGACACTCAGTTTAACACATCGACTGAAGTGGGCTAAAATATCCAGGTCACAAATGACCTGAAGGCCAAGAACAAACGCAAGGCAGAGGCTAATGTTGTACAAGACGAGGGTAATCCTCCAGATCTTAACGACAAGATTGTCAATTTCTCAGCAGTGGTGCTGGAGGAAAATCTGGTAGAGAACCCAAGGAAATGGTGAATAGACACGGGTGCAACCCGTCACATCTGCTCTGACAAGAATGCATTCTCCGCATACACCCAGTTACGGACAAGAAGTTGTTCATGGGCAACGACACTACCTCTAAAGTGCAATGGGTTTGAAAGGTTGTCCTCAAAATGACTTCAGACAAAGAGATCACTCTAAAGGAAGTGATGCACGTCCCTAACATCCGCAAGAACTGGGTTTCAGGGCCACTGTTGGTCAAGGCTGGTTTCAGACTAGTTTTTTAGTGCAACAAATTTGTAATAACTAAGAATGGTATATTTGTAGGAAGAGGCTTCGCGTGTGACGACCTCTTCAAAGTGAATGTTATGACTGTAATCCGTTCATCTAATGAAATAAAGCCTTCTACCTACTTGCTTGAGTCTTCTAATTTATGACATCATAGATTATGACACATTAAATACAAATCCATTCAAAAGTTAGTAAAGTTGGAATTGTTGCCTTCCTTCGACATAAACTCTCAACATAAATGTGAGGTGTGCGTAGAGGCAAAATTAACCAAATCATCTTTCCATTCTGTCGAAAGAAACACCGCTCCACTAGAACTTATTCACACCGACATATGTGATTTAAAGTTTGTGCAAACTAGAGGAGAGAACAAGTACTTTGTGACTTTCATTGATGATAGTACAAGGTATTGTTATGTTTACTTGTTGAAAAGTAAAGATAAAGCATTTGAAACATTTAAACGTTATAAAACAGAAGTTAAAAATCAACTAAACCTACGGATTAAGGCAATCCGTAGTGATAGAGGGGGAGAATACGTAGCACCGTTTGAAGAATAATGTGCTCAATACGGCATTGTTCATCAAATGACCGCTCCTTACTCGCATTAGTCCAACGGTATTGCCGAGCGCAAAAACCGTACGTTAAAGGAAATGATGAATGCTTTACTCATCAATTCAGGTTTAGCCCAAAACATGTGGGGCGAAACGAGTCTTACCGCTAATACAATTCTCAAAAGAGTTCCGCATAAGCGTAAGGATAAAAATCCATATGAATCATGGAAAGGAAAGAAACCCATTTACAAATATCTAAAAGTGTGGGGCTGTTTGGCAAATGTCGAAGTACCTAAACCAAAACATATCAAAATTGTACCTAAGACTGTAGATTGCATATTCATCGGATATGCAAATAACAATAGTGCTTATCACTTCTTAGTGTATAAGTCGGAGATACCTGATATCCACGAGGGTATGATCATGTAATCAAGAAATGCTGAATTCTTTGAACAAATCTTTCCTAGAAAGGAAAAAGAAATAATTTCGCACAAACGAAGTTATGAATAAAATGCTCAAAATCAACAAGATCCGGGAGTTTCTGATTATCCAGAACTAGACGTTCTAGATCTACAGGACTCAGAAGTTGCTGACTATCCGGAACTTAATGTTCAAGGCCTACAGAACTTAGGGGTTCCAGAGGTTGAACCAAGACGGAGCAAAAGGGCCAAAAATGATAACACCTTTGGTCCAATTTTTCTAACATATATAGTTGAAAATGAACCGAGGACAATTAAGGAAGCATTGTCAACTCCAGAAACACCCCTTTGGAAAGAAGCTAGAAAGAGAAATAGATTCCATCATGCAGAATCATACTTGAGAAATGGTTGATCTTCTTTCGGGAAGCAAACATTTGGGTTGTAAGTGGATACTCAAAATAAAGTACAAAGAAGATGGAACTATTGACAAGTATAAGGCCAGATTAGTAGTCAAAGGCTACAGACAAAAGGAATGTCTCGATTCTTCGACACATACTCTCATGTGTCTAGATTAACGTACATAAGGGTATTCATAGCCATTGCAGCTTTGTGTGACCTTGAGATACATCAAATGGATATTAAGACAGTCTTTCTAAACGGAGAATTGGAAGAGGAAATATACATGGAACAACCCGAAGGGTATGTAATTCCAGGACAAAAAAAGAAAGTATGTCATCTTGTTAAGTCTCTGTACGGACTCAAACAAGCCCCGAAACAATGACATAAAAAGTTTGATAATACTTTATTATCAAAAAGTTTCTCCATAAAAGAATGTGATAAATGTATCTATATCAAAAGGAACTCTGACTCATTTGTCATGATATGCAATTACATAGATGTCATGCTCATCATCGGAAGTAGTCTAAACTTGATCCTGGAAACCAAGAACATGTTAAAACAATGTTTGGACATGAAAGATATGGGTATTGCAGTTGTAATCTTAGGAATTAAGATTTCTAAGACATCTGATGGGCTGGTCTTATCTCAATCTCATTACATTGAAGATGTTTTGAGGAAATTTGATGTATTTGACAGTCCCCCTATGAAGTCACCAATGGATATGAATCATAGTATTGATAAAAATCGTGGTGCACCAGTATCCCAAGAGCTATATACACAGGTCATTGGTAATTTAATATACATTACAAACTGCACCCGACCCGACATCGTAAGCCAGTCAATAAGTTGGCTAGGTTCACTCGTAATCCTGGAAATGATCACTAGAAGGCGCTAAATCGGATACTATGATATCTAAAATATTCGATGACTTATGAATTACATTATTCAAGATATCCAGCCGTACTGGAAAAATACAGTAATGCAAACTGGATATCGGACATAAAGAATACCAAATCCACCAGTGGGTATGTTTTTACAATTGGTGGTGGGGTTGTGTCTTGGAAATCCTCTAAGCAAACATGTATTTCCCGATCCACGATGGAATCAGAGTTTATCGTTTTGGACAAAGCAGGAGAAGAAGCAGAGTGTCTTCACGACTTCTTAGAGGATATCCCGTGTTAGGATAAACCCGTACCTTCGGTGATGATTCATTGTGACAAACAATCGGCTTTAGGAAGGGCACGAAGTAATATGTACAACGGCAAGTCTAGACACATTCGTCGGAGGCATAAGACCGTTAGGCAGTTGATCACTACGGGTGTCATTTCCATTGATTATGTCAAATCAAATGATAACTTAGCGGATCCATTAACTAAAGGCCTACTCAAAGATTAAATATTCTGCTTGTCTAGGGGAATGGACTTAAAACCCAAACAATAAGAATCTTTATGGTGGTAACCCAACCTTACTGACTGGAGATTCCAAGAATTTGGTTCAATGGAAAAACTAAACTATATAGGTTCAGTTTAGCGCTTCACTTGAAGTAAGAGCACTTCGGATTATCATTTTTTTTAAAGAAAGATAACTCCAAAGTCATTCCCGCGATAGACATTAAGTGCTACCTGCATAATGGGTAAATGATAAGTTTCTGAAACTTTTAATGATTTCTAACACTTGCGAGTGGGGTAGAGCAATATACCTTATAGGAGATCACCTATTTAAGTGCGAAGATAGGCCGCTTCAAATGTACGCACTTAAGAATCCAAGAGTTGTCCATTGCCACAACGGACAAAACAATAAGAATAAGTGAATAAGGAGAGTTATTGTGTTGATATCATTGTATTGGTTTACACTAAACTCTGACGGTTCAAAGCCGAAAACTACCTTTTCTGATGCTATATCTTTCCGCTGAAAGATTGCTGAACGCTGGCACCCTGTGTGCACCAATTCTCTTTCTAGAGGGGACTGTTGGAAATTTACTAAATGTGGGATTGAGTTTATCCCGTCTTTAATGACTTAAACACATGGGCCCCGCATATCGAAAACATTATTTTTTCGCACATGCCTAATCTACTAAGTGAGTAGATGATGTTAGTGCCAAGTATCGTCAAATTTCATTAAGAAATGAAATAAATATTGGTACACAAAGTAAGGTGTTTGAGACATAAAAAGATGGAGGGTTTTTGGCAAAAAATGACAAATCTCCCTCATTGGTAGAAGATGGAGAGTTTATGCAATGTATAAACTCTAAGTTTGAGTAAGGGTTTGGGACCCCAAGGGGTAATCCATGTGTTTAGAAAGGAGAGGACCAAGGTGAGCTAGGGTTAGGGTCACATGCGCGCCGCCTCCCCCCGCCCGTCCGGGCTGGGCTCGGGTCACGGGTCGTTGCTTTCTTCAGGAACTTTATTTTTGGTCCCTGAAATATTAACTATTTACATTTTGGTCCCTGAAATTTTCAGAACGTTACAACGGTTCTAAAAGACACCAACAGTCATGACTGTTCAACATAACAGAACGTTGATGATATAGAGAACGCAGAACACACAACACAAAGTCTCTTCTATTCAGAATATACAGAGAATCATTCTTCTTTTTGTTCGACAGAAACAGAGATTCAGAAACTCAAACAAGCAATCTGTTCTTATTTATCTTCTTTGCTAGAATCAACTGTATTTGCTTTATACAGTTGATTAGCTGCTGTTTTATCTTGAGAGACTATTGTCCATCATCGTAAAAGTATTTATACGGGGCAATTTGTCTTAAAGACAGAAAGTCATTTCTCGACTCAATGTTTCTTTTGTTTAACCTTTCGGATATACTTTACACCAATTTTACCTACATGTAACTTATTAAGTCATTCAATAAAACATTGAAAAAAGGGCAATAAAGCTTGATCATTGAGACATCACAAGAGGGATAAAGAAGTAGGTTTGGTTGTGCTTGCTAGATCTACAACAGAACCTATATTTTTGCTAGAAACAAGATTCATGAAAATTTATGCAAAGAGGAAACTTGCCTCCAGTTGATATACATTTTACTTAAAGAAAGCGTATAAAGAAAATTACTTAGATTGGTCTTAGAGAATAAGGAATTCTTATCAAATGCATAAAGGCCACAAAGTGACGAGTTGAAAGTACTCCCGTATTAATCACAAGTCTCAGGTTTAAATGTGAATATGTAATCGCAAAACACTATTTCAAAATTAGGGAAAAGGCAGCTTGATAATATGGCCTTGTGAACATGAAAGAATAAGAAAATTAAAATCAAATCAAATACACTCCAAAAATTTGAATTAATTTAGTTCAATTATTCAGTTTGGTCTGATTTCTCAATTATTTTTTATTCACATTTGGAGCCACTACCGTTACTACACCTGTTTACACTACAGTTCGGCCCCCATATTCTCAGTAATGCACGTGAAATGACACGCACACGAAAGCCGCGTGATGTTCGGCAGGATATATTGTATTGTAGAAATAATTAAAAAAAGAAATGATTTTTTGACATGCCACGTGGAGAAAGGTGCTCGTCAATCCCGTTGGACGGCCGAAGGGGACAGGTGGCACCGAGGAATTGATAGGGACCGTTTGGTGAGTCTTATGTAGACAGCTAAAACCATCGGATTTTATACTTAAATATGGACCCCCACACCCCTTTAAGAGGCGCCAGTTCAGCACCGCAACTATTATTTTTAATTAATTTAATTTGGTTTGTTTTAAATCAGTTTAGTACCAGTAAAAGCCTAGCCATTTAATTAACTTTACATTATTTGTTGAACTATCCAAACGTTTCATTTTTAGGGAGAATTACCGTTAGTGGCATTTGGACATATAAATTGTGAAATTTGAAAGAAAAAAAAGTAGTATTTATTTTCAAGTTGAAGATAATATTTGAAAATTATAATTATGTTTAGACATTAATATAAATATTGAAGTTGCTTTTGAATTATTGTGAGCGAATTAGAATGAAAATTGTGAAAACAGCTTTTTAGGATTTTTTTTCTTTATCCAATTCCAAAAACCTGTTATAACTCTATGTCCAAACAATTTTTCGGACTAAAATCCCGGAAAAAGGTAAAAAGTACCCATGGTAACAGCTGCTCTCTTTGTTACCAAGCAATTTATGGGAAAGATTTAGGGTAGAACGGTCAAATTACCTAAGTTTTTGTGTAATTTGAATATATATTCTTTAAGTTTTTCAAAAATAACATTAAATTTAGTAAAAGCTCTTAAATAATAGTAACACTTTCATGTAAAAAGGGACGAAGAGAATGATAAGTTTCATTCTTTGACCTAAACCAGATGGTCATATTTTATCTTGATTAGTTCTAGATAGTATGTTCGAAGAAATTTTACTAATGCATTTTATATTTTAGTTTAACTTGGTGCATGTATTATGGTTAGACAAGACTGTAGGGGAGGACTCATGTACTATTTTTTTGGTGCTCGAGCATCCATTAATCGTGGCGAATATTTTATATAGAGATATATAAAATATTGAAATTTTAGTATAAAATAATAAATAACACTCATGAAGCAATAAAAGATCTAGCTCATCTGATTAAAAGATGGAAGACTTTAGACTAAACTATGGAGGAGTTGAGATCGAAACTCACTCAAAGTGATATTTTTTTTGTTGATGGTGAGCACCATGACCATTAAATCCCGGGTATTAGTTGACTCCACGCCATATAAAATCCTTTACTTTTGTTTTTGCTTTGACTTAAAAATGTTTATATTCTTAATTACATATATAAAATTTGAAACATTGAAAATTGTAGACATTTAATCGTTCATCTTCCATGCATTTTTCACTTTTGCGTCTGTTAAGTATACATAATATACACACAATATATATGTGTATATTATGTATACACAAGGTATATTACTCTCGGTTATTACTGCCCATCCGTGGGAAGTCCAATTCCATGTATAATTATGTAATTAATGTTGTAGTCTAATTAGTATTGTACACTTACCGTACTTGTATAGTTAGTCTCCAAATAGAATAAGGTTTTAGGAGTAGAATAGGAATATAATTCTCCTATTATGAAAATAGGTAAATTATTTGTATATATACTCTTTCAAGTAATGAAAATAATCATGGATTATTTCTTTCATGGTATCAGCAGTTGGGCCGATCCAGCCCATCACCGGCGCCCAGATTCACGAATACCACGCTTCCGTGTTGGGCGGCATGCCCATCGCCTGGCCACCCGTCCCACGTCCAGAAAATTCCCAAAATCCGTCTCCTTCTTCCACAAGTCATCGACCGGTCACTCGTAATCAAAGGGGTATTTTTAAACCGAAAAGACATTTTAATTTAAATTCTAATGTTCTTAAATCACCCTTACCCCGTAATCCTATGTCTGCATTAAATGACCCGAATCGGAAAATTGTTATGAACGATGAATATAATGCTCTTGTTGATAATAAGACGTGGGAGTTGGTGCCCCATCCATCTGGTATTAATAGTATTATGTCTATGTGAATTTTTGCTCATAAGGACAATTCAGACGGTTCGTTTGCACGGCATAAGGATCGGCTTGTGGGTGATGGTAAGACTCAGCAGGTTGGTGTGAATTGTAGGGAGACATTTAGTCCGGTGATCAAGCCGGCTACCATTCGCACTGTACTCAGCTTGGCTCTTTCGAATGCATGGTCCATCCATCAGTTAGATGTGAAGAATGTTTTCTTACATGGTGATCTCAAGGAAACAGTGTATATGCATCAACCTTTGGGGTTTAGGGACCCCAAGTATCCTCATCATGTCTGTTTGTTGAAAAATTCCTTATATGGGCTTAAGCAGTCTCTACGGGCCTGGTATAAGAGGTTTGCCGACTATGTTTCGACTATTGGATTTACTCACAGTAGGTCGGATAATTTCTTGTTCATATATCATCGTGGTTCGTCTTTGGCCTATATACTATTATATGTGGATGATATTATCTTGACTGCCTCTTCCGATGTCTTACACCAGTCTATCTTGACAATGCTCAGTTCTGAGTTTGCTATGAAAGACTTGGGGCCCTTGAGTTATTTTTTAGGGATTGCTGTCACCCGTCATGCTGGTGGATTGTTCTTATCACAGAAGAAGTATGTTTCCGAGATCATTGAGAGGGCTGAGATGTCATCCTGTAAGTCCACTTCCACTCCAGTTGTTACTAAACCCAAATTGGGTGCTGTGACCGGGGCACCATACGAGGATCCGACCCGCTATCGCAGTCTTGCAGGGGCCCTTCAATATCTTACATCACGAGACCGGATATTACGTATGTCGTGCAACAGGTGTGTTTGTTTATGCATGATCCCAGGATTGAGCACATGAATGCGCTCAAACGCATCATTAGGTATATTCAGGGTACGCTTGACTATGACTTGCATTTATATCCTTCATCGACGTCCACACTTGTCTCGTATACAGATGCTGATTGGGGAGACTGTCCGGACACCAGACGGTCTACGTCTGACAATTGTATGTTCCTTGGCAATAACTTGGTCTCGTGGTCTGCGAAACTTCAGTCGACTTTGTCCCGATCCAGTGCCGAAGCCGAGTATCGAGGGGTAGCTAATGTGATCTCGGAATCATGTTGGTTACGTAATTTATTGTTAGAGCTTCATTGCCCTATTCAGAAAGCGACTTTGGTTTATTGCGATAATATTAGTGTCATCTACCTTTCTGGTAATCCGGTTCAGCACCAGTGCACTAAACATATCGAGATGGATATTCACTTTGTTCGCGAAAAGGTTCCTCGTGGTCAAGTACGCGTCTGCCATGTCCCGTCCAGGTATTAAATTGCCGACATCTTTACAAAGGGTCTTCCTTCGGTCCTTTTTGAAGATTTTAGGGACAGTCTCAGCGTTCGAAGACCGCCCGCTATGACTGTGGGAGTGTGTTAAGTATACATAATATACACACAATATACATGTGTATATTATGTATACGCAAGGTATATTACTCTCGGTTATTACTGCCCATCCGTGGGTAGTCCTATTCTATGTACAATTATGTAATTAATGTTGTAGTCTAATTAATATTGTACACTTGACATATTTGTATAGTTAGTCTCCAAATAGAATAAGATTTTAGGAGTAGAATAGGAATAGAATTCTCCAATTATGAAAATATGTAAATTGTATATATACTCTTTCAAGTAATAAAAATAATCAAAGATTATTTCTTTTAGCGTCTCATAACTCGAGAATAATCATATGTTGTGTTTAATTTAATTTAGATAGTGACTTTAAATTCATGAATACCCGGATGTGCTTAGCACGTAATAATGTTTTGGAAATCAAGAGCTTGAGTTTAGTATAATGTAAATAAATAGGTTGGTTAGTTCTTAAATATATTAGGTCGAAAGAGACAACATAGGCTGATTTTTCGATGGCACAATAATTTAATAGGTTTTTTTCCAACAATTATATATGTAATTAATTGGTTGGTCATAGTTTTAGTTGTCTAGAGGTGGCTACTAGTACTTTGAAATATATTTTTCTTAGTTATTCGAAAATAAAAATGGAAGAACGAATAGGATGTCGAATATAATTAAACCAGAAACTCATGAGGAGAACAATTCATCATAGTACACTGTGACCCACAAATTTAGTGACACGATATGATATTTTTATGTGAGAAGCTTAAATATGATTATGACATTTCAATCATGGTGTTTGATATAATTCTTAATTTTTATTTGCAAAAAAATATATTTTAAATATAGTTCTTCATTTTTCAGAAATTCATATTCATTTTCAAAATTTGTTGCGTCGATAATAACCTAGATCCAAATACTGATAATGCTTTACCGCAAAAAAAAGAGGGCTTAAGTTACATTACATAAATACTTCTCCCTTTTTGGAAATTGAAAAGATAGTCTTACATACTCCCTTTATATTGAACAATATTGAGTTTACGTTAAAATATTAATTATGAATTTTAAATTAAGATCAAGATCAGTTATAATATCGTAACTCGACTTAATCGGCAAAAAAAACATTGAAGAATAAAAACTACACAAAAGAAATTTGGGGGTTTGTATCCTTGAATGAAAGTGAAAGAGGTGAGTTTTTACTTTATGTAGCATAAATACCTCTAAATCATGGGTGGAGCTAGAGTATAGGAAGAAGATTCACTAGAACTAATTAAATTTTGATTCAGATTTTATATTTAAAATTTATTTATATAAAAATTATTAATTTAAAATAATTAAAATCTCAAATTCATATATATTTTAATTTTGGCTTCACCTCTTCCATAAATACTTGTTGGCTATTATTAAATAATGATGGATCATCGAAGTATTTTTACATGTAATTAGAGGTAGCAAATGAGCGGGTTGTGTTAAATTTGTGCGGGTCAAAATGGGTCAAGTCAATGAACAGGTCATAACCCAACCCACCCAAAGTTTGCTTGGCTTAAATGGGTAGGGTCAAAATGTGTAACTAACGGGTCATAACTCTCAACCCGCCCAATGTAACTCAAACATCCCCTCACAAAAATGAATCTGCTTTTCTTATTCTTTCAATAAAAAAATTTAATATTCCAATTCCTTTCATTTTTGGTTTCAAAAGCTTCTCGAAATATTTTTCTCAATTATGTTTTCTTAACACACAAATCTTGTTGGGTATTTTTGCTCTATGGTACTTTATAAAGCAGTACGGAAAGTATACAACTATTACAAGTATTCGAAAGGATAAACAAAGATTCAATAGTTCAACTAGTAATCTGAAAATTACAAGATAACCACAAAACTGAAATTACAATTTTGTTGAAAAACGAAAAATTGGAAACTGGTTTTGCTGAGTCGAGTGTGGCACTCTGTCCTTAAGACAATATTGCCCCGTATGTATCCTTTATACCTGGACAATTTGTCTCCCAAGATAAAACAGCAATGGAACACTTGAGCAAAGGAAACTCAAGAGCTACCGTGAAGAATATTGAGTAACGAAATGATGCCTTGGAAGGTGTAGGAAGAAACTGTTTTGCTTGTGTATGCTTCTGAATTTTCGTGTATCATATATGTATGTTCTTGGTGCTCAACAATGGTGTAAGGGGGTGTTTATATAGGTGATGGAGGGGGCTGAAAACTGCCTCCATAATAGCCAAATAATGGTCATTATGGAGGTAGTAAAGTCACCAACATAAATGGTGAAAGAGAAACGGATTTGGCCATTATAGGAGGAGTAATTCAGCCAAAATAAATGGCTGAATTGAGAGCTTGGACGTTTCTGCTTTGACCGTCGAAATTCCAACTTTCTGAAAACTTCAGGGACCAAACTGTACATCTGAAAGAATTCTGGTCCGAACTGTACATCTAGAACTTCTGGGATCAAACTGTAATTCTGGCAAAGTTCTCTGGCCCAAAAAGATAATATCAGAAGGCCCACAGCCCAGGGACCCGAGGACCCGGACCGGACGGGCGGGCGGCGGCGGCGCGCGTGTGGTCTTTCCTTGAACCGAAGCACATCTAGGTCCTCCCTCCTTTAAACACATGGGATCCCCCTTGGGGTCCCAAACCCCAAACCAATTTCGAGTCTTATATACACAACAATTCTTTCTTCCTCTACCGATGAGGGAGAATTGAACACAATACCACACTTTCCATGCTTCAAACACCTTACTTCGTGGACCAATATCTCTTTCATTTCTCAGTGAAATTTGACGATTCTTGGCCCTACGGTTATTTACGTACTTAGTAAATCATGCATGTGTGAAGAACCGGATTCTCCAACATACGTAACACTAGTGTTTAAGCCGTTAAAGTTGGTCGGTCGCAACTCCCGCCAAAGGCTAATTTCCAACAAATCTTCATAATAGTTTTCAAAACAAAAACTTTGTATAGACGTCATATCTTGTTATTCGACTGTGAGAAAAAATGTTTACTATACAATAAAAAAGGACAACTCCAAATTTACCGACAAGAAAAAACTGTCCAATTACAAAATCTATAAAAATAACAATGATTCATTATGTTGAATAGAATAAACAGAAAGATACATGAGTACAAACAAAATTGTTAATTACCTAGTGTTTAAGTGTCAATGGAGAGGGTCGGCTTGTTGAATCATTGTTGCGAGTGTGTCATATTCACCTTTTGGTAAACCCGCAACAAGTTGAAGCACCATCTTGGTTTCTGAAACAGAAGTCCCGACGTTGGATAGTTGATCAATTATGAGTTTCAGTTGCTTACAATATTCGGACATGTTGTTAAAATTCTCGAGGCGGGTATTATTGAATTGCTCTTCCAAATATACGGCCCGAGTATTTTTATTGTCCTGAAAGATTTCTTCTAGCCGGACCCAAAGTTCACGTGCCGTAGCACCTGTTTTCATGATAGTGCACAACATGTCTTTGGAGATGGTGTCGTAGATCCATTGTTTGATGATGGCGTCAAGACGACGCCAGATTGAGTCGGTAACATCGGTGGGACGAGGAACATATTCGTCAATATTATCGAGCACGTTGTATGCACATGCATGAATGTAGAATAGTTCCATCCACATGGAATATTGACAGTCTTCTTGGTCAAGAATTATAGGGATAAAATTCTTGATGTTGTTAACGACGAATGCCGGATGAAAAGAAGATACTGAACGTTGAGAGGGGTAGTCAAGTGTGCCAGTGGATGAACCGAAATTTGTGGGGGAAGACATGGTTGCCGCCTGCCGAGGGAAGGGAATTTTCTGGTTTGGCCGAGAAAGGGAGGAAGAAACCAGATTTTTTTTTGTGAAATCTAGCAGGTGCTCTTCAGTATCTTACATTCACTAGGCCTGATATTGCATATGTCGTTCAGCAGGTGTGTCTGTTCATGCACGACCCCCCGAGAGTCCCATTTTGCTGCCCTCAAAAGTATTATCAGATACGTTAAAGGCACACTAGACTTTGGATTACACCTATACCCCTCTGCCCCAACCAAGTTACTTGCCTACACGGATACAGATTGGGCAGGATGCCCAGACACACGTCGCTCCACCTCAGGGTACTGTGTATTTCTTGGGGATAATCTTATCTCATGGTCCGCCAAGAGGCAGGCCACACTATCTCGTTCGAGTGCTGAAGCAGAATATCGCGGTGTTGCTAATGTAGTTGTTGAGATCTGTTGGCTCTGAAATCTTCTTTTGGAGCTCCAGTGTCCACTCCGCAAGGCCTCTATAGTCTATTGTGACAACATATATGCCATCTATATGTCTCATAATCCGGTCCAACATCAGCGGACTAAGCATATTGAGATGGATATTCACTTTGTGCGAGAGAAGGTTGCCCGTGGTCAGGTCAAAATATTACACGTGCCTTCCTCTTATCAGTATGCAGACATCTTCACAAAGAGACTACCGCGACAGCTCTTCACCGACTTCCGATCCAGCCTTAGCGTTCGGCCTCCTCCCGCTCCGTCTGAGGGGGGAGTATTAGCGAATATTCTCTGTATATTTTGTAATTATGATAGATGTATATTTAAGGTAACTTAGGATTCTAATTGTATTAGGAATCAACCTTTGTAAGGTAAGTTAGGATTCATACCATATTAGGAATCAACCTTTGTACAGCTATATATATTGTGAATAATGAAAGGAATCCCTAAGGGAAATTATTCCATCTCTCAAAAGTGTTGAAAACGAAGAAGAGAGGATTTCAAAAGAAAAAACAAGAGGAAAATAAATGGTTGCTAATGCTAATTCAAACGGTAAAAACAGAGATCAAAGTGAATATCTTTCTCTAATTAGAAAAAGGGAAGAAGAGAAAACTGCATATTTTCTGTTACAAATACTAATTAAAAGTACTACTATCAAATTTCAAGTACTAAACAAATTAAATAAACCCCATGATCTTGAAATAAAAGAAGAAGAGTAAACTGATAATTAATTGATGGAACCACCAAAGAAATCTAACAGAACTTATTACACTTTACGGGTTAAATAACTGACCCGTTCATTGATCCAGATTGGACCCGTTTAAGATATGGATCAGTTTGGTTTCAACCCGTTGGGTCAACTTCACAAATGGGTCAAGACTCAACTCGCAGAAGTATTGAATGAGTTGAACGGATTAGGCGAATTTGAGTTGATTTTGTTACCCCTACATGTAATACTGAAGATAGTCTTCATTTAATAATCTCTTTGCTGTCTACATGTGTTTCTTATTGCATGGAGATTGTATTATAGTGATGAAATTTGATTATTATTGTACCTCAGACAAATAAAAAAAATTAAAGAACACAAAGCAAGATCAAAACTTTCAAATAGTTTGGGTTTGAAATGATAATAAAAAATAGGTGATTATGACTTGCAGTTTCATAAATTACATAAATAGTACTAATAAATAGCTGAGTTTTATTCTGGAAAATAAAGGACCAATAGATGAACATCATTTTAGAGCATAATTGTCTCAGTCTTTGATAATTTAACCACATCTTGAACATGATAAAATTAAATCAATACTTTATTTACTTGGGTTAACGACAAAAATAGGATAACAGAGAAATATCGAGTCAAAGAAACTTAGATTATATCATAATGCATATGCTTTGGTTTCTTTTCAACCATGTATTTTTTATTTTTATATATTCACTAGACAACAAGTTATCAGAGTTTTCCATATGTAATGTCCCCACGTAATCGCACACACCAATTATATGAGTTATTTCAATTTTTTTCCCAAATATTTTATTTTTCATGTAAAAGTTATTTAGAAATCTAACTATTTTCTCTCTCAGCGCAGTTTATCCACACAGACAATGTCAATTTTTTTACCGCTAAAATGGTTTTATGATGATCAATTAATTTGTTTGAATGTGGTTGAAAACAAGTAAATCATATTCGATCACAATATTCGATCATAAATCATTTTGTTTGTGGTTAAACCATAAAAGTTATGTAAAATGCAAGGATATAAATAACATAAAATAAATAGACAAGTGGTAGAGAAAATAGTAATTAAGAAGCTTATAGTATTTAAAGCTTACGAATGTAGTTAGGGTTACAAGTGTGAGAGATAAGATACTATTTCTTCTCTTGGAAGGTATATTTATTTTCACAAGTCCTAGAGTTTTCAATATGAAATGACCATTCCACAGTATGAACGTCTCAATGCTCAGTGGGCCAGAGCTCGAAGCTGATCAACGAGACAAGGGTTGTTCACTACTAAAAAAATTGCCCAAAATTGAAGGCCAAAACCGACAGACTGTGTCGGGGTTTTAGTGAAAACCAATGAAAAATCGATGAACTATGGGTCGTCGATTTAGGTCGCGTCGATTTTCCAAAATCGAACGCAGTTCGTTGGTTATGTAAAACTAAAAAAAATAAGAAAACCTACGGATGCGTCGATTGTTTTTTAAAATAAAGTAATGAAATGTAGTAACTTGGAATCGAACTAAGGTATGTACCCTTGCATTGAACAACTTTACCACTAGACCACTCATATTATTTGATCAAATATTTCCATTGTCTTATTTAGTGCTCTTAAATTGCATCTAAAAACAGACGGAGTCAGTCAGTTTTTGTCTAAAAATATTATATTTTTTGCACATTTTTGCTGGAAAATAACCGACGACGAAAGTACGTTGATTTTTTTAAAAAAACAATTAACAAAAATTATCGAGAAAACTGACGGAATCCGTCAGTTTTTTCATCTTTTTAGTAGTGGTTGGGAGTGTGCTACTTCTATAAAATGAGCCATGACCGGGTGAAAAGACTCTGTCAACGACTCTATTACTCTCATGACCATAGATCATTCATTGCTTTCCCGGGGTGACAACGGTCCCAAACGCGTCGGGAATAACTTATACAAAGATGTCTTCGAGCCTTAATTAATTGAAGACCTCTTCAGCAATCCGGATCGGGCTAAGTCAATGCTTCCACGTGTTTACTTCCGACTAGTCTTCATGCGGAACCCGAATTTCTCCCCATACAAAGAGAACTTAAATATTACAGTGGCTTTATGACCATGTATTACTTCAAAGAAATAAAGCAAATGAGAAATAAGCTAGCCTCCTGAGCCACATTATCCCAACCACTAGATTGTACGGTTAGATCTTTCTATAACAGTCATCCTCTATAATAATATTTTATTATAACAGTCATATTTTTTGTGGAGCCAATCTTTCATATTATGTTATATTATAAGTTCTCTAAGCAGATTTTATTATAGCAGCCAAAAAAATATAGAAACAAACGATGTTGGTATAGAGAGATACGAACATAATTTTGTTTAATTGCTTAAATAGGCAGATGACTTATAGCATTGGATAAATTGAGTTATAAATGCGTATGTCTAGTAAAAAGAAGCTAAGTAACGGATCATTTTTTATCCTCCATGACTTTACTAGATAGATAATAATTTTTGTATAGGTTGGACACAACACTATGCTTAATTGTTTATATATACTGATAAGTCATACTATTTCGAGTTTTGATGATTGTCAAACATCTTCGAGGAACCAGATAGGGACCAGATGTGATCGGTTCCTTAGCGGCCGTACTCTACAACTGTAAAAGCTGTTGCATTGTACCGACTGGCAGCAATGCAGCAGCACATCAAATTCACTATGCCAATCAATGTAATGTCTCCTTCACATACTCTCATATTTAAACAACATGTTACAAGAGAATACCTACCACTTGAAAACCTAAAAAAAATATTCTCTCTCAAGTGACATCCGTAACTGCTATCAAGAATCTCTCAAGAACAAAGCTGCAACAAATTCAAGGACTAGATCCTAACCACTGAAGATGTCTTAAGTCCTTAAGCTATTGAGTCTTTGACTTTTGCTCTTTAACTTGTAAACCTACTCTTCCTATAAGAAGTTGTATGTAGGTAGTTTATTTTCTCAATTTTTGAGTTGTACATTTGGCTAGAATTAGTCAAATGGTGTGTCTTTGCAATAGAGTTATTGTAGAGAGCTTGCAATATAGTTATTGTAAGGGATGAGGGATTAAGAGTTTAAATCCTAGGTTGCAAGAGGTTGTAATCAAAACATTGCTCAGTTATAGTGGAGTTTGGTAAATCCCACACTAGTGGGTTGTGATTTTTTATCCCTTGAGCAAGGATTTTTCCACGTAAATATCATGTGTTATTCACCTTCTGCCTTTACTTAAGAGAGTAGTAGAGAACCAGGTTCTCTACGCTGTTTGGTGGACTCATATACTACATCAATTGGTATTAAAGAAGGTACTTTCTTAAAGGTTAACACCAATAAAGGATCTCTCTCATGGCTACTCCACCAAATCTAGAGAAAGGACAATCTACCACAAGACCACAGAGATTCAATAAAAAGTATTATAGATGGTAAAAGACAAGGATACACGATTTCATCATGGCTAAAGACTCTGAGTTGTGGGATATCATTTGTGATAGTCCTCATGTTTCAACAAACACAGACTCGGCTGGACTCCCATCAACTCCAAAAACAAGAAAGGAGTATAATAATGCTGATATAGAGCTTGTGGAGAAAAACTTCAAGGCAAAGAAAATCCTAGTATGTGGGATCGGACCAGATGAATACAACTGTATCTCATCTTGTCAAACGGCAAAAGAGATCTGGGAGGCTCTACAAACTGCTCATGAGGGAACGAGTCAAGTAAAGCATTCCAAGATAGACATGCTCACTACCGAGTGTGAACTATTTAAAATGAAAGATGGTGAGTCCATTCATGACATGCATACCAGGTTCACCTCTATAATCGATGAACTCCATTCTCTTGGTGAAGTCATCAAAACTAACAAGTTGGTTCATTGATGAGCTTATTGGAAATCTCAAGGCTTACGAGCTGAAGAGACAAAGGGTGATGAAAGAAGAGAGCCAATGAAGGAGAAGACCCTGGTTCTCAAGGCTGCTAAAAGTGACACAAGTAGTGATGAATTTTATAGGGCGTATCTTACTTGAAGATTTCAGAAGATGGTTCGAAGAAATGGTGGAGTCCCACAAAAAGGAAGTTGCAACAAGAACTTCAAAGGAAATGATTGTTGTCACAAGTGTGGAAAACTCGATCAATGTATCAGAGACAGCCTTCTTCATAAGCAAGACTGCTATAAAAGCAACACTGAAAAAGTGATATAGAAGAACCTGGTTTCGGATAAAAGTTTAAAAGGAGAGATAATACTGACAGTCTGATAAAGCAAGCTCTGGCAGCATGGGAAGATTCTTCCAGTGAATATGAAGATGAAGATGACTAAGCTGATGCATCTATGATAGTTGTTGATAATGTACTTTCTGAATATAAGTCAATTTTTACACTCATGGTGAAATTTGAGGCTGATGATGACTATGATCAAGACGAGGTAAATTTTCTTAATGTTCAAAAAAACTTGAAAAACTACAACAAGAACAACAACATACCCAGTGAAATCCCACAACATGGGGTCTGGGGAGGGTAGAGTGTACACAGACCTTACCTCTACCTTGGTAGGTAGAGCAACTATTTCTGAGAGACCATCGGCTCAATACAAAGCATAAGCACAATCAAAGTAAGACAAACAAAGCGACTAAGTCATGATAGCGAATTCTGAAAAAGAAGTAATAACTAATTGAGGTAAATAAGATAAACAAAATACACATAGCAGCATAAATCAAACGACATAGGACTATAAAACAATACTGTGCCTGCTAGTATGATAGGCTAAGCGGGTCTACAATAATAATACTACAACTATCAGTTTGTAAGCGCAAGTGAGACTATGTTGGACTACCTACTACCCTTCTACCATAATTCCTGTCCTCTATAACCCTCTATCTAAGGTCATGTCCGCAGTGGGTTGCACTTGCGTCATATCGCGTATAATCACCTCTCTCCAATACTTATTCGGCCTATCTCTACCCCTCATGTACGCAACCATAGCCAACCTCTCACACCTCCGCACTGGGAATTAGTGTCTCTTCTCTGCACGTGCTCAAACCATCTCAACCTCACTTTCCGCATCTTATTATCCCACTAAGGTTTAATGCCATTAGTGAGGCTGTTCATGGTCATTGAATGAGGGCTATTTATAGAGGAGTTAACAGCCAAGTAATGGCTGGTTAATGCTCCAAAAAATAGCCTACTAATTTTCGTAACATCTCTTGCCTCCTTTATTAACACCTTTGGTAACTTCAATTTTCCCCTTGTCCTTGTTTACATCATCTTGTTTGTACAAGAGATTAGAATAGGACGTACCAACTTTATCCTTAGCACTTGCGGTCTTAGTGTAAGGTCTTGAGACAACCTTCTTTTGTTACCGGTCGAACCTTAGTGCCAAATGGCACACATCCTCAAATGTTGTGTAAGTGGACACTTCCTCTCTTTCTTCAATTGCCGCACTTAGTCCGCCAATGAACCGTGCAATGCGTTACAACTATTTTTCTTCTAAGTCACACAACATTGTGACCTTCTCGAATTCCCGAATGTATTCTTCAACCTTAAGAACACCTTGCCGAAGCTTGGTGAGATAAAGGTACAAATTTTGTTCATAATCTCGGGGCAAGAATTTTGTTTTTAATTGTTTCTTCAACCTTTCCCAAGAATCGATCTTGGACTTGCCATGCCTCTTTCGACTTGCCTTAAAATTTTCATACTATCTTCGGAGGGTTACCTAACAAATAGTATCAACATTATTGTTATGTGGTAGCTCGGTTATTGGCTCATGTGGCTTGACCATTTCCATAACCTCTAAGGTTTTCTTTGAACCAGTTTCTTCTCTACATGCTAAAACATTCATGGCACTCCTCTTCTTAGATTCATCCACCTCCTTCCGTATCTCATACTTGGCTTGGAATTTTCATGCTTGTTGGATTTTCATTTCCCTTACATTATTTGGTGGCAAAGGTATTAGCCGTAAGTCCCTACCATCCTTTTGAAATGAGTAGATGTTATGTTCGCCATCGTTCATGGTTTTTTTATCATATTGCCATGGCCTACCCAACTATAGATATGGCATGCCTCAATTGGAAGGACATCACACCAAATTTGATCAACGTATCCTCCAATCCTAAAATTGATAAGGTATTGGGTAGCAACCTTAAGCTCATTCGCCTTTTTTTACCCATCGGAGGTTGTAGGGTTTAGAGTGCTCACGAATTGGTTGTTGTAATTTTCCTACCACTCCAATGGACACCATATTTGCACAACTCCCTCCGTAAATAATCAAACTACATACCTTATCTTTTACTTTGCATCGTTTGTAGAAAATCTATTCCCTCTGATTTTCGTCAAGCTCCTCCAATTATGCACTTAGCACGTGTTGAATGACTAGACTCACACCATCCTCCGTAATAGCCTCGTCTTCTTCTTGGCTCTCGTATACTTCGGTCTCTTCTGCCACAAAGGCATTGCCACTTTTTTTATATTCTTCCAGTGTCATGGTCTTCGGATTGGGACATTCTCTGGCAAAATGTCCCGGACCTTGGCACTTGTAACATCTCTTGCCTCCTTTATTAACACCTTTGGTAATTTCCATTTTTCTCTTGTCCTTGTTTACATCGTCTTGTTTGTACAAGGGATTAGAATAGGACGTGCCAACTTTATCCTTAGCACTTGCGGTCTTAGTGTAAGGTCTTGAGACAACCTTCTTTTGTTTTCGCTCGAACCTTAGTGCCAATGGCACACATCCTCAAATGTTGTGTAAGTGGACACTTCCTCTCTTTCTTCAATTGTCGCACTTAGTCCGCCAATGAACCGTGCAATGCGTTGCAACTATTTTTCTTCTAAGTCACACAACATTGTGACCTTCTCGAATTCCCGAATGTATTCTTCAACCTTAAGAACACCTTGCCGAAGCTTAGTGAGATAAAGGTACTAATTTTGTTCATAATCTCGGGGCAAGAATTTTGTTTTTAAGTGTTTCTTCAACCTTTCCCAAGAATCGATCTTGGACTTGCCATGCCTCTTTCGGCTTGCCTTAAAATTTTCATACTATCTTCAGAGGGTTACCTAACAAATAGTATCAACATTATTGTTAGGTGGTAGCTCGTTTATTGGCTCATGTGGCTTGACCATTTCCGTAACCTCTAAGGTTTTCTTTGAACCGGTTTCTTCTCTACATGCAAAAACATTCATGGCACTCATCTTCTTAGATTCATCCTCTTCCTTCCGTGTCTCATACTTGGCTTGGAATTTTCATGTTTGTTGGATTTTCATTTCCCTTACCTTATTTGGTGGCAAAGGTATTAGCCGAAAGTCCCTACCATCCTTTTGAAATGAGTAGGTGTTATGTTCGCCATCGTTCATGGTTTTCCGATCATATTGCCATGGCCTACCCAACTATAGATATGTCATGCCTCCATTGGAAGGACATCACACCAAATTTGATCAACGTATCCTCCAATCCTAAAATTGATAAGGTATTGGGTGGCAACCTTAAGCTCGTTCGCCTTCTTTACCCATCGGAGGTTGTAGGGTTTAGAGTGCTCACGAATTGGTAGTTGTGATTTTCCTACCACTCCGATGGACACCATATTTGCATAACTCCCTCCGTAAATAATCAAACTACATACCTTATCTTTTACTTTGCATCGTGTGTAGAAAATCTATTCCCTCTGATTTTCGTCAAGCTCCTCCAATTATGCACTTAGCACGTGTTGAATGTCTAGACTTACACCATCCTCCGTAATAGCATCGTCTTCTTCTTGGCTCTCGTATACTTCGGTCTCTTCTGCCACAAAGGCATTGCCACTTTTTTATATTCTTCCAGTGTCATGGTCTTCGGATTGGGACATTCTCTGGAAAAATGTCCCGGACCTTGGCACTTGTAACATCTCTTGCCTCATTTATTAACACCTTTGGTAATTTCCATTTTTCTCTTGTCCTTGTTTACATCGTCTTGTTTGTACAAGGGATTAGAATAGGACGTGCCAACTTTATCCTTATCACTTGCGGTCTTAGTGTAAGGTCTTGAGAAAACCTTCTTTTGTTTTCGCTCGAACCTTAGTGCCAAATGGCACACATCCTCAAATGTTGTGTAAGTGGACACTTCCTCTCTTTCTTCAATTGCCGCACTTAGTCCGCCAATGAACCGTGCAATGCGTTGCAACTATTTTTCTTCTAAGTCACACAACATTGTGACCTTCTCGAATTCCTGAATGTATTCTTCAACCTTAAGAACACCTTGCCGAATCTTAGTGAGATAAAGGTACTAATTTTGTTCATAATCTCGGGGCAAGAATTTTGTTTTTAAGTGTTTCTTCAACCTTTCCCAAGAATCGATCTTGGACTTGCCATGCCTCTTTCGGCTTGCCTTAAAATTTTCATACTATCTTCAGAGGGTTACCTAACAAATAGTATCAACATTATTGTTAGGTGGTAGCTCGGTTATTGGCTCATGTGGCTTGACCATTTCCGTAACCTCTAAGGTTTTCTTTGAACCGGTTTCTTCTCTACATGCAAAAACATTCATGGCACTCCTCTTCTTAGATTCATCCTCTTCCTTCCGTATCTCATACTTGGCTTAGAATTTTTATGTTTGTTGGATTTTCATTTCCCTTACCTTATTTGGTGGCAAAGGTATTAGCCGAAAGTCCCTACCATCCTTTTGAAATGAGTAGGTGTTATGTTCGCCATCGTTCATGGTTTTCCGATCATATTGCCATGGCCTACCCAACTATAGATATGTCATGCCTCCATTGGAAGGACATCACACCAAATTTGATCAACGTATCCTCCAATCCTAAAATTGATAAGGTATTGGGTGGCAACCTTCTTTACCCATCGGAGGTTGTAGGGTTTAGAGTGCTCACGAATTGGTAGTTGTGATTTTCCTACCACTCCGATGGACACCATATTTGCATAACTCCCTCCGTAAATAATCAAACTACATACCTTATCTTTTACTTTGCATCGTGTGTAGAAAATCTATTCCCTCTGATTTTCGTCAAGCTCCTCCAATTATGCACTTAGCACGTGTTGAATGACTTGACTCACACCATCCTCCGTAATAGCATCGTCTTCTTCTTGGCTCTCGTATACTTCGGTCTCTTCTGCCACAAAGGCATTGCCACTTTTTTTATATTCTTCCAGTGTCATGGTCTTCGGATTGGGACATTCTCTGGCAAAATGTCCCGGACCTTGGCATTTGTAACATCTCTTGCCTCCTTTATTAACACCTTTGGTAACTTCCATTTTTCTCTTGTCCTTGTTTACATCGTCTTGTTTGTACAAGGGATTAGAATAGGACGTGCCAACTTTTTCCTTAGCACTTGCGGTCTTAGTGTAAGGTCTTGAGACAACCTTCTTTTGTTTTTGCTCGAACCTTAGTGCCAAATGGCACACATCCTCAAATGTTGTGTAAGTGGACACTTCCTCTCTTTCTTCAATTGTCGCACTTAGTCCGCCAATGAACCGTGCAATGCGTTGCAACTATTTTTCTTCTAAGTCACACAACATTGTGACCTTCTCGAATTCCCGAATGTATTCTTCAACCTTAAGAACACCTTGCCGAAGCTTAGTGAGATAAAGGTACTAATTTTGTTCATAATCTCGGGGCAAGAATTTTGTTTTTAAGTGTTTCTTCAACCTTTCCCAAGAATCGATCTTGGACTTGTCATGCCTCTTTCGGCTTGCCTTAAAATTTTCATACTATCTTCGGAGGGTTACCTAACAAATAGTATCAACATTATTGTTAGGTGGTAGCTCGGTTATTGGCTCATGTGGCTTGACCATTTCCGTAACCTCTAAGGTTTTCTTTGAACCGGTTTCTTCTCTACATGCAAAAACATTCATGGCACTCCTCTTCTTAGATTCATCCTCCTCCTTCCGTATCTCATACTTGGCTTGGAATTTCATGCTTGTTGGATTTTCATTTCCCTTACCTTATTTGGTGGAAAAGGTATTAGCCGGAAGTCCCTACCATCCTTTTGAAATGAGTAGGTGTTATGTTCGCCATCGTTCATGGTTTTTCGATCATATTGCCATGGCCTACCCAACTATAGATATGGCATGCCTCCATTGGAAGGACATCACACCAAATTTGATCAATGTATCCTCCAATCCGAAAATTGATAAGGTATTGGGTGGCAACCTTAAGCACATTCGCCTTCTTTACCCATCGGAGGTTGTACGGTTTAGAGTGCTCACGAATTGGTAGTTGTAATTTTCCTACAACTCCGATGGAGTGATGGTTTAGAGTGCCAAGTAATGGCTGGTTCAACGAAAAGGTGTGTTGGTCTTTATACATTGAACAATTGTTCAATTGAATTTCATCGAAAAAAACTAATCCAGAACCTTTAATCAATTGAAAGTCCAAATAATATGTATGGATTCAATTTTAATTGAAAGGATATGTGATTATTAAGCCATCTAAGATATGCAAATTAAAGATCCAACTGGCTCTTTCTAGTTGGATGATATAAATAATTGACAACAATAAGTTGAAAGCCAAGGAGAAAAGGTCATTATCCTATGTTTGTTAGGTTTGGGTAGAAATTATCAAATGCAACACTAGACAGATTCAACACTGTATGTATTTGTGTCTTGAGACCAAGTATGAATTCCTTTGTTTCTTGCTTTTATTTTGTCTTCTCACCTTTGACAATTCAAACCTTCAAATAACTAAAAGCTCACTTGCAAGCTGGTTGTACATGGATTTGGATTAATATTTGATTTATATGTCAGATAGCCACAAACATAGAACATGACAATAACAAAGGCAGCCTTGACAAATGCAGCAAAATTAGGTTACCTTGTGACTCGTTTTGTACCTTTTTGCCTCTCATCTTCCTTGTGCACCATGTTTTCTCAGTAAGTCCAAAATGAATGTGACCCGGCCCTATTTTACTTGATGGTAGCTTCGATCAGCAGAATTCAATAGCTTTGGCATAAATTTTGTATATGTCTTAAAAATTTATTTAATATGTACAAATTATTAATTTTGAACTTAGTAACTCAAAAGAAAACTTCAAATTTTAAATATGCGTTGGGCTCCGCCGACTATACATGAATCGAGTATGTTCTACTTGTATTTGGTTCTAACTTCTTAGAAATACGATTTAATTTTTTGAGTTATCGGGTTCAAAACTGGTACACACATAAATATACATAGTGCATGTCTATATACGTACTCACACACATAAACATACACATATATGAAGGCAGTAGATAGTGCGTTCAGTCAAATTACCAGCTCCTTCCTTGTAAGTAACGTGAAATCAATATTTTATTTAGTTGGGTAACTTCTTGTTGGTACTCTATTGTACTTTATAAAGCAGTACGGGAAGTAAATAACTATTACAAGTATTCGAAAGGATAAACAAATATTCAATATTCAGAAATTGAATCTTGTTGAACAAATAGGCCAATCTTCAAAACTGCCGCAAGCTTGTTGTGTCTTGAATCTTGATAACCTGAAATCAAGAAACAACTAAATCTGAATGGTTACAACGTTGTGTGTTGAGTCGAGTGATTGCCCTCTGTCCTTAAGACAAGATTGCCCCGTATATATGCTTTTACGTTAGCGGGTAATAGTCTCCCAAGATAAAACAACATTTTAATCTCAACGCTACAAAACCAATAGGTTGAGCCTGACGAAGAAAACAAATATGAATCGACTTGCTGAAGATATGAAAAAGGAAGGAAGAGTTTCTATCTTCTCTTCTGTTTTGTCTCTGTGTATATAGTGTGTCTCTGTGGTGTATATCTTGTGTATATTGTCACTGTTTTGCAGTGATTTTCGTGACTGTTTTGCTCACTGTTTTGTGCTCAGTTTTTGCTATTTTCTGTGTCTGTATATTTTGTTTTTCAGTCACGTATGTGTGCTATATTGTTGTCACGAATTGAGCCAAATGAGTGATAATGGAGGAGTTAATCAGCCAAGTAATGGCTGATTAATGCCTCAAAAAACAGTTCCAATGGTAGGCAGACAGTTTCTGCCTTCCGTCGTTCCAAAATTAACTTTTCAGAAACTTTAGGGACTAAACTGTAAATATTAAGCAATTTGGGATCCAAAAAGATAATATCAGAAAGTTTCCACAGCCCACAGTCCGTGACCGGACCGGCGGGTGGCGGCGGCGCGCGGATGGGCTTAGCCTTGAACCCAAGCACATCTAGGTCCTCCCTCCTTTAAACACATGGGATACCCCTTGGGGTCCCAAACCCTTAACCACTTTAGAGACTTATAAAGAGAGCAATTCTTCTTTTTCCCACCGATGTGGTAGATTTGTCCCACACCATATTTCCATGCCTCAAACACCTTACTTCGTGAATCAATATCTCTTTCATTTCTCAACGAAATTTGACGATTCTTGGCCCTACGGTCATCTACTCACTTAGTAGATTATGCATGTGAGAAGAGACAAAGCCTCCAACATGCGGAACACTAGTATTTAATTCATTAAATATGGGTGGACGCACCTCCCCGCCAAAGGCAAATTTCCAACTCATATATGATTACTTTCTTATCAAGATTTATATAAATACTTCAATTTCATTATTCTTTCATTTTCGCGAGACAAGATTTATTAAACTCATATATCTTTTTTGGATTTTGAGATATTGTTTACCAACAATTCTTAAAGTAAATGGAGTGGAGCATATGAGTGTTTAAATTTCATATTGGGGTTTTAGTCTGTATTGAAATTGTTTTAGGAGTCATTTATTCTTTTTAATTATAAAAATATGATTATATATACACACAGGTATGAATGTAAACTTATAATCGTTAGATTAATGAAAGGGAATAATTGTCATGGATTATGGAGAAAATTATTATAAAAGGATATTTCAATCTATAAGTTTGACCATTTATAATTTTTTTACATAAATAGGCTTATGAAAAACTTATCCATAACTCTATAAATTGAAAGAATTAAATTTATACTTAGGACTCATTTGTTCTACTAAGATTAAGACGTTTGAATCTAAATGATTAAGATGTTGTCTCTAGATCTGAATATTGAATAACTAAGACTGTTTGTTTTTCAACATGTGAATGTGCATAATTTATTTGTTTATAAACATAACAAATGCACAATTCAAGACAAAAAATATATATTTATGTTAGCTAGTGATGGTGGAGACGGTTTGTAATGGTGATGGTTGGTGTTAGTGGCTAGTAATAGCGGTGGTAATAGTTGTGATGGTGGAGGTGGTTGGTGTTGTAGTGATTGACGTGATGGTGATGGTTGGTAGTGATGGTGGTAATTGTGATCGTGAAGTTGATTGATATTAGCACTTGACGATGTTGGTGGTAGCTAAAGAATGTGTGGTGATTGACGATGTGTCGATGGTGGTTGACGATGGCCCTGCTTGTGATGTTGGAGGTGGTTGGTAGTAAGGATTGGTCGTAGTGATGGTAGTGGTTGATAGTGATGGCGGCGGCAGCGGCAGTGACAGCGGTGGTGGACAGTAGTGTCAATGGATATAATTATAATGATAAAAGTGGTAGGTGCGGTAGCGATTGCCAGTAGTGGTTAACAACAATGGTGGTTAGTAGTGGTGGTTGTGATGATAGAGGTGGTTGGTAGTGGTTCTGGTGGTTGGCGACGGTAATAGCGGTTTCCAATGGTGTTGGTAGTAATTGCAGAGGTGGTTAGTGCTAATGACTGGTGATTATGGATAGAGTGATGAAAATTATCCACAAAAATACATTTTTATGATATTAAGACTTTATTCAAGATTTTAATGATTAAGACTTACTCAGATCAATTAAGTATTTAAATTTTAATATAAATAAATGCACTTAATGACTTAAGATCTGACCTTCATTCAGTGCAAATAAATGAGAACTTAATATGCCAGTAAAGCAAGAATCATACACGATGATCTTGAAAATGAATTAACTTTTATACCCCGCTTGTCCTATGACAATCCTTCAACGTTGAAAGTTAAGGGTTATTAAATGTAAAGTTTTGCCTATTAGACAAGCGAAGTTAAAGTTTAAAATCATTCACCTCCAAAATTATTTTTATAAATCATTCTAAAAGAAAGTAACAAAATTAAAAATACCAAAATAGTTGATTTGATTTTCTTTTTGGCAAAATCAAAGCATCAACATCCTAGGGCAACCGAATGGTGTTCCGGCCCAACGGCACCCGTTTCTCCCAAATGTGCGCATGAAATGACACTTGCACACACAATGAGACTCCATAATTAGTGGCCACAGCCCAAATGGGGGGCATGTGGCATGTGATTAGTCGATCCATTGATAACGACCTCTTAATCACTCCAAGACACACTTACCTGTCTCTTCCTCATCTATTTAATTTGTGTTCCTCTTTAATTAAGTTTATCAACTTTATTTCTGTGGAGTTACCATTCAGCTTATAGGTTTTATAGCATTGGCGCAAATTCTGTATTTGTATTAAAAATACTTAATATATATAAATAATTTATTAAGAATCTAATAATTTTTAAATTCAAAATTCTAGATTTATCTCACCTTGAATAAACTTAAAAGCGTTGACACTAATCAAGTTTTAGTGAAATCATATGGAAACACTTGTCGTCATTGGCGAAACTTACATATACTATTTTTATTGTAGTACTTAACCGTAAATATTAGTCTAGAAGATTTGTGAATTTGTTTTTTAGCGGAAATGAATTTGCACCAATACGACTTATCTCACGAAAATTTTCACAAGTCGAATAAAATTCTTTTGTCCATAGCTAGATCTTATGTGAAAATTCTGTTGGAATATGTAAAGCAACAACGGAAATAGTAAATAACTATTACAGTGATCGAAAGGATAAACAACAATGAGGACAACAACAAGTTGTCAATATCTTGATCTTGAATGAAACTTCAAATATAAAACTTGTATTCGGAAATACAAGAACATGAACTGCTACTCTTGTGGCTTGTAGATCCGCTGAGAATACGAACGTTTAGAGTCCTTCGTCTGTTAAGTTTACACCTGAAACACTTAGCAACTAATTAGGTAAACCACAACACCATCGGCTGAGTCGAGAGATGACTCTCTGTCTTTAAGACAAGATTTTCCCCGTATATAGGCTTTACAGAAGTGTGGACAATAGTCTCCCAAGATGACACATCAAACTATCAAGTGTGCAAAGCCTACACAAATGATCTCAGCGAAGAACACGAATAATGAAGATTGTTAAGAGAAGGATTGATATCAGGAAATTCTTATCTCTTTGTGGTGTTGTGAACTTGTTTTTCTGTTCATATATATTCTTCTATAGATTGAGCCAAGGCTTCAATTTATAGGTGTACAAGATGGCCTCTTCAAGTGCCTCACAATGTCAATCAATTAACATGTAATAGATGACATTTAACCCCCAAGTAATGCAGCAACATAATGGTCCAAGTAATGGTCATTATTGGGTGGATTCAATGTCATTGAAGCCCCCTCAACAACCAAACCTTTGGGATTCCGTCGAGCAAACACTGTCTGGGAAGCGTCGCGGTGCTGCAGCATTTAGCGTCGCGGCGCCGCGGCTCCAGAAACCAAAAGTGGGAATTAGCGTCGCGGCGCTGCGGCCCAGTCCGGGAGGCGTCGCGGCCCTTCTCGGCTCCGCGGCCCTTTTCGACCCGTTCTATCTTACACCTCGCACAATCCTTCATTCGTTTATCAACGTGGAACACTTGTCATTTAGCAAATAACCGTCCATTATTATATGTCTCAAACATTTCACTTACGTACCAATATCTCTTTCATTAACGAAATTTACGATACTTGGCACTAAGATTGCACGTGTGTGGAAACGATATTTTCGACGTGCGGGACCCATTTGTTCGAGTCATAAATAATGAGATATTTCACATCAGTAAATTTCCAACAAATTCTAACCATTTCTTTTATGACGAAAACCCATTTCTTAAAGACTCATAATAGTAGTTTATATAGGCTAGCATTAGAATTTTATGTGGAAGAGTATAATTAATCGGTTTATCCATCTATGCCCCTTATGGATGGAGTCGGCACAATAATATTTTCCAACCGTTATTTTCTCTTTCTGTTTCAAAGCAGTGATGCAGTTGGAATAAATATACAGAATTGTATATTAGCTTAAGTCTATTTAATTTTACTAACTACATTTATTCTTGTGGTATGTAGGACATCCAATTTTGAAATACGAAATCTCAGCAGTACTGAACATGAGGCAGACGTCACCAACGAAAATCAATGAATACCACAAGGCATTCTATATATTTTGCGATAGAGCTTAGACGTGTTGAGTTTCATATTAAATACAAAATGATTGTAAACTCTTTGGTCTACGCATTGTTTAAATTATATACTTTGTTCTCAAGAGAATCCTGATACCTAAGCACGTATTGATGTTTTGGAAATCAAGAGCCAGCTTGATTTTAATATAATTTAAATAGGATGATTAGTTCTCGAATATATTACACTTTGAAAAGGACAACAATGTCAGCTGATTTTTTTAAGTACGATTTACACAATATAGATGGTTGATCAAAGTTTTAGTTGTCAAGAGGTGGCGAGCAATCCTGTTAAGAATTTTATTTATTTTTTCTTTGTACAAGTTTGAAATCAGAAATATAAAGAACTTCATGATTGGGACGAAAAGTATAATTAAATTAACAAAATTACGCACAAAAAGTAAAAATATAAACTATAATGGAAAAAAGTAATGAGATATGCGCTAAAAGATCTTATTCAGTGGACTGTGTTCTAATTCCATACGTAATTTTGCATGTCAGAGCAGAAAATCAAAAGTATGAGCGAAGGAGCAAAGTTTTTATGCATATAGAATTATAGTATATGAATGGTGATTGAGAGCCTTGAGTATAAAAGATCTAAGTCTCAAAATTGATAGACATGAAGGTATATCCCTTGACTGGCTTATACCTTCGGGATATAGAAAATTTGGGCCAAAAGGGTTCATTTACGATATGATATATATGGTAGGGTCATAAGAATTACATGGACTTCTTATATGGATTTGGATAATCATCACCCTATAAGCTAGCTTTTGGGGTGGAATTAGGCTCAAGATCTATTCCTTCATGGTATCAGAGTCAGACCCATTCCAATTCTTTGTTCACCGATGTTGGCCCCCAAATTATATTATTCACGCTTCAGTTAACAAGGTCTGGGCGTGCGGAGGAGTGTTAAGAGTCTCACATTGGATATGGAATGGGAACATGAACTTCTTATATGGACTTGGACAATCCTCACTCTACAAACTAGCTTTTGGGGTTGAGTTAGGCCCAAGATCTATTCCTTCAGCAAGTTTCATATTTGAAAAATCGCGGCGAATTCTTTTTTTTTTTAGTTTGTCTAAGAAAGTGTTACTTCGTTTTATATTAAAAACCAATTAATTTTTAAGGACCGGACCAAAATATCCTTAAATTATTCAAGATTGGTCAACTTTACCCTCTGTTATATTTTTTTATTAAAGAATGTTCTCGCCTTTACGTTTTTGGCTAAAAAATATCCATCAACTAAGCCAAACAGTTGAAAAAATACCTTTTCTATTAATTGATACTTCAAAACAAGGAAAAATGGGCCAGTTTCGGCCGTGAACTATTCCAAACGAGACAGTTTTGTCCTTGTTCTTTTAATTTGTTTTTTTTGAGGTGGGGGAGGTGGGATTGAATGTGTGGGACATATAATAACAACATAAGAAAATAAGTAGCATAAACACTTTCTATTTAATAACATTATTTTTCTTTTGGTTCCTTACGCATTAGGTATGAGTTAGTATTTCAGAACATGATATCATACACATTTTCTGACATAATTAATTTTAAGAAATTATATTTCTACATTACTAATAATAAATTTATTTTACTAACTATAAGAATGATATGATAAAAGAAATCAAATTCATTTATACCGTGGTACATTGTATTACTTATCAAAACTACAAATCATCCCAAGTTTCAGTCGAGGGCCGGTGTAATAGAAAGGAAACAATAGAGTAATATTTAATTGAAAAATAATGTTGGTAATTAAACTTTATATAAAACTTAAAATTTGCATTAATTGCATAAAGTTGTAATTTAAAATAGTCAAAGTAATCTCATAATTTTCTATTTAAGTTTTTACTCAACTCTTTACAATTAAGAGCATTTGTCCCAGACTTTAAATGGAGGGCAAAATTGTCCCATTTCGAATAGTTCAAGGTCAAAATTGATCAATTTTCTCTTATTTTGGAGAAATCGTTAGTAGGAAGTGTATTTTGAGCTATCCGACTAATTGGAGAGTATTCTTGAGCAAAAATGTAATGGAGCGTAAATTTGACCTATTCGAATAGTTCAACAATATTTTTTTAGCCCTTTCCCCCTAATTTTAAATTTCTCATATTACTCCCAATGAAATATTTTCATAATCATAAAAGTGTCGGAATATTATTTAAGACCAAAGTTATAATAATACTTTTGATATATATTAGAAAAAAAATAGTTCTTGCTTAAATTTCATGTCTAATCAAAATCATCGTATAGAACTTCATGTCTAATACGCAACGGATATTATTGGGTGGAAGCATATCATTTGTACACTTGAAAGGCTTTGATAAATTCATATTCATTTAGACTTATCCTGCCACATAACTTGCTCTCATTGGCTTTGTTTTTTATTTGGCGTGTCATAGAGATTGGAATTTAAGATGAAGTGGCATTTAAATAAACTTTAGGCTAATAAAATTAGCTCATGTTGTAAAGCTCAACTAAAAGAATTGACCTAAAATAGAGTTGGATTTCACATATACTCATGTAAGTGAACTTAAATAATAACCCAATTTTCTTTACGCAAAAAAACGTAATTGAGGTAATTTCTTTTAATGTAAGACTGTCCAAAAAAAAGTTGGGTCGTTTGCACTTTTTGGCCCTATTTTGGTTGTTCTTTAAATTTTGCCTCTCATAACAAACACTTTTTTCGCGGGGCAAAAATTTATAATTTTACATTATAATATCTCATAAATTATGTCTCACGCCCTTAAAAATTTATGTCGTGCTAAGCATAAATTTGATTTAAAGGGTAAAAATTGAAGACCAACTCATTTGAAGGGAAAATTAAAGACCATCCCATTTGAAGGAAAATCGTGCAATTAAGTGAACTTTCAAATGATGTTTATTTAACAAATTTATCTACCAGGAGGATTGGGTTCACCTTCTAGACATAAAGTTAGTATTGACAATTGACCATGTTCTCAGTCATTTATTAGATTTTTGTTCACAAGCCTCCCATTGCATAACCAATAAATTATATATGTATCATACTTCCTCCGTATTATATTATTTGGCTATATTACTAGAAATATTCATCCCAAATTACTTGACCATTTTTTAAAAACAAGATAGAATTAATTAAGTTTTCTATTTTATCCTTAATATTAATTATTTTTTAAAGTAACTAATATTAATTAGCATACAATTAATTGGAGAGAGATAAGGGTAATATAGTAAAAAAACCTTCTTATTTATGCTTTTTTAAGAGACGTGTAAAAGGAAAAGTGGTCAAGTAATATAGAACGGAGGAAATATATAATTATAAGTTTGGTACATATTCTTGAAGAATGGTAGTTGGAGAAATAATCAAAGCCTCATTATTTTGCATTATGGCTATCATAGATATTAATACACTAGTATTAATTATCTAGGGTCATGGCTCATTTTGAGAATTTATGATATTTTCCCCCACTATTTAAATGGGATTGGACTTGTCTAGCCAAACACTTATGGTTGGATTGGTCTACCTGGTTTCTTGAAAACTTGGCCACCCACAGAACAAGAAATTGCTTTTGGCATTGCTAAAACCTAACAAATACTTAAAGGTTAAGTAGGCGTTTGGCCATAAAAATAATAAAAAATTAATTTTTTGAAATTTTTGAAGTTGGAGTTGGAGTTGGAGTTGGAGTTAGAGTTGTGTTTGGCCTAAGGCTGGCCAGTGGGCCGAGTCGGCCCGGTCCCGACCCGACCCCTCCCTGATCCCCCCTAAAAAACCGATGACGGGACTCGAAATCGGGACGGGACCTGGGCTTGTCCCGCCCCGCCCCACCCCCCCCCCTTGCAAAAATAACAGTTGCACAATGGCCAATTTATATTTTGGCCGTTGTGCAACGACCATTTTTGCCCCCCATCCCACCCCCTTAATATTTTTTTAACCCCTAAGTTACTATATTTACACTTTAACTCAATTTTCCAACTATAAATACCTCATTTTCTCTTCATTTTATCTCACAAATCTTCCTACAATCTCTCTAATCTCTCGATCTATCTCTCTACAAGTCTACAATTACATTGTCTTCTAAATATTTTATTTTATTTGCTTATTTGTATAATTGTATCAAAGTTCAAAAATTGGGACTGAAGTTGACAACTAGCTTGCGGATCATCCATCGAGCAAAGTTTCAATTTTCAACCTCGATTACAAGTCGACTTTACGTCGGCATTTGGTACCTTCGTTCCTTCTTTAATTTATTATTGTTACTTTATTTTAATTATCGCACTTAATTTCAGTATCTTTGCAAATAATATTTTGTTATTGAAATGTACTTTATCAACAAGATTTTGCATGTGAAAAAAGTGAAAAATAAGATTTTGGTTGTTTTTTAAATTTCAAATACAACTTCAAGTTGTATTTGAAATATTCATGGCCAAACACTGATTTTTTAAAAAATAAAAAAATATTCCTGAAAAAAATGAATAATTGTTATGGCCAAACGGTTTCTAAGTAAATATGTAGTTAGAAGACAATTGACATTGGAATATAGGTAAATATCATGATTATTAGTTATTGAAAGAAATAATCCCTTGATTATTTTCATTGATTGAAAGAGTTTATATACAATTTACATATTTCCATAATAGGAGAATCATATTCCTATTCTACTCCTAAAACCTTGATTATTTTCATTGATTGAAAGAGTTTATATACAATTTACATATTTCCATAATAGGAGAATCCTATTCCTATTCTACTCCTAAAACTTTATTCTACTTGGATACTAACTATACAATTATGGTAATATAAATATTATGGTAAGTGTACAATACTAATTACACTACAACATTACCTAAACTAGAAGACTAAATTATATCCTATGTACCGTGTACAGTTACCGAAACCGAGAGACTAATATACACTATATTTAACAGTTATGTTTGCACGGGTTGGATGTCCAAAGTTTTAGTGAGAACTAGGATAATGAACTTGATAAAGTGCAAAAGTATATATGGAATGTTATTAATTACTCCCTCCATTTCAATTTTGTGTGGTGTAGTTCGATTAAGCATAAAGTTTAAGAATTGAAAGAAGTATTTTGGAATTTGTGATTTTAAGTTTGTCATGAAATTTCTATAGCTATAAAAGTGTATCATAGAGAGTAAAATGAAAAGTCTGAAGTTAATTATTTTCAAAAATATAAAAGAATAGTGTCACGTTCGTTTATTAAATATAAGAAGATGCAATGTGAACTTAGTGTTGATTGAAAGTTTGAAACTCACGTTCGTTTGACTTCGTATGATTTTGATTATGGTGTATTAACATCATAACGTTCGAATTGGATTATTCTGGGGAAATCCCTAATATTGCAGTTTATCATTTGTCTTAGTGTGGGGGGGGGGGGATCAAGCTTGACTGTTTGCCACATATCGATTTTTAATTATATCCATAATGTCTTTTTTTTCATTAATATTATTCCCATAATGTTATAATTCAATGTTGTATAAGGATTTCACATTATGCACCCTATATATATTTTGTATTAATGACAAAGGCTCCTCAAGGGATATTAATACAATCTAACATGGTATCAGAAGCCTAAATCCTATTTCGGACTGCCCGAGAAAGAAAACATATTGAATGTTTTTTCCGCACTGCCCGAGAAACAGTCCATTGCCATGCTTTTTCTGTTTTCTGTTTCTGTTTTCGTCCATTCTCCACTGCCCGAGAATCAATATAGCACAAAAGAAATCATCTTTTTTGCTTTCTCCAATGCCCGAGAAAGAAAACATATTGAATGCTTTTTCTGCTTTCTATTTTCTTTCTTTTCTCCTTACCCGAAAATAATTAAAATTTTGTCATTTACCCGAGAACAAATCAATGGCTTCCTTGACCCGTCAACAACCCGATAATGTATGGTATATGGATATGGGTGTCACGTCTCATCTCACCAACAATTCAGGTAATCATCCTCGGTTGCGCCAGTTACCAACTCCACAATCTATTATGGTCGGTAGTGGTCATCGCATTCCAATTCAAGGATTATGCCACATCCTTACCCCACCACCGCATCCACACTTCTCTCATAAAAACGTCCTTTATGCCCCAAACATCATCAAAAATCTAATTTCTGTCAGAAAATTTGCCACCGATAATTCTGTCTCAATTAATTTTGACCCGTTTGAATTTTTCATAACGGACCTCCGTACCGGGAAACTCCTTACGCGATGAAATAGTAAGGGGGACCTATATCCATTCCTACCCACATCCGCTGCTAGTGTCACTCCTCCCATCGTTTTAACAACCATATCTCTCTCTACGTGGCATAGTAGACTTGGTCATCAGGGTTCTCACGTTTTTTATTCTCTTTGAAATCGAAATTTAATCCAATGTAACAAAGGGAATCTTTCTCATAGTTGCTCCTCGTGTCAGTTAGGGAAACACGTTAGACTACCATTTACGACTTCTATGAGTACTACTTTCTCCCCCTTTAATATTATTTACGTTGATTTATGGACATCTCACATAACTAGCAACTTAGGCCACAAATATTATCTGGTATTTTTGGATGATTTCTCTCACTTTCTTTGGGTCTATCCACTCAAACTCAAATCTCAAGTGTTCTCCAAATTTGTTGAGTTTCGTACACTGTTTAAAACGCAATTTGAAAAATACATAAAATCATTTCAATGTGATAATGGTCGAGAGTTTAATAATTCTCTATTTCATAAATTTTGTGGCATGATCTTTCATTTCTCGTGTCCTCACACCTCCCATCAAAATGGAAAAGCCGAAAGAATTATCCGAACCATTAATAATATGATTCGTACCCTTTTTTTCATGCGTCTCTCCCCCCTACTTTTTGAACACATTCTCAACATTTTACCTACCCGTGCGATTCAAAACAGGACACCCACCAAAATTCTCTACTGTCGGATCCCTACGTATGACCATCTTAGAATTTTCGGTTGTTTGTGTTACCCTAATCTGACATCCACGACCCCCCACAAATTGGCACCCCGATCTACTTCGTGTGCCTTCCTAGGTTTCCCGTCAAACCATAGGGGGTACTTGTGCTATGAGCTCTCCACCAACAAAATCATAATTTCTCGCCATGTCACCTTTGTTGAGTATGTTTTCCTATTTGACAACATTAAAAAAATCTGATTCACTGATTACCAATTCCTCGAAGATTCGGACCCATCACCGCTTGTCCAACAAACATTCTGTCATGCTGACACTATTCCGGCGGCCGACGCCTCACCAAATGCCACCACCGGCAGTCCAGCCTCGGTCTCCCCCCATCGTCCCTTCGGGTCTGCCATAGAAGTTACCCAACTAAATAAAATACTGATTTTACGTTCCTTACAAGGAAGGAGCTGGTAATTTGACTGAACGCACTATCTACTGCCTTCATATATGTGTATGTTTATGTGTGTGAGTACGTATATAGACATGCACTATGTATATTTATATGTGTATCAGTTTTGAATCCGATAACTCAAAAAATTAAATCGTATTTCTAAGAAGTTAGAACCAAATACAAGTAGAACATACTCGATTCATGTATAGTCGGCGGAGCCCAACGCATATTTAAAATTTGAAGTTTTCTTTTGAGTTACTAAGTTCAAAATTAATAATTTGTACATATTAAATATTTTTTTAAGACATATACAAAATTTATGCCAAAGCTATTGAATTCTGCTGATCGAAGCTACCATCAAGTAAAATAGGGCCGGGTCACATTCATTTTGGACTTAGTGAGAAAACATGGTGCACAAGGAAGATGAGAGGTAAAAAGGTACAAAACGAGTCACAAGGTAACCTAATTTTGCTGCTTTTGTCAAGGCTGCCTTTGTTATTGTCATGTTCTATGTTTGTGGATATCTGACATATAAATCAAATATTAATCCAAATCCATGTACAACCAGCTTGCAAGTGAGCTTTTAGTTATTTGAAGGTTTGAATTGTCAAAGGTGAGAAGACAAAATAAAAGCAAGAAACAAAGGAATTCATACTTGGTCTCAAGACACAAATACATACAGTGTTGAATCTGTCTAGTGTTGCATTTGATAATTTCTACCCAAACCTAACAAACATAGGATAATGACCTTTTCTCCTTGGCTTTCAACTTATTGTTGTCAATTATTTATATCATCCAACTAGAAAGAGCCAAGTAGATCTTTAATTTGCATATCTTAGATGGCTTAATATTCACATATCCTTTCAATTAAAATTGAATCCATACATATTATTTGGACTTTCAATTGATTAAAGGTTCTGTGTTAGTTTTTTTCGATGAAATTCAATTGAACAATTGTTCAATGTATGAAGACCATCACACCTTTTCGTTGAACATAGAAAAAATGATTTGTCACTTTAAGATGTAAAAAATATATAGATGTATTGATGGAAACTTTATGTCTAGGATATTTCTTATTTTCCTATTTTCTTCTTGACTAGAGTATGCTACAAAACAAATAAATGAAACGATGAGTTAATAAGTTGCTAGTAACAAGATAAAGCACATTAAGGGATGCTATAGTAATTCTTTGGAAGAAGGATAAACGTCACAGGTCTAGAATATTCTAACCCTTCAAGCAACACCTAGCCCTGACTATCTTTCATAAAGACGTGGGTGTAGCGGTATGAAATTTATTGAATTAAATTTAACACTTAAAGTGCACTAATAAGACTAGAAAAATCATTTTGACAAGTAGAATATTACTTGAGCATGATAACAAGTGCAAGATGTGTATTTGAAGTGATATAGGGGGTTTAAAGAGAGCCTTCGATCAAGCCAAGTTAAAAATCACACGATGAGTTAAAAAGTTTAAAACGAGTGTGTACAAGATCTAACTTTAAGTGAATAACTTAACTAGGGTTTGACATGCCGTGAATCCTCTTGAAAGAGAGTTGGCGGGCAGATGTATAACGTACTACTTCGATCCAACAACTTCTTAGGAGTAGGTTTTGGTTTGCCCCTCTCCAACGAGTCAATTGGCTGTTGACCAACGGAAAGCATGGGAGAAAGATGCACAAACAAAAAAAGGCTAAAAAAAAAAGTAATTTCATATACTACTCATAATCTATAATAATTATGGTGTGCACCATATAGCACATTAAAGATATTCGACTCTAATTGTCAACGCTTCAAATCATTTGCCATTTGGACATTTCTGCGAGGAGTTACCCTATGGACTATAAATTGTCTGGCAGTCTGGCTAGCTGGGTGCGCAGGTGCACTTGGTCGCGCCACACGGGTGATGGCACACCATCGAGAAGTCAGTTTTTAGGTTGTGAAGCAGGAGCCACGTTGCGCCACTTGTTGAAGTCACATGCAATCTTTAAGTAACAGCTCAGGTCAGCTCATTCTGGTCCCAGTGTTGATTTAAGTGTTGAAGAGCTCTCAAACAAAATTCTCTTAGGCTTCAACCCACATACAATGTGAGTTTCTTGGTATGTCTATGACGTATTAACACTCATTGAAACCACTTTCAACTTCAAGAGGTACTTTCAGGGCTAAAAGACTATGTGCTCAATTTTTGTATATAAAATATTTTGGGGGTTACTTAGGACGATCGAGATTGATATTCAAAAGATGAGTTCGTTACCATGTAATTACAGACATCGGTTTAGAAACGTATTCCAAGGCTAAGCGAAGGTTTGCAGGATAAATAAAGTCCCCTATTGAAAGGACAATGAATATTATTGGATATGTAAAGCAGTACGTGAAGTAAATAAATATTACAAGTGTTCGAAAGGATAAACAAATAGGCAATTCAGAACTGCCGCAAGCTTGTTGAGTCTTGAATGTTGATAATCTGAAATCAATAAAACACTAAATCTGGATTGTTACAATTATGGCTGAGTCGAGAGATGACTCTCTGTCTTTAAGATAAGATTGCTCTGTATATATACTTTTACGTTAACGGGCAATAGTCTCTCAAGATAAAACAACAACTAATCAACACTACAAAGCAAATAGGTTGATTCTGACGAAGAAAACAAACACGAAACTACTTGCTGAAGAATGGAAAAGGAAGGAAGAGTTTTCTGTTTGTCCACACGTTTCTGCTCACGTTTTTTGACAGAATTTCAGTTGTGCTCTCTTCTGTTTTCTCTGTGTATATATCTTGTATATGTTGTCTCTGCAATTGAGCCAAAGGGCTCCAATATATAGCATAAGGTGAGGGACTCCTCAACTGCCAAGTAATGACAGTTTATGGTCATTAGTGAGGAGTTAATCAGCCAAGTAATGGTTGATTTAATGTGCAACATAAAGGAACTGTTAGGGAGGAGTTAAGGTGCAAATTAATGGAGTTTTAACGCTCCAAAAATCAACTCCAACGGCAGGCAGAAACTTTCTGCCTTCCGTCGTTCCCAATTTCAGAAGAAGCCCAAGGCCCAAGACACGTGACCCGTGACCCGAGCCCGGACAGAACGGACGGGCGGCGCACGTGTGGACTTATCCTTGAACCCAAGCACATCTAGGTCCTCCCTCCTTCAAACACATGGGTTACCCCCTTGGGGTCCCAAACCCTTAGCCAATTTTGAGACTTATAAAGAGAACAATTCTTCATTTTTCCACCGATGTGGTAGATTTGTCCCACACCATATTTTCATGCCTCAAACCCCTTACTTCGTGGACCAATATCTCTTTTATTTCTCAATGAAATTTGATGATTCTTGGCCCTACGGTCATCTACTCGCTTAGTAAATTATGCATGTGTGAAGAGACAAAGCCTCCAACATACGGAACCCTAGTGTTTAAGTCATTAAATACGGGTGGACGCACCTCCCCACCAAAGGCAAATTTTCAACAATCCCCTCTTGAAAGAGATTTTGGCGCACACACATGGTGCCCACTTTCAGCAATCTTTCAGCGAAAAGATATTGCATCAGGAGAGGTAGCTTCTGCTTTGAACCTTCCCTACTTGAATACCACCGGACTTACTTACTGCGTGGTGAACGTGATGTCTTGAACCGTCAGTGTTTAGTGTAAGCCAAGACAATGATACCAACACAATAACTCTCCTTGTTAGTTTTCTTCTTATTGTTTTGTCCGTTGTGGCCATGGACACACTTGGATTCTTAAGTGCGTTCATTTGAGGCGGCATGTCCTCGCACTTAAATAGGTGATCTCCTATAAGGTATCCTTCTATACCCCACTTCACAAGTGTTAGGAATCATTAAAAGTTTCTCAACCTTAACCTCAATCGTTTGAGGATCGTTAAAGGTTTGGAAGCTTATTATCCTTTACCCACCATGCAGGTAGCACTTTAATGTCTATCGCGGAAACAACTTTGGATTCATGTTTCCCTACATAAATCATCATCTGAAGTGCTCTTGCTTCTACCGAAGCGCTTAACTGAACCCTTTTTCAGCTTAGTTTTCCCATTGAACCAAATTCTTGGGATCTCCAGTCAGTATGGTTGGGTTACCACCGCAAAAGTTCATATTGTTTGGATTTTAAGCCCATTCCCCTAAACAGGCAGAACACTTGATCTCCGGGTAGTCCCTTAGTTAAAAGGGTCCGCTATATCATTTGATTAGTAATCAAGGAAGTGGCACCCATGATGATCAACTGTCATACGGTCTTGTGTCTCCGACAGACCCTGATAGATATGTTCAGACGATGTCATCTGTGTCCTTCCTGAAGCTGACCGGCTAGCCACAGTGTATAACTGTTGAAGGCACGGGTTTCTCCCAATAAGGGACATCCTCTAAGGAGTCGTGAAGTTACTCAACTTCTTTCATGTTTTCTATAAAGCGATAAACTCTGATTCCATCATGAATTGGCCGATGCAAGTTTGCTTAGAGGATTCTCCAAGACCCACCATACACATTTACTTGTGGTTTTGGTGTTCTTCACATCTGATGTCCAGTTTGCATCACTGTGTTCTCCCAGAACCGTTGGACATCTAGAATACTATAATCTGTAGATAATCAAATATTTCAGATATCGTCATATCCGACTCAACGCCTTTTATTGATCATTTATTAAAATTATCAGTGAACCTTAGTTCAACTGATCTGCTTTGTAGGCCGATACCAGATCGGTTGTAGTGTGTAACATATATTGAACTACATGTGACATGAGCATATCGCTCCTTGTATATGGGTGCACCATGATTTCAATCAGTTCTATGATTCATATCCATTGGTGGTTTCAACGAGACTGTCAACTATCTCACAACTGAGTTTAATTTAGACCAGTCCGTTAGATGTCTTAGAAATCCCAATTCCTAAGATGTCATATGTGATACCCATATCTTTTGTTTCAATATAATTTCCACTCTCAGACTGTTGGTTTTTCAACTGTTGGCTTTCTAACTTCAGAGTCAATGTTTCTGTGGTCAGATTCATTATTTCTGTTTTATCTGAAACTTCCAGGACCAAAATGTAAATATTTCAGGGACCAAAATGAAAGTTCAAGAAGAAGCCCAACAGTCCAGTAAACCAACTATGATCCTCCCCTTCCAACTCTCCGATTAGGAAGGTTGTTTCAACATCCATGCCACGCAAGACTACAATGGCCCTGGATGTTAAGCTATTCACATGGAAGCACATGTACAAGTAGCCGAGACCTTATACTCGTCAGTAGATCCATCTACTTTGTACTCACTCTTGAGTATCCACTTTTACAACCCAAAGGTTCTTTTCCCGGAGGAATATCAACCATTACACAAGTATGGTTCTATATGATGGAATATATTTCTCTCTTTGTAGCTTCTTTCCAAAGCAGCGCTTCTGGAGATGATAATTATTTATTAATTGTACATGGTTCATTCTTAACCATACAAGCTAGAAGGCCTGGAACAAGTTTTTGTCCCCTCTTTGCTCCGTCTCAGTTCAACATCTAGAATTCTTGAGTTTAGTAGATCTGGAATATTAAGTTCCGGATAGCCAGCAACTTCCAAGTCCTGTAGATATGGAACGCCTAGTTTCGGACAGTCAGGCACTCGCGGGTTCTGGTTAACCTTGAGCAATTACTCTTTTTTTCTTTTCAAGGAAAGTTATCTTCAAAGAATTCAGCATTCTTTGACGCCAAGAGGCGATAAGCACTACTGTTATTTGCAGATCCAGTGGATATACAATTTACAGTCTTAGGTCCAACTTGACCTATTTCGGTATTCCAATCTCTACCAAGCCACCCCACATCACAACATTTGTATGTGAGATCATTTCTATGTTTCACACGGAGAGTTATCCTTATCCTTATGCGGAGTTCTGTTGAGAATCGAATTAGCGATAAGGATCGCCTTGCCCCACATAATTTGGGAGTACTGCTTTGCGCTTGGCTAACACTGTTAGACTGAGGTGAGTAATGAGCAGTCGTTTGATGAACGATGCTGCACATTCTCCCCCTCTATCACTACGAATTCCTCAATCCGTAGGCTTAGTTGATTTTCAACTTCTGTTTTGTAGCGCTTATCCGCTTCAACAACTTCATCTTTGCTTTTATGCAAATAAAGAATGCAATACGTTGTACCATCATCAATGAAGGTCACAAAGTACTTGTCGCCCCCCTCTATTTTGTATAAACTTCAAATCACCCATGTAGGTGTGACTAAGTTCTAGAGGAGCGGTGCTTCTTTCACTATTCCTTTGACGAAATTTGGAATGGTGATTTTGCCTCTTCGCCTACCTCATATTTATTTTGAGGGTTTATGTCGACAGAAGGCAACAATCTCAACTTCGTTAGCTTTTGAATGACTTTTTATTTAACGTGTCTTAATCTATGATGGCATAGATGCACAGATTACAAATACATCATTCATTTAGCTATAGACATATTGTACCATTCTTAGTTATTACAGACCTGTTGGACTAGTCTCAAACCAGCTTGACCAATAACATCCTTTAACCAGGTTTTGGGACATGTATCACCTCATTTTGGAGTGATCACATTCCCTGAAGTCCTATTGAGGAAAACCTCTCCAACCCTTTCTACTTTAGAGGTGGCGTTACTTCACATGAACAACCTCTTGCCCATGGTTAGGGCGTAACCGGATCATATGTGATCTGGATACTCTGGCCCACTCCAGTTGCTTTGGCAGACTGAGTGTCCAATTTCTTTTATGCCTTTCTTTTTGCCTTCAGATCATTTAAGACCTGGAAACTCTGGCCCACCTCACTAGGTATCCATTACTCTTTTGCCTTTCTTTTGGCCTTCAGATCATTAGAGACCTGGAAATTCTGGCCCACCACACTAGGTGTCCATTACTTTTCCTATGAAGTGAATTTTGGCCCCACTCTAGTCGCCCGTAGGTTTTGTATGACTGAGTGTCCAATATCATCCTATCAAAGGAATTTTGGCCCCACTCCAGTCGCCCGTAGGCTTTGTATGGCTGAGTGTCCAATATCATCCTATGAAGGATCTTCTGCCAAATAGTGTGACAGGCTCAACGTCTTTAGCTTTTAGTCTTCTTCCTTTATGATTGGTGCCCAGAAAATTCTTGGCGCTTACTTAAGAGTGGTAACAGTTTTCGCACAGTCAGTGGATCTTTCTCCCTCGTATGTGTGAACATACTTTACACACTTTTAATAATCACACTTTAAAAAATGGATCTTTTTAAGTCATTTACAAAATCCAATCTTTAAACGGGTTGGAAGATGAGATTAAACTTCTGATTTTAAAGAGTAAGGAATATAAATTATTTTGGAAAACATTTTCATATTCCTCATTACTTTAAGCAATTTTTAATCAGACATCATTTAATCTTATTTTTGACAAGGAAGAAAAATTACTTATCCCAATTTCGGATTTTGTCCCACTTCAGTCACTTCATCGGACTGAGTGTCCATTTCCTCCTTACCATAATTCGGATCCTTTGTCTGGGACAAATATAGGTCTTCTGCTACAAAATAGAACCACATCTTCAGCCTTCTCCTCTTGTCCCAGTTGACATCCTCAGCCTCTCATGGGCACTTATTCCCACCACTCTCAGGAGCGGTGACACCATGAACACGTTGACCTTCAACAGCATAATCAAAACTCTCTTCAACCAGAAAACCACAACCATATCCAGATTTGGTCACACAACTTTTGACCGACATCTTTCGAACACTAATACAATCTTGTCTTAAATTTGTTGGATATGTAAAGCAATACGGGAAGTAAATAAATATTACAAGTGTTCGAAAGGATAAACAAATAGGCAATTCAGAACTACCGCAAGCTTGTTGAGTCTTGAATGTTGATAACATGAAATCAAGAAATACTAAATCTGGATTGTTACAATTGTGGCTAAGTCGAGAGATGTCTCTATGTCTTTAAGACAAGATTGTCCCGTATATATGCTTTTACGTTAACGGGCAATAGTCTCCCAAGATAAAACAACAACTAATCAACACTACAAAGCAAATAGGTTGATTCTGACGAAGAAAACAAACACGAAACGACTTGCTGAAGAATGGAAAAGGAAGGAAGAGTTTTCTGTTTGTCTACACGTTTCTGCTCACGTTTTTTGACAAAATTTCAGTTGTGCTCTATTCTGTTTTCTCTGTGTATATATCTTGTATATGGTGTCTCTGTAATTGAGCCAAAGGGCTCCAATATATAGCATAAGGGGAGGGACTCCTCAACTGCCAAGTAATGGCAGTTTATGGCCATTAGTGAGGAGTTAATCAGCCAAGTAATGGCTGATTTAATGTGCAACATAAATGAGTTGTTAGGGAAGAGTTAAGGTGCAGATTAATGGAGTTTTAACGCTCCAAAAATCAACTCCAACGGCAGGCAGAAACTTTCTACCTTCCGTCGTTTTCAATTTCAGAAGAAGCCCAAGGCCCAAGACCCTTGACCCATGACCCGTGACCCGAGCCCGGACCGGACGGGTGGGCGGCGCGCGTGTGGACTTAGCCTTGAATCCAAGCACATCTAGGTCCTCCCTCCTTCAAACACATGGGTTACCCCTTGGGGTCCCAAACCCTTAGCCAATTTTGAGACTTATAAAGAGAACAATTCTTCATTTTCCCACCGATGTGGTAGATTTGTCCCACGCCATATTTTCATGCCTCAAACCCCTTACTTCGTGGACCAATATCTCTTTCATTTCTCAATGAAATTTGACGATTTTTGGCCCTACGGTCATCTACTCACTTAGTAGATTATGCACGTGTAAAGAGACAAAGCCTCCAACATACGGAACCCTAGTGTTTAAGTCATTAAATACGGGTGGACGCACTTCCCCACCAAAGACAAATTTTCAACAAATATTACTAATTATAGTATGGTTAAATCGACCGGCAATCGGAATGTCGCCCAAACAAGTAGGGTCTAATACTTATCGCTAGTTTGATCGCGTGGTGTTGGTTCTTATAATGGTGTCAATATAATACTCACGGTGAAATTATAAGTTTATGGTTGAATCTTTTAAGCTAAAAGATGATTTTGAAATGTTTTACATTATTATTTTATTTCAATTGTGTCAATAAACAATTAATACAATCAATGTTATTGCAGATCTTATAATTTTTTAAATCTTATCTTACTTCTTGAGAAAACACTTTATGATACATACTAGGCATATGAATTTTAGACCTTTTGGCCATTTAACTTTTGGTTTCAGATACCGGTGTTGACCATTTGGAGCCACGCGGTTTGGACAGCTCCACTTTTTTCAGTTGGATACTTTTGGAGAGACTCCGCTTATTTTTTGTGAATCTTAGATAGTTTCATTTTTTTTGAGTCACTAAGGCCGGTCTCGATTTACTATATATTATTCCTGGTCATAGAGGTTTCCTAGACATTAGTTATTCTTTTGGGGTTTGTAATATGTGGTTACTCGTATGGTATGTATGAATGAAACTATATTTACCTTTATCAGGTTTTTATCATAATAAATGTGTTGGTTTAAATGTAACTGTCATGCATGGTTTTACAAAGTTTTTCACATAGAAGATTTGGGACATATGGGGGGAATTCTTATGAGTTTAGCTTGTTCGAGTTAGATAAGATGTTGGGTATCATCACGTGAATTTGCATCGTAACCTTGGACATCAAATCTATGCATGTATAATTATACCATTCTTGTGCATCATTGCTTGTTAATGCGGCTTGTCTTTGTCGAGCATCATTCCACTGTACAAGATTATGAGTAAAAGACTGAATGATAAAAGAAAATTACATTAAAATTGATTGATTAGTTGTATGATGATTATATTCTATCCATTATTGTACAATATTTACTATTTATAACAAGAAAAAATGGTTATTAATAGGCTCATCTCACTATCTAATTGTGCTCACGATCTATATAAGTGATGTAGTTTGTGGTTAATCCGAATAACTTGTATTGCGTATTAATTTATCATATTGTAGATAACGTTCAATCAATATAGAAAGAGAATAATTTTCGTTTAGGAATAAAATAGGGAAGCGAAGTACTAAATTATCGATTGGTTTTCGTAAATGTAGATGCTTCATAGTAACCTTATCTAACCAATTCCATAAGAAACACTTTTGGATAATGACATTATACTCAAAAGTGATAATGATGATCAAAGATTAGAAAATGACAAATTGTGACACTAGAGCCCTCTTGTGTTCGAAATTTGCAAATTGGCTAATTATCTTTCCTTATTGTACAACCCACTACTTGGAAGAGGGGGTTCAAGTAGGACCCACAATGGATCCTTACTACTCAAAGAAACAAGGACAAAGTTTCCCATAGCCCCCCCCCCCCTAGATGATAGGTCCATTCATTGCTGCCTTTATGTGATTAATGATGCACCACCATTTCCAAAGCTTTTAGTGGTATTACAAGTATCAGTAGTACTAATAATTTAAGAAGAAAAAGAAAGTACATTCATCTAAAAGGATCACAAACTACAGAAGAGAAGGAAGTAAATTTGACAAATAACAATTACCCTATGTGGTCTTTCTCTTTCTTTTTTTTATTTCCAACCCATTCTCAAGTAGAGCTCGACTATATTTGGATTCGCGTCGTGTAGGATCCATTCGAGTAAGCATTATCTATTAAGAATTTTTTCATATTCAGAACCCGAACTCGAAATCTCTAGTTAAGGGAGGAGCAGCTTCATCCGCTGCACCACATTCTTTGATGATCCATATGGTCTTCTCATCTTTTAAATTTCAACATTTTACCATATAAATTTAAATTAGCGTGTTACTGAGTCCCGCTAAGCATCCATGGCTGAATGGTTAAAGACTTTAAGCGCATAATTCATAATTGTCTAATTTATAGATTTAATTCCTATTGGATGTACACAATGAGATTCTTAATTTAGTCTATTGAAATTGACTTGTGAAATCTCATCATTCATAAATAACGATTTAACAATATAACGTAAGAGCTTTGGCCATTATATGCCAAAAGGTCTATAAGCCACTTGATAAAATACCAAAATCTAGACCAGTACACTTGGTCAATTATTTCAAACCTATCTCTTGATAAGAGTTAGTAAATAACAAAGTTACAAACGCAGTCTCCCAACATATCTAAATGTAATATTGAAATAATTTTCCTTAAGGATTCCTTTCATTAATCACAATATATATAGTTGTACAGAGGTTGATTCATACTACAATAAGAATCCTAAGTTACATTAAATATACACCTATCATAATTACAAAATATACTGTGAATATTCGAAGAATATTCGTTAATACTCCCTCGCAATCGGAGCGGGAGGAGGCCGAACGCTAAGGCTGGATCTGAAATCGGTGAAGAGTTGTCTTGGTAGTCCCTTTGTGAAAATATTTGCATACTGATAGGAGGAAGGCATATGTAATATTTTGACCTGACCAAGAGCGACCTTCTCACACACAAAGTGAATATCCATCTCGATATGCTTGGTCCGCTGATGTTGGACCGGATTGTGAGACATATAGATGGCAGATATGTTAGCACAGTAGACTATAGACGCCTTTCGCAGTGGGCATTGGAGCTCCAAAAGAAGATTTCGGAGCCAACAAATCTCAGCAACGACATTAGCAACTTCGCGATACTCTGCTTCAGCACTTGAACGGGATAGCGTGTCCTGCCGTTTGGCGGACCAGGAGATAAGATTATCCCCAAGAAATCTACAATAGTCCGAGGTGGAGCGACGTGTGTCCGGGCAGCCTGTTCAATCTGCATCCGTGTAGGAGAGTAACTTGGTTGGTGTAGAGGGGTAGAGATGCAGTCCAAAGTCAAGTGTGCCCTTAATGTATCTGATGATACGCTTGAGGGCAGCAAAATGAGACTCTCGAGGGTCGTGCATAAACAGACACACCTGCTGAACGGCATATGCAATATCAGACCTAGTGAATGTAAGATACTGAAGGGCACCTCCAAGACTCTGATATAGGGTGGGATCAGAAACTGGTGCACCCTCATTGGCACTGAGTTTGGATTTTGAGTCAACCGGAATTGGCATAATTTTATAATTTGTCATCTTAGCCCTGTACACTATCTCATCTGCATATTTAGGCTGACACAGAAATATAGTAGCTACAGATCTGGTCATGGATATACCATAGCTCAGCTTGCCCAAATCAGTCATAGCAAATTCAATTTTGAGTAGAGCAATGATTTCATTCTTCAAACAGTCAGAGGAGGCAGTAAGAACAATGACATCCACATATAATAGCAAATAAGTAGTGTTGCTACCTCGATGAAAAGTGAAGAGAGGGTTATCACACCTGCTACATATAAATCTGATTTGCATAAGATACCTGGCAAAGCGATCATACCAAGCGTGTGGTGCCTGTTTCAAGCCATACAATGAATTTCTGAGACGAAATACAAATTGCGGGACTGCCGGATGAGCAAAGCCAGGGGGCTGATGCATATACACAGTTTCTTTCAAATCTCCATGAAGAAATGCATTCTTGACATCAAGCTGATGAATTGGACAATACATGCCCATAGCAATACTGAGAACAGTCCGAATAGTAGCCGGTTTAACAACCGGACTGAATGTCTCACCACAATCAATACCCTCCTGCTGATTAGTGACATTAGCAACCAGTCTTTCCTTAGACCGCTCCAAGTCACCACTGTCTCTGAACTTATGACGAAATAGCCGCATACACCGGATAACATTCACACCGTCCGGTCTAGGTACCAAATCCCAAGTGTTTTGCTTGGTTAAAGCATTAAATTCCTCGCACATGGCCGCATTCCAATTAGGGTCCAGTTTGGCTAGTTTTGGATTTTTTGGAATGGGTGATATAGTTTGTGTGGAGATGTTAAAGTGGACCTTGGGTTTGAAAATCCCGTGTTGTGCACGAGTCTCCATACGGTTGGTAGGCAGCAGTGGTTGGTCTGGGTTTTGTGGCTGCTGGCTTGCGGGTTCTGAAAGCAGCAGTGGTTCTGGTTGGGTAGGAGACACGGGTGGGTCGATCAGTAGGGTGTTCGACGGAGAGCTGGGAGGTTGTTAGTTAGAGACGACGCTGGACAGTAGTGGGGATGGAGCTGCTGGTGCAGGCTCCCTCAGAACAGTAAGTTGCCGGTGGCACATCGACTGGAGAACATGGGACAGACTCGGCTCATCGAGAAAGGTGTAATCCGTGGTTTGAAATTTTTGGAGGTTTGAGAATGGAAAGGTCGTCTCGTCAAATATGATGTGACGTGAGACAATGATTTTACGAGTGGCTATGTTATAGCACAGGTAACCCCGATGAGTATGAGAGAGACCAACGAAGATGTAGGGCGTGGTCCGTGGGGCGAGTTTGTGAGGTGTAGTGGAGGCCAGGTTGGGGTAGCATAGGCAGCCGAAAATGCAGAGATGGTCATAGGATGGGAACCTACGGTAAAAGATTTCGGTTAGGGTCTTATTTTGGAGAGTGATGGTTGGTAAAATATTAAGGAGGTACTCTACCATTTTAACAGCATAGACCCAGAATGGTGGTGGAAGACATGCATGAAATAATAAGGTACGAACCATGTTATTGATGGTGCGTATAATGCGTTCAGCCTTTCCGTTTTGGGATGAAGTGTAGGGACAGGAAAAACGGAAAATCATGCCTTGTTTAGAGCAGAAATTGTGAAAGGCGGAGTTATTAAATTCACGTCAATTATCACATTGGAAAGATTTTATGGATTTTTCAAACTGTATTTTAATGAATTTTTGAAATTCAAGGAACTTGGCAAAAACTTCAGATTTGAATTTTAGTGGGTAAATCCAGACAAAGTGTGAAAATCATCTAAGAATACTAGATAAAATTTGTGACTCAAGGAACTAACAACCGGAGATGTCCACAAATCAGCATGAACAATATCAAATGGAGAAAAAGTAACAATGTTGGATGACATAAATGGAAGACGAGTATGCTTGCCAAGCGGGCAAGAAAAGCAGTGTTGGGCAAGTTTCCCATTATTATATTGAATACGCATATTAGTTCTAAGAAAATTAAAGACAGGGTCTCCTGGTGTCCGAGTCTGTTATGTTAAGTTGACGGAGAGATAGATGCAAGGGAGATGGGTGAATGTGGTCTGACAGCGGAAGATCGAGTGAATGGGTAGAGGTCTCCCACACTATTGCAATGCGTAAGAATTTTCCCAGTATTGAAATCCTTCACAGAAAAACCAAAATGGTCAAATTCAACAGACACATAATTATTGCGAGTAAATTTTCTAACAGAGATTAAGTTTCTAATGATGTTAGGGGTGTAGAGGACATGATTTAGGGAGAAAGGTGGGTGGAGATGTTTGGTATGTGTGTTACCGTAACCCTCAATTGGAATGCGGTGATCATTGCCAATAGTAATAAATTGAGGACACTTTAACCGATACATTTAAGATAAATTACCTGACGTGCGGGTGAGATGAGATGTGGCTCCGGTGTCCATGTACCAATTATCATCGGGCTGTTGAAGGTTCAATGTGTTGAAGGCCTGGCCCAAATCAGTGGGGGCCAGTTGGCTCTTGGTGAGTGGTCAAGGCAGTGGGCTCTTTGTGTGGGTGGTGGGCCAGCCTGTTGGCTGGGGCGTGGCCCAAAACACCTGGTGACCATGCTTGCGGGAACTGGGCCCCTGAAGTTGGGTAGGGGCAGGCAGGCGAGGCCCAGTTCCCGATATTGGGCCAATGTTGCTGCCCAGCCCACTGAAAATAGAGAGCAGGGGATGGGCCTAGCTGCTGTTGGTTCCGGTTGCCCTTGCAGCGGCCCTTCCCTTTATTGTTTTTACCGCGACCTCTGTTGCCACGCCCTCCACCGTGGGACTACTTCTGGTGGTGGTCTTGCAGTGGTGGCTGGGTGGTGTTGGCCGCCGGTGGTGCCATGTCGTCAATGGCTAAGGCCTTATGATTGTGCTCCTCTTGTTTAGCACGGCGGGTCTCTTCCAACAAAAGTTGCAAACGTGCTTTGTTGAAACTTAGTAGGGGTCGGCTTGTTAAATCATCGTTGCAAGTGTATCATATTTACCTTTCGGTAAACCAGTAACTAGTTGAAGTACCATCTTGATTTCTGAAATAGATGTCCCTACGTTGGAAAGTTGATCGGTTATGAGTTTCAATTGTTTACAGTATTCTGACATGTTGTTAAAATTCTCAAGACGCAACTGCTCTTCCAAATACACGGCCCGAGTATTTTTATTATCCTGAAAAATTTCTTCTAACCGTACCCAAAGTTCACATGCCGTAGCACTTGTTTTCATGATAGTACACAAACATGTCCTTAGATATGGTGTCGTAGATCCACTGTTTGACCATGGCGTCAAGGCGACGCCAGGTCGAGTCTGCAACATCAGTTGGATGAGGAACAGAATCATCAACATGGTTGAGCACATTGTACGCACATGCATGAATATAGAATAGTTCTATCCACATGGAATATTGACAGTCTTCTTGGTCAAGAATTATAGGGATAAAATTCTTGATGTTGGTAACGGCGAATGCCGGATGAAAAGAAGACGATGAACGTTGAGGGGGGTTGTCAAGAGTGTCGGTGGAAGAACCGGAATTGGTGGGGGAAGTAAGGCGAGACATGGTGGCAATATTGTTGCCGTCGGCTGAGAGGAAGGAAAAAAAATTGGTGGTGGTCGGCCGAGAGGAAGGGAAAAGAGTAGGGATTAGGGTTTGACTCTTGATACCATGTAAGATTGGAATAATTTTCCTTGGGAATTCCTTTCATTAATCACAATATATATAGTTGTACAAAGGTTGATTCCTACTACAAGTAGTTATGGGGATAGATGAAATACTTGAGCTTATTGAGTAAGATTGAGTTAGAGAGGCCTTTAATTAATCGAGGATTTTAAGAAAATTTGTTTTAGCCGAATCGCATCCCAATGATATTATGAAGGAACGGCAGGATTATAAAAGTGCCATCCATTATGAAACCATGTCAACGTTCTAAGAGAATCATATCAATATTATATTCTTTTTTAATTTAATTTGTATTTTGAGTAAAAAAAAAAACAGGTGTACATAAAGACAATTATTGGCAAGAATTAGGGCATGGTTTTTTCTTCTTGGATCTAACGACCCACCAAATTCAATATAATGTTCATATTTCATAATGAAAATTGTTACTCAATATATTTAAAAAGTCATCCTATTTAATTATTTCTAGGATTAACAGAAATTATATTTCCTTAAAGATTATTCTAATACTTTTTCCAACTATGTATTTGCAAGATGATTATAAACTTATGGCACTTGGAGCCAGATTGATTAATTTTTATTTTTGAGAAAAAAATATATTATATTATCCTGTACTGAGACCCGCCGAAAATGTAATTGAACAACCATTGAGCTGTAAGTAATAATAAAATAATAATAGAGAAAACCTAATATACAGACATTGAAAACTTAAAAGGGAAATTGTATATATTTTCTTCATTTTACATGAAAACTGTAAAGTGTAAACCAATATTTTAAAATTTAAATGCGGTAAAATTCTCTTTTAGTTTTATTGGGTTTCTTTAAGTTTAGTCAGGTGAAACGTTTTTGGCCACTCGAATACTTAGTTGTTGAGCTATCGTTAGCACATTATTTTTTCACCTTTCTCACTTTTTGCAAAATTTGGCACTCATATGTACTCTTAGTAGGGCGGAGTTATACACTTTTATCAAGAAAGATTAAAATATAAAAAAATAAGTACACAAAAAATTCAAAAGAATTTAATATATAGTACAAATATATATAAACAAAATAATTTATTTATACAGTTCAATTTTTCAATATAGAAGTGTATGACTTGACTCGTTGGACAAGCGTGGCTCCGCCACTGAATCATCTGGCAATCAATTACTTGCAAATAAAAGAAGAAAAATGACGATTCATTGTTATGGTTGCTGTGATTTTGCAGCGGGACAGTGAGTAGATGAAAATATGATATCATTACTGTGTTGTAGCATAATCTGATGAGTCATATTTGTTGAAACTAATGGCAAAATTGTTATTATTTTTTTATAAGGATTATTCTTGAATTTTTCTAACAAATAATGATGGTGGTGGTGGGGTAATGTTGCCACCATGGCATTTGAACCTCCAACATAACTCTCAGCCACATTTATCCTTAGAATGAGCATAGAATCATCACAAGTAATATCAAGAAGATACAAACGGACATGATAATCCGTCTTTATGAATACAAGAGCTATTTTTTCCCTAGTAGACGCAACACTAATCATATAACTAATCATCACGTCGTTGAGCGAACATTTTAGCTGACCACTTTCAATGACGCTTTCAACCAATTGCTTATATGCATGATCTTTGAATTTCAATTGGTACTGTCACATTTGTTCTCGAATGCCAAATCCATCAATCTGAAGTCTCCACTCATTCACCATAATATTCGCCGCCTACTACAATATCATCCTCAATAACAAGTAAACTAGACTAATAAAAAAACAGTTCGTCTAAAATAACTTCTACTGAGCTAATAAAATAACAACTCCTCTAAAATTGAAAGAAATAATCCCCTTGATTATTTTCATTAATTGAATAGGTATATATACAAGTTACAAAATAGGAGAATCCTATTCCTATTCTATTCCTAAAATCTTATTCTACCATAATTCTAACTCTACAATTATGGTAGTGTATAATCCTAATTTAGGTAACAAATACATTACAATATACTACACATATATTTTCCAAATATACAATATTCTTATGTCCAATTAACACCAAAACCGAGGCCACCAATATGGGCAGAATCCGTGACTTGAGTAAGGCAATATACACCTGTATATTGTGTGTATATTGCCTTATTTAACACACCCCGCAGTCATAGCGGGCGGTCTTCGAACGCTGAGACTGTCCCTAAAATCTTCAAAGAGTACTGAGGGAAGACCCTTTGTAAAGATGTTTGCAACTTGATATCTTGACGGGACATGACATACGCGTACCTGCCCCCGAGCAACCTTTTCTCGGACAAAGTGAATGTCAATTTCGATATGCTTAGTGTGTTGGTGCTGAACCGGATTACCTGAGAGGTAGATGGCACTAACATTATCACAATATACTAAGGTTGCCTTCTAAATGGGGCAATGAAGCTCTAAAAGCAAGTTACGTAACCAACATGATTCTGAGACCACATTAGCTACCCCTCGATATTCTGTCTCGGCACTTGAACGGGATAGAGTCGTCTGACGCTTCGCAGACCATGAGACTAAGTTGTTGCCAAGGAACATACAATATCCTGATGTAGACCGTCTAGTGTCCGGACAACCACCCAATCCGCATCTGTGTACGAGACAAGTGTGGATGTAGATGAAGGATACAAGTGCAACCCATAGTCCAGTGTCCCCTGAATATACCGAATGATGCGTTTGATTGCATTCATGTGCTCAACTCTGGGGTCATGCATGAATAAATACACCTGCTGAACCGCATACGTAATATCCGATCTGGTAAAAGTAAGATATTGCAGGGCCCCTACAAGACTGCGATAGCGGGTCGGGTCCTCGTATGGTGCACCTACCGCGGCACTAAGCTTGGGTTTTGCATCAACTGGAGTGGAAGTGGACTTACAGGATGACATCCCAGCCCTCTCTATGATCTCAGCAGCATACTTTCGTTGAGACAAAAACAAGCCACCTGAATGACGCTTGACAGCAATCCCCAAAAAATAACTCAAAGGCCCTAAGTCTTTCATAGCAAACTCATAACTGAGCATGGCCATGATAGACTGGCGTAAGGCATCGGAAGAGGCAGTCAAGATGATATCATCCACATACAACAGAATGTAGAAGGACGAACCACGGCGGTAGATGAACAAAAAATTATCTGACCTGTTGTGAGTGAACCCAATAGTCGAAACAAAGTCAGCAAACCTCGTATATCAGGCCCTTGGAAACTGCTTAAGCCCATATAAGGACTTCTTCAACAAACAAACATAATGAGGACGGTTGGGATCCCTGAAACCCAACGGCTGATGCATATAGATTGTTTCCTTGAGATCACCATGTAGGAAAGCATTCTTGACATCCAACTGATGAATTGACCAAGTCTTTGAAAGAGCCAAGCTAAGCACAGTGTGAATGGTAGCCGGTTTGACCACCGGACTAAATGTCTCACCACAATCTATCACAACCTGCTGAGTCTTACCATCACCCACAAGTCGCGCCTTATATCGAGCAAATGACCCATCTGAATTCTCTTTATGAGCAAAAATCCACATAGACCTGATAACATTAATACAATATGGACGGGGCACCAACTCCCACGTCTTATTACCAATAAGAGCATTATATTCATCAGTCATAGCAATTTTCCAATTAGGGTCATTTAATGCGGACACAGGATTGCGGGGTAAGGGGGATTTAGAGACATCAGAATGTAAATTAAAATGTCTTTTAGGTGTAAAAATACCCCGCTGACTACGAGCGTTCGATCTATGACTCGAGAAAGAATTTAGTGAATTTTGGGAATTTTTGAGTCGGACGGATGGCGGCCAGACAACTCTTGGCTGCCCAAACCGAGAAATCGAACAGAATATTCGAGAATCGCCCATCATTTGGAACTGTTTGATTCTTTGGAAAGCGATGTGAGCGATGGAGTCCAATGGCGATGGGCCATTGGAGGATTTTGGGTGCGGGATATGTCCGAAAAATGATGAGTAATATACAGAGATATACCATCATCCAAAAAATTATACAAACTAGGCTCGGGAGTATGGACTTTAGTAAATGGAAATTGAGTTTCATAAAAAATTACATGGCGATTAATGATGATTTTCTTTGAGGATAAATCAAAACATTTATAACCACGATGATTAGACGGATAACCCAAAAACACACACGGAGTAGACCGGCCTGAAGTTTGTTAATTGTGGTGGATGAGAATAACGGATAACACAAGCACCCAAAAACCCGAAGATGAGAATAAGAAGGGTTCTTATTATATAAGATTTGAAGGGGGGAATAATATGTCAGACCTTTGGACGGAATTATGTTAAGTAGATATGTTGCCATTTGCAGAGCATGGTGCCAAAAATACGGGGGTACGAAAGCATGAAGTAAGATAGTGCGGACAATGTTATTTATGGAATGAATTTTGCGTTCGACTTTCCCATTTTGAGAAGATGTATGAGGGCAAGAAAAACGAAAATTTATCCCAATATTATCACAGAACTCCTGAAATACCATATTGTCATACTCTTTCCCATTATCACATTGAATATTCTTTATTTCTCTTTCGAATTGTGTTCTAATGAATGATCTAAATTTTATGAAGACGGAAAACACTTGAGATTTATTTGCAATTGGAAACGTCCACAAAAATTTAGAATAATCATCCAGAAACAGAACATAATATCGATGACCTAACGAACTTAGAACAGGAGACGTCCATATGTCGCTATGAATAATATCAAATGGTTGTGAAGTATGAGAATTTGAATCCACAAATGGCAATTTAACACTTTTTCTTAACGAACAAGATTGACAAATTTGAGTACGACTCGTACTTTTACAAGAAATGAAGCTATTTTTATCTAAAACTGATAAAATAGAAGAGTCCGGATGACCAAGGCGATCATGCCACATGGAAGGAGAAATGGCTGCAAAAGCTTACGATCAGGCTTGACTCGATGGACTGAAACCAGGCATAATAGGATAAAGATCCCCCCTACTATCACACCTCATGAGATGACTCCCCGTCTTGAAATCATTCACAGAGAAACCAAAAGGATCAAATTCAACAGAAACTGAATTGTCAGTGGTGAACTTTCGGACATACACTAAATTTTTAATCAATTTGGGGGCATGTAAAGTATTTTTCAAGTTAAGGGGTGGATTGGGGGGAGACAACGTTTTCTGACCATAACCCTGAATTGGAATAGAGTTGTCATTACCAACAATTATACCCCGAGGGGTGCTCAAATTAGAATAAGATGAGAGAGTACCTGATTCGGAAGTCATGTGAGTAGTGGCACCGGTGTCCATATACCAATTTGGGTCATGTTGGGTCAACCCCAACGTGTGCATCGCGGCCTCGATATCGGTCTGAATGGGGCCTACTGCATAGTGGGCTTGCGGAGGTCGGGGCCCAAGTATTCCCGGATGAGACTGAGTTGGGCCGTAGCCGCTGGAACTGCTGCTGCTGGGCCACTGGCCAGTGGGCCGCCACTGCTGGGTGTTGGGCCTGAAAGGCTGGCCAGCCCACTGGCTGCTGGAATTCGCTGGGCAGTAGGGGCTGCTGGCCCACGGCCCACTGCCCCATCCCCACTGCCATGGGCCCCACTGCTGGGACCAGGGGGCGGTGGGCCATTGTTCACTGGACGGGGCCCACTGCCTGCTTGCTGACCACCGAAACCTCCATCGGAACCTCCGCGTTTGCCCCCGCGATTTTTGTTATTATTCTTGCGATTATTCTTGCCGCCACCATGATTATGGTTTTGGCCTGAATTATTTACAAAACTCGAAGAACTTGGGGAGGACGCCATCATGACGACGGGGCTTGCTCAGGTAGCCGCCTTTTTAGCCAAACCGGCTTCTTCCAAAGTAAGCATGGAGCGGGCTTGATAAAAGGCGGGAAGAGGTTGCTTTGACGAAGGAGAGTTCCAACGCCATTATATGCCTCCGAAAGGCCGGCAGCCAATTTTAGAATCAGACGATTACTGGTGACAGGTGCGCCCACATTACGGAGTTGATCTGGCAACTCTTTAAGTTTCTTGCAATAGGCAGATACGTTAGGAAATTCTTCCATGCGAACGAGGGAGAATTCCTGCTCAAGTGTGACGGCACGTGAATGTTGGTTATCTTGGAATATGTCACACAATCTATTCCAAGTAGTCATAGCCGTGGTATCCGGCTCAATAATCGTTTGTAGAAGGTCAACTGAAATAGTGGAATAGATCCACTAGAGAACGATAGCATCAAGCATAATCCATAATTGAGGATCCTCCTCGGGAATGGGTGTAGCGGGAGGAATGATATGATGGATAACTTGATGGGAGATAGTGTGTATTTTAAACAACTCTGCTCACGTCGCATATTGGACGTTTTCCATTTCAAACACAATAGGGGTACTGTTCTTGACGTTGGAAACCATGAGGGCAAGATAATAATTGTTCTTAGACATATTGAAAGAAAAAAGAAGGAGGGAAAATTTAAGAGAGGTTTTTGAGAGCGGAAGACGAAATTTGGAAGAGAAACTCGAGGGGGGAGGGTCTCGGCCGAAAAGAGGCAAAAGTTGGGAGAGAAAACTTTTGTTTAGACCTAGTCTCTTGATACCATGAAAGAAATAATCCCCTTGATTATTTTCATTAATTGAATAGGTATATATACAAGTTACAAAATAAGAGAATCCAATTCCTATTCTATTCCTAAAATCTTATTCTACCATAATTCTAACTCTACAATCATGGTAGTGTATAATCCTAATTTAGGTAACAAATACATTACAATATACTACACATATATTTTCCAAATATACAATATTCTTATGTCCAATTAACACCAAAACCGAGGCCACCAATATGGGCAGAATCCGTGACTTGAGTAAGGCAATATACACATGTATATTGTGTGTATATTGCCTTATTTAACAAAAATAACTTCAATCAAATAAATCTTCTACAGTAAAGATGATTAAACAGGAAATAACTAGAAGAAAAATAATTGTTAATTATTTTTTTCTACAGATCTGCAGAACCACAAAATCAAATCCTCACAAATGCATAGCAACAACGAATCCTACAACTTAACGGCTGCAAGTATAGCTATTGCGATTAATGCACAAGCAATCTCATAAATTGGTAATCTATTTCAATGATTAGAATGAAAATTATCATAACAAAAATGAAAGGTATTTGAGCATGACGAATAAAGGGAGATGAAGCGATGAATCCGAGTAAGATGAAGGGGCAGGACTGAATATGAGCAATTTTACAATCAGTAACGAGATATGGGAAGAGAATTAATGGCGACAGTCTAGAAGAATAAGATAGTTGAGCATTTGAATTTTTTTGCTATTGGGGAAATTATTAATAATTTGATTCAGACAAAAGTGTATCTTTTAAAACTTGGGGGTTGATTTGAAACCTTGAGATAGCACAATTTTATAATTTTATTTTTTTGTTTTTTTATTTTTTTATTTTTTTATTTTTTTATTTTTTTATTTTTTTAAATCATTGGACGAAAATATTTTTTGTTTAAATTTGAAAATTTATTTTAACGCTCATCTAACTTGTCTTCACTTAATTGACACTAATTCTAAAGAAGATTCTACCACCTCATAATTAGAACTTAAGGTCTAGATTCCTAAAAAAACAACGACTTTGAGCTCTATCAACAAACTTTCCCAACTATCTTAAGGTTTGACACACCCCAAAAATTCATTTACTACTGGGGTGGGGGGGTATATTATGTAGATTACTTTTAACCTTTAAAAAAAAGGAAAAGTAAAAATAGTTAGTTAGGTGCCATAATTGTAAACAGGGACAAGAAATCGGTTTGGTATCGTTGCAATTTAAAGATGTTCTAGAAAAATGGGCCTTAATGTCTTTTAAAGGGATTTTCGGGCAACAGAATCGTCTTCCACTAATGGCAGAATCATCGTAATTAATATGAAAATGGAAGGGTCATCTAGTCAATAGACCTTTACACTCCCTAGGCGATGCCGTCATGTAACTATGGAAACAAGGAGGATGAACTAGATTCTCCCGTTTGGTAAGAAAAAAACATCATAGATCCCCTAAGCCAAAGGGCATATCCGTCTTTTTGCGACGCATCATTTAAAAGTTACTACTACATTCAATTTTAAGATAAGTCCTACAGTAATAAAGAAATTAATACAAGCTCATTAAAATCTCACATCGTGGGATCTGAAAATGGTAGATTGTACACATGACTTACAAAAAATTTGATGCATAATTTATTTTTTATCAGGAAATTTCAAGACAAAAAAGATAGAAATCTGAAGTGAAATGACAATTTTCTCATTTTTTAATTCTAATTCATGAATTATTATATATTAATGTTCTTATTTCACATTCTACCAGCATAAAACTCTAGATCATTACAAGTCGTTTGATTAGAGTATTAGAAGATTTAATTCAAATATAAAAATCATCACTAAAAAATTATTTACACTTAGGTATAAAACTTAAACTCAAATGAGAGAAGTAGCAAATGCCTTCTTGTTTTTCTTAAATGCCAAAATAAGATTATCCAAAACAAATAATTGCAACATTAGGATAATACAAAATCAAATATTGAAAATATTGAATTAAACCGCCAAAATATATAAAATATAAAACAAATTTTCTATTATTAAAAAAAATAATCCTTGTGAATATCATCTGAAACAAATCAGGGAGAACAAAATTTCCAGAAATAAAAATTAAAATATGCAAAGACGAATTAAATATTGGATTTTTTTTTCATTTTCATGATTCTACTCATAATTTATGGAATTTTTTCACATAAAATTTAATTATTACAGTAATATTTGTTTTATTTGTGAAAAAATACAGGTTACCTATTATTCAGGCTATTACTGCTATTGGTTAGCTACATTATCTGAATAAAAAGCCTCATGAAACTAGTAATTCGAAAATAGGTTCATAATTTTCTCTCACTTGTGACTTAGGGAAATGAAAAAGTAGGGGAAAAAAAAGGTGAAATCCCAAGGCAACTTGTGGTTGTTTTCTTACTGTACATTTTGAACATTACCATATTCTACAAACTGCACTCTTTTTTCCTTTCTCTTTTTCGCTTGCTAGAAAGTAATGCTACAAACTAAGCATTGACCGTGTTAATATTGGGTTTGGTGTTGTAATATCTGACCCAATATATCCCATGAAGTACTGTTGTTGATTGTCAAAAATGTTGGGACAAATGTCACAACATTCAGACCAACATTCTTCATAACAGTTTTGTCTTACTTCACGTTAAGCAGTAACAATTTTACTGAGTGATAAAAATGATTTAGGCATGTGAATTATGAGCTGTGTAAAACGTGGGAGAAAGAGTCAAAGCTTGGGGAATAAGTCGAGTGAAGAACAAGTCAAAGTTGTTGAGATTTCGACTCCATGATCTTCTCCAACAAACACACTAGCTACCCATCTTTCCCTCAACCTACTCAACCAATCGATGAGCTTTTCAAGGAATACTCTCTACTATAAATAGAGAGGCTACAAGAGTGAATCGATATCCAGAAACAGATTGTAAAAATATCAAGAGAGTTCTCGAGAATTCATCTCAGAAACTGGATCACAAGTATTGCCTGAGCGTGTCGACAACATTTTGTCCATCATTAGAATTGCAGTTCAGATTCTAGATTAGCTTTGTATTGAGCAATTGTAATGAGAAGTTGTCTATGTCTATTTAGGTAGATTTTTCAGGCAGAAGTCATCTGCGACTTCAACGTTTAATTCCTTTTCATTTCATCTTATAAAATTGTAAAGAAAGGAATTTGTAATTTTTGTATATAATAAATATATACAATACTTTCGGTCACTGGCCATCATAGGTAATATAATATATATAACCTATGTAAATATTAAACTTTTGTGTTCTTTAAATTTCCATTGCATTGCTTTTTAAAGTTTTCTGTTTTTACTAAAGTGTTGTCACTGGTGCCGGACGACATTATCGTCGACATTCGAAAACTGAATCTGCATTCAAGTTGGTTTATTTTCAGTTTATTTTTATTGTTCCATAGTATACCCGGACCTATCAAGTGGTATCAGAGCCGACACTTAACACAATAAGTGATTGGTTTTGTTGTCTCAAGCTATGGATCCGACAAATCCGACTATTGGTAGACTTCCCATTTTAGATGGTTCAAACAATGCCTATTGGAAGATTCACCTACGTTCTCATATCAAATCAATTGATGTTAGGACATGTAGATCTATAACCAATGGGTATGTTGTTTCAATGTTGCCGTCGGATGAGGAAGGTGATATTTTTGTTAAACCTGAATCCGAATGCACGGCGGGAGAAACCAATAATGCTAGATTTAACGAAAAGGCCTTAAATGCAATTTTTGAAAGGGTTGATCTGTACATGTTCAAACTCATTCAAAACTGCCCCACGGCTAAGGACGCATGAGATACTTTACAAATTCATTGTGAATGTAACTCAAGTGTTCGACGAACAAAGCTACGCATGCTCATAAGCAAATATGAACGTTTAAGGATGGAAGAAATGAATGATATTAAATCTTATTTTGAAAAGTTGATTGACATCTCAAATGAATGTCAAGTGCTTGGTGAACCTTTAACCAACACTTACCTTGTTGAAAAGGCTATCCATTCTCTTCATGAAAAGTTCAATTTAAAGATTTGTGTCATTGAAGAAGCTCACAATTTTTCCACAATGGACCTTCATACATTGATGAGTATTATCAAAACATATGAGATGAACATTGAGAATTAAAGGAAACTATATAAAAACCAGAATGTGGCACTTCAAGTTCAATCCTCGGAGAATCAAATCGAAGAAGAGGATGAGAATCTTGAAGAAATTGGTGAAGGTGCTAATGTTGCCTTACTCACTCGAAAATACAATGGGATGGTGAGGAAGCTTAACAATGAGATAAATCAATCTAAATCTAAACAACATTAAAACCAAGGCTTCAATCAAAAGTCCACTAAATTCCTTCCAAGTGCTAAAAAGGGAAGTCCTCTTAGAAGAACTAACTTAGATTGTACCAAATTTGATCCCAAACAACTTGAGTCTGTGCAATATCATGCATGCTCTGGTTGGGGTCATTATGCTAATGAATGTGCAAACACTCTTAGAAAATTTGGCAAGAATATGTGGGTCTCTCTGAGTGACGATGAATGAGAAGATAAAGGCGATCAAGAAATCGAATCACAAGCAATGCTAGCCACTGTTTTCGAACAGTCTTTGTCAGACCGAGAAGATGTCATCTGTAATGTTGTCTCAGATGTCACGACATTTGGTCCAACATCAGCAACGACAGCAACATCCGAAAGGTATGAGTTCTTTAACTATTCTGATGTTAATTGCTTTAGTGGCTCTATTTCTATTAGCGAGGTTGATAGTATGGATCAAGTTGAATGCAAAAATAACATGATTAATGAAATTTCAAAACATTTGTAAAGCCTTAATCATAGAATCCAAGCAACTTGACACAAAGGTAAAATCTTTAACTCGTGAGAATGTAGATCTAAAAGGCACAATAACCCGACTAGAGGTTGCACGTACAAAAATGGATATAGAATTTGGTAAGGTTCGTGCAAAATTAGATCTAGCCGAAGCAACCTTCCGCAAGCTCAACTCAGGGACTTCGAAATTGAATGAGATACTCAGCTTTATTAAACCGTCACATGCAGGTATTGGATACGAAAACTCTCTTAAAATCTTGTGCTCTAATCTCTTTGATACAAATGAGAAAATATGTTTTGTTAAAGAAAAAAGAATGAATAATAAGTTCTCGTATATGTCAAAGAATATGAAGTTTGTATGTCATCACTGTAACTACCTTGGACACCTAAAATCATACTGTTTCAAACTTTAAAATTTTGTGAGCAAATATTGCATAAATTGTTGTCCAACATTACAGATAACAATCGCAACAACATTTCTGAGCAAAGAGGTATACAATATTCTAAGAGAGTTTGGGTTCCTAAAAATGATGTAACTTGTAATGTTGCAATAACTGCATTGAGAACTAATACTTCAGGTTCTTGGTACTTTGATAGTGGATGTTCTCATCACATGACATGTACAAAATGTTTTCTAAAGAACTATGAGTCATTCAACGGAGGAAACGTGACTTAAGGAGGAGGTAGCAAAAGCAAAATAATTGGAAAATGGATCTTGGATGTTCATGAATTTCCAGCATTAAGAAATATCTTACAGGTTGAGGGTTTAATGGCTAATTTAATTAGTATTAGTCAACCGTGTGATGAAAATATTGAGGTAAAATTTAATAAGAATGCTTGTAAAGTTACGAATAAAACTAATGAATGTGTCATGACAGGTACTAGAACAAGTGATAATTGCTATCTTGTTACAAGACAAGAAACATGCAATAATGCCAAGATCGATGACACAACAATATGACATCAAAAGTTGAGGCATGTCAACTACCGCAATTTAGAAAAATTGGTCTCATATGAAGAGGTTAGGGGCTTACCCAATCTTAGCCATAAAGGTAAAACTGTCTGTGAAGATTGTCTGAAAGGTAAGCAAACCCGTGTCTCTCATAATATTGTCCAACACGGCGGACAACATTCAGGTACGTCTCACTGTTTTCAATTATTACATATGGATCTAATGGGTCCAATTGAAGTAGACAGTCTAGGAGGCATGAGGTATTCCTATGTGATAGTAGATGATTTTAATAGATGTTCATGGATATATTTTTTGAAAGAAAAATCACAAACTTTTGATATGTTTAAAATTTTTCACTCTAGAATTAGGAACTTGTTCTATTCTTCTATTTTTCAGTTTAGATCCAACCATGAAAATGAATTTGAAAATAGCTCATTCACAAACTTTTGTGAGAAAAAGGGAATTTTCCATGAGTTTTCTTCTCCCAAAACTCCTCAACATAATGGGGTAGCAGAAAGGAAGAATAGAGCACTGCAAGAATGACTAGAGTTATGCTTAGTTCTAAAAAATTGTCAAAACATTTTTGGGCCGAAGCCTTAAATACTGCATGTCACATCTCTAATATAGTCTACTCAAGGCTAGGAACAAAGATGACACCTTATGAGCTGATAAATGGAAAGAAACCTAACTTGCGTTACTTTCATGTTTTTGGGTGTATTTGTTACATTTTAAATGATAGAGATCATTTGAAAAAGTTTGACTCTAAAAGCGACAAATGAATTTTTCTTGGCTATTCTCAAAATAGTCATGCTTAGCGAGTATACAATCTAAGGACCAAAACTATACAAGAGTCTGTAAATGTTATTTTTATGACTTTTCTGATCTTACAGAAAAGACAACTGAAAATAACACTATAGTTTCAGTGGAAAGTGTGCAGAGTGCTGAAGAATCAGATGTTGCCCCAAATGTTGCCACACCCGAAGCAACATCTGAACATGAAATAGAGACCACAGAGGCCATGAATGGGGAGTCAAATGCTGAATTGATGGATCAAGTTAGAAGGGGCCCTCATCAAGGATTAGGAAGAATCATCCAACAAGCCAGGTGATAGGTTTTTTTTTGAAGGAATTAGAACAAAAGGGGAAAAATCACTCAACTACAGATAAATGGTAAGGTATGTGTGTATGTCTACCATATACCAAAAAGTTAGTCTTTCTTATTTTATATCTACTTTAGAACCAAAAAATATTTTAGAAGCACTCAAAGATGATTTTTGGATTCAAGCAATGCAAGAAGATCTTGAACAATTCTTTCAAAATGAAGTATGGAACTTAGTTCCACGTCCAAATAATTCAAATGTAATTAGAACTAAGTGGATTTTTAAAAATAACTCAGACGAAGCGGGAACAATTGTTAGAAACAAAGCTCATCTAGTTGCACAAGGCTATACTCAGGTTGGGTTTGGTGTTGTAACATTTGACCCAACATATCCCCTGAAGTACTGTTGTTGATTTCCAAAAATGTTGGGACAAATGTCACAACATTCAGACCAACATTCTTCATAACAGTTTTGCCTTACTTCACATTAAGCAGTAACAATTTTACAGAGTGGTAAAAACGACTTAGGCATGTGAATTAGAAGCTGTGTAGAACGTGGGAGAAAGAGTCAAATCTTGGGGAATAAGTCGAGTGAAGAACAAGTCAAAGTTGTTGAGATTTCGACTTCATGATCTTCTCCAACAAACACACCAGCTGCCCACCTTTCCCTCAACCTACTCAACCAATCGATGAGTTTTTCAAGGAATACTCTCTACTATAAATAGAGAGGCTACAAGAGTGAATCGATATCTAGAAACAGATTGCAAAAAATCAAGAGAGCTCTCGAGAATTCATCTCAGAAAACTGGATCACAAGTGTTGCCTGAGCGTGTCGACAACATTCTGTTCAACATTACAATTGCAGTTTAGATTCTAGATTAGCTTTGTATTGAGCAATTATAATGAGAAGATGTCTATGTCTATTTAGGTAGATTTTTCAGGCAGAAGTCATCTGCGACTTCAACGTTTAATTCCTTTCCATTTCATCTTGTAAAATTATAAAGAAAGGAATTTATATTTTTTGTATATAATAAATATATACAATATATATAACCTATGTAATTATTAAACCTTTGTGTTTTTTAAATTTCCGTTGCATTGTTTTTTAAAGTTTTATGTGTTTTACTAAAGTGTTGTTACTGGTGCTGGACGATGTTATCGTCGACATTCAGAAACTGAATTGACATTGAAGTTAGTTTGTTTTTATTAGGGTGGCGGTGGGCGGGCGGCCGACCAAACCCGACCCGACCGACCGTCAGAACGCCCGGTCCGCCGACCCGCCAAAATAAAAATATAAAATAATCTGGGCGGGACTCGAACTCGGACGGACGATGTCTCGTCCGGCGAGACCCGAGCCCGCCTCAAAGCCCACTTGACCGACTCGCCCCGAGCCACTCCCGACCCCGCTCTTTTCCTTTGCAAAAATGGACGTTGCACCAACGACCATTTTAGATTATGGCTGCTGCCAACTCCATTTTAGGCCACCCTCCCCAACCCCTACCCTTAATATTTATTTTTAACCCATAAGTTATTATATTTACACTTTAACCCAATTTTCCAACTATAAATAACTCATTTTCTCTTCATCTTTCTCACAAATCTTCCTACAATCTCTCTAATTTCTCAATATATCTATCTACAAGTCTACATTGTTTGCTAAATATTCAATTTTATTTATTCATTTGGGAATTGGGAGTGAAGTTGGCAACTAGCTTGAGGATCTTCCATCGAGCAAAGTTTCAATTTTCAACCTCTCGATTACACGTCGACGTTACGTCGGCGTTTGGTACATTCGTTCCTTCATTAAATTATTATTGTCTGTTTATTTTATTTAGATCACTTAATTTTATTGTCTTTAATTATTTATTATCATAATTAAAATGGAAGGATTAAAAGGTATGTTTAAGGGTAAGAGTGCTTCTTCTAGTAGGGGCAACCAGGGCAAGGGTACTTCTTCTAGTCATCTTATTCCTACACAGGATGATTTTGTTGATACTCAACATTTTCCTACAATACCATTAGATTTAGACCAGGAGCTATTTTCTGGAACTCAACAAGACTTTAATTTAGACGATAATCTAGATGATATACCCACTAATGTTGATGACAACACACCCACTAGTGCACCTTCAACTGAAATACCTCCTATTCCCCCTAGTATGAGACGAGGTCCAGCAAAACGACCATTAAAATCAGATGCATGGACATTTTTTGATAGGGACGTAGAGAATCAAGTAGCCATATGTAAAATTTGTAAAAATGTTTTAAAATTTAAAACTGGAAAAGGTCACGGTGGGACGGGGGGTTTAATTAGACACGTAGTAAGTGCTCATTTAGCTAGGTATGCCCAATATCAGGCTTCAAAACCGGGTGCGCAAACGCCCGCTCCATCGGGACAAGGTTCACATATCGACATCGTCCCACCAAGTACATGGTCAAATTAACCCTATGACGGGGGGGAATTGTAGGCTCTAAATACAATAAACATAGAGATAGGGAAGCAATATCAAAATTAGTTGCTGTGGAGGGTTTGCCTTTTTCATTTTCTTCATCTCCCGATTTTATTCATTACATTAGAGATATATATAATCCTGCTTTTAACGGCTTTCCTAGATCAACTGTTAAGAGAGATGTATTTAAATTCGCGCATGAATATCAACAATATTTACGTTTTTCATTATATCATTTTAATGGCAAAGTATCTATCACGTCTGATATAGGTCGTAGTACTAACGGCCATGATTATTTAACTGTAACTTGTCATTGGATAGATTATAAATGGTCTATGCAAAAACGTATTTTAGCGTATAAATATATAGATGATAGGCACACTGATACTTTTATTGCAGAAAATATTTATCAAGTGTGCGATTATTACGGAATTACCGATAAAATTATGACTATTACATTAGATAACGCTTCTAATAACAATTACGCAATTACAAATTTAAAAAATAGTTTAACTCCATCTTTTTCAGACCATTTTCATATAAAATGTGCGTGCCATATATATAACTTAATTGTAAAGGATGGTCTATCACTTTTTGAAGACATTCTTAGTAAAATACAATTTGCTATAAACTTTATTTTTAAAAGTAATAAAGTACAACGTAGAAAAGAATATAAAAAAATTTGTCATGATTGTGGACTACCTTTTAGAAAAATTCCACAAGAAGTATCCACTAGGTGAAATTCTTTATACGAGCAACTACTTGTTGCTCGTGACTATAAATTACCTATAACTTTATTTTTTAACTCTCATAATAAAAAGCCAGCTGATATGATTTTAGATAGTGATTGAGAAAAAATTTCCGAACTTATTGTATTTTTAGAGAAATTTTTTCAAGCAACAAAATAATTTTCCGGTATATATTATCCTACTATTTCAACTATGTTATTTTATATAACTCTAATATTTTTATTACTTAGTGAATATATGGAAAAACCAAATTATAAAGGCAGTTTATTAAAAATGTTTCTCAAAATAAAAAATATTTTATTCCTATTCCCTCTATTTATATTATTGGTTCAGATTAAATCCTACTATTAAAATAGACGGTATTAAATCACTAATTGAAACTATTTACGATTGTATAGAAGTACTACCACCTCCAAGTCCCAAAAATCTAAATCACCCACCACCTATTGAACAAACGAAAGAAGAAGTGTTGTCTAGCGTAGAACACCAATGCAAAAATATATATAGATTTTATCAACAAGAAAATGCTAGTAACTTACCGACTTCCATACCATCTTCTTCATCTTCAACACAACCTCACAAAGACATCTTTGTTTCTGCGGCTAGTATTGATAGCCTCGTAAATAGAATGTGCTTGATCGCACCTCTACTACTAACCAAATTAGCGAGTTGGATATTTTTGTTTTGCGAGGGTTACATCAGTATTAAGAAGTTATCAATGAAGATGGACATGAAGACTTCTTTGAAATCTTGGAGGGAATGAGAAGACCTTTCCGACACTTTCATTGATGGCTCGAGATGTTTTGAACATTCAAGTGTCGTCAACTGCGTCTGAAAGCGCTTTTTCTGTAGGCAGATATCAAATAGGAGACCACAGACACTCATTAGCCGGAGACAGCTTGGAAATTACAGTATTATTCAGAGATTGGATACGAGCGGAGCGGAGAAGGTGCGGTCAACCGGAGATCAACGAAGAAGATGATGAAAACTACAACGAAATCTTAACCGAAGGTAGTGGAAGCGGCGTGGATCAATTTGATCAACAAATACCAATTCCAACCGAAGAACCACATGAAATCATCAAGCAATTAGAACAGGTTTTTTGAGAATGTAATTTTTTTAATTGTAATTTTATTATGTAATTTGCAACTTTTGGACAACTGTATTTGTATTACAAAAAAATCATATGTCTATTAAATAATATAAGAGGCACAAAAACAGCATTGGGATGTTTTTATTACACTATCTTGTTTTGTTTATTGAGTTTTTTTATACATATGTTATTTAAAAAAAAAAAAGGAAAACCCACAGATCTCCGCCTCGAGCCCGAGCCCGACTCTCACCCGAGCCCGCCTCTGAGCATCGACGGATCGGGATCGGACTGACTTGCTCGATCCCGCTGCACCCGACCCGCTGCACTCGACCCTCCTTCTCCCGCCACGCCCGACCCTCGACCCCGCTGCACTTACCGCTGCACTGAGCCCGGCCCACTGACCACTCTTAGTTTTTATTGTTCCATAGCATACCCGGACCTATCAGACCACGTAAACTTTTCCCTCCTTGGCTATTTTTTTAATTTTATTTTCCAATATTTTATATTTAATTAAAATCTAATTAAATTAGAATTCTCATTGAAAAATCTTATATAGCTAGAATCCTATGTATTTGATTAACAATGATGGATTACTTACCACTTCACTAGTGATCCCTCCCTGGCCATATTATTAATTCAAATTACAGTTCAAAGTATTTTAGGGAAAAATATATTTGCACTAAAGGTTCATATTAAATCAACAAAATATATTAGACAAGTGAAAAGTAATTCTTATTTAATTTCCAAATGAGCATACTTCAATAGTTGTTTTTCATTTTCTTTGTGATCAAGTTTCTGCATTATTTTTTGAATTAGAAAGGAGTAATAGTACTAAACAAAGACGACATTTGAATTAAAAAACAAAGCTCACATTTTCTGAATTTTATTATCTTGACCATATTTGATTCTTTCTATAGCAAGTTTAGGCACGATGTTATAGTTAAGGAAAAAATGATTTGATTAGATAGTTTAGGTTAAAACATGATTCGATTACAAAACAGATCATTAAATAAGGCAATACCAACAACCAACAAAGAAACATTTTTTTCCTTTGGTTTTTTGCAATTCCAAAATATAAATGGGGTCTCTGGTGTAGATTTATAAGTACAAGGCCAGGATTTGTTATAGTATTATTTCCAATTCCAAACTTGTTCACTATAGTTTCTTCTCTTCCGATTTCATTTCATGTAATACTTTCTTCATTTTATTTTAATTCTTTTCACGCACATTAAAAATAATAATAAATATAAGGTATAATTTATTAAGTCATCTCTATTTATATTGAGCATTATTAAGAAGAACTACTTCTTTAATGTTAATGGTATAGTTATAAATAATTATCGATGTTAGTCTTTAATTTTTAAGTAACAATTATTTTGGGATAATTTATTAGACTAAAGCGATAGTTAAAATGAGACGGAGAGTGTTGTAATATTATTTGTTTTTTTTAGAAAACGAGACCTATTTTTTTTATATCTTATGATATATTCAAGATGATAAATTCTTAAATATTTTTTCTTACACTTCGTGCTCACTTCTATTACACGAAGTAAATTGGAGGTAACAATTTCTATAACCATTTCTCACAATTTAATTGTATCAACCTTTAAATACAAATTTTAAATCCTTTTACTTTGTGATGGAAAAGTATAATTTATTTCTACTTTTTGCAAAGAAATTCTGATGATTTTTTTATATTCTAATTTCTAACACTAATTTCATTTATGAAAAATAGTAGATCAAAATTAGTTGGGCAACATGAAGCATTTAAGATCACTAGTAATAACTAATAAGTAGGGTGGCAAAGTGTAATTGACATTTTGTCCAATTAACAAAAAGCAACCCCCTCCCCCAAGTAATTAATTATCCCTCATAGTTCACATTTCCTTGAGGCTCCGTCTCTACTTTTTCTTTTCCATCTCTCTCTCTCTCTCTCTCTATATATATATATATATATATATATATATATAAATACTTTATGCCTCAGGACACAAGCGAGTTGATAAGTGGCAAGGTGATTGAGTACAACCACTCCGACGTTGCAGGTTCGAATCCGTGTAGTGACAGACTTTACTAAAATATTACAATTGTTGCTGGGTTCGTGTCCCGTTGGTCCTCTCCCTTACATGATTGACACTCGCGTACCTCCCCTGATTTACATCCCACCTGGCCAAGAGGCGGTACAAGTGGAGTTTCGACTTCGGAACTTTTCCCTCCGCAAAGATATATATACTTTATTGTTTTTAATTTCTTTCTATTTTAACCCATACATCTTAGTTTCTCTCTCCTTCAATTCATTCTTCTTCTCACTCTTCCAACAATACCCTCTCTCTCTTCTTTTCCTTTCTAGAGAGAGAAACATAACACCCAGAACCAAAAACAAAGTATACATATAGTCGCCGGAGATGCTCCGGTGTATCCATTTCCGGCTATAATTCATCGAGTTACCATCATTGAGAAAAAAAAAGGTGAAATGCCTGAAACAACCCTGTTATTCGCGAACCATATTGCTGAAATATCCAGTAGAAGAAAAGAAAATAATAGTACTAAGGAAGTGGATGAGGATGAAAAAGAGAAGATACTAGAAACCACTAGCGCGAGCACAATCACGACAACACCGAGATCAGTTATCATTATTCCTCGGAGCAAATCGCAAGCAACATCACGGAGAGTTATTCCGACGGACGGTACAATATGTACATCATCAAGTACAACCAGTACTGCTAGCAGTACAGTGGAAAAGCACCTTCCAAATGGAGATCTATACATTGGTAGCTTCTCCGGGAGTTCACCTCACGGATCCGGCAAGTATTTATGGAAAGATGGGTGTATGTATGAAGGTGAGTGGAAAAGAGGTAAAGCATCTGGTAAGGGTAAGTTTTCCTGGCCATCTGGAGCTACATTCGAAGGAGAATTCAAGTCGGGTCGTATGGAAGGTTCGGGTACCTTTATCGGATCCGATGGGGATATGTACAAAGGTTCATGGTCCGGGGATCGGAAACATGGGTATGGACAGAAGAACTATAGTAATGGGGATTACTATGAGGGTCATTGGAAAAGGAATTTACAAGATGGGCAAGGTAGATATGTATGGAAGAATGGTAATGAGTATGTTGGTGAATGGAAAAATGGGGATATACATGGTAGAGGTGTATTGATTTGGGCTAATGGGAATAGGTATGATGGAAATTGGGAAAGTGGTGTACCTAAAGGTCATGGGGTATTCACTTGGCCTGATGGGAGTTGCTATATTGGGTGTTGGAGTAAACATCACAACCAAATTCTTAATGGTACTTTTTATCCAGCAAATAGTAGAACTAATGGTAATAACAATATTAAGAAAGAAAGTGTTGATTTTAGTGGTAAAGAAGATGTATTTGGGGGATTTTTTGGGAATAAGTTAGCAGCACCATTAATAGGTGATGAAGATTGTGGTGGGGTTGTAGTGATGAATATGGGGAAGAAGAGGTCATCGGTGGACGGAGCAAGGGGAAGCATGACGGAGAGGAATTTTCCGAGGATTTGCATTTGGGAATCGGATGGTGAAGCCGGTGACATTACGTGTGATATTATTGATAATGTAGAGGCGTCGATGATTTATAGGGATGGGTTTGGGTTTGATCGAGATGGACTTAAACAGTTTAGGAGAAATCCTTGTTTTAGCAAAGAAGAAAAGAAACCAGGACAGACTATATCGAAAGGGCATAAGAATTACGATTTGATGCTCAATCTCCAGTTGGGCATTAGGTAATAATAGAATGAAATTGTTTGTTGCCAGTATATTGGATGTTCTGTTTCAGTTTGATTTTTTTGTACAATTGTTGTATAGCTGAATCAATGATGGTTTTTATAGGTATTCAGTTGGGAAGCATGCTTCGATATTGCGGGATCTTAAAACCAGTGATTTTGATCCTAATGAGAAGTTCTGGACAAGGTTTCCACCCGAAGGGTCCAAGATTACGCCCCCTCATCAATCAACTGATTTCCGTTGGAAGGATTATTGTCCAGTGGTGTTTAGGTATTCATTACTTGATACATGTAGATGTTGAAGACCTTTTATATTTGTTAAAAACCATGAAAGACCTAAAATGTTTGGTTGGTTGTTGGGTTATCCAGACATTTGAGAGAACTATTCCAAGTGGATCCAGCGGATTACATGTTGGCAATTTGTGGAAATGATGCCTTGAGAGAGCTTTCTTCTCCGGGGAAGAGTGGAAGCTTCTTTTACTTGACTCAGGATGATAGGTTTATGATCAAAACTGTGAAAAAATCAGAAGTCAAGGTTAGTTGCCTACCACTTTGACTTGCACTTGAATTGATTAATTTCCCGAAACAGCTCATTGTACTGTGGTTGGTTAACTGTATATTTCTTTGAGCCTGGTAGATAGGATATTTGTCTCTGTTAGACAAGATGACATGCTTAATTTCCTAATGGGTTTGAATTTTGCAATGTGTTATTTAGGTGCTTATTAAGATGCTTCCAAGTTACTATCAACATGTTTGTCGTTATGAAAATACCCTTGTCACAAAATTCTATGGTGTCCATTGCGTCAAACCAGTTGGTGGTGTTAAGGTATGTCTGTCAAGCTTCAAACTAGTGAGAATCTTTGATCTGGTGCAAGGCAAAACATGTCTGACATTGTTTTCTTTGGGTGCAGACACGGTTCATTGTGATGGGCAACATGTTCTGTTCAGAATATCGTATTCACAGACGGTTTGACCTGAAAGGTTCTTCACATGGACGCACAACAGATAAACCCGAAGAAGAAATTGATGAAACCACCACCCTTAAGGACCTTGATCTGAACTTTGTGTTCCGTCTCCAGCGGAAATGGTATGATGAACTGATCAAGTAAGTATAAAGAATTCCTTTGTTGTCACATAATTTATTTTCTTCATCAAGAGTTCCCACGGAATATTTTCCATCATTCTGTTCTTGCATTACTCAATTGATTTAACCTCTTTGCAGACAAATTAATTGTGATTGTGAATTTTTGGAAGCTGAGCGAATCATGGATTACAGTCTCTTGGTTGGTCTTCACTTCCGAGATGATAATACGGGTGACAAGATGGGTTTATCACCATTCCTGTTGCGTACTGGTAGGTTACACATTCGTAACAGGTTTATGCTAAGTTGGTACAAAATGTAGAGTCCAGAAAAATAATAAAAGGAAACTCTGCTTGCTTTTCAGGAAAGAATGATTCGTACCAAAATGAGAAGTTCATGCGTGGCTGTCGTTTCCTTGAAGCTGAGCTACAAGACATGGATAGGGTTCTTGCTGGCCGGTAAGAATCGTCCTTCATGCTGCTGTTAATTTAGCTATTAGCATGGAATTTACTTTTGTTCTATGGAATAAATTGAAGAAATTTCAATGTGATATTGAACCTTCGTGACTTCTTTTTTGTCCATTCAAAATCCTTTGTGACTTTCACCTCTTTCATTTTGAGGCTCACAACTCTTAAACTAAAATGATCGCAAAGTATTGCGTGATAAGACCTTACTATCAGACACCTTAAAGGAAAATAGTAGTCCATTGCTGCTTAAGATCTATGTCTTTTCGCACTTAGGCGCACAACGTGCCATTAGTAATGATTCTACTACGGGGGCACAAATTCGCAAGCTGATTCACAGACTTCTTCCCCGAAGGTCAAGCCGTAGTTCCTTTCCTCTCCCTGGGAGAAGAGGAAGGAGTTAGGAGGATGGAGCGCCCGACCTCATACAATAACTGTCCTAGCTCTACCACATCTTTTGTTTCATTTATTCTGGAACAATCCCAAACACTTTTTTGATTATGGATCTACTACCGTCGATCGATAATCTGATTATTCCGCGTAGAGGTCCCTCACCTTCTCCTCCATATTTTTAGGAGCCCCCTAAACAATAAAATATATTGATGTGGGGATTGTCCATAAATTTGAGGTTGATAGATGGAATTAGTGAGTTCGCTTAGTTTGTTGTAGCAATGAAGACACTGTTCTTTTTTACAGACTTAATAGCTTTCTGATTATCATTGCTTTATCCATGTTGCCATAAATACTTGTGGGTGTTTAAAATAGTGTTGTTTCTAAAAACCTTTTCTGACTTTGATGTTACTTCAATTTTATCTTTACAGGAAACCCTTGATTCAGTTGGGTGCTAACATGCCTGCAAGAGGAGAGCGGGTGGCAAGGAGGAGTGATTTTGATCAGTATACTCCCGGTGGGTTCTGTAATTTGCCCCCTTCGCATGGGGAAGTCTACGAAGTAGTCCTCTACTTTGGGATCATTGACATTCTGCAGAATTACGATATTAGCAAGAAGCTTGAACATGCTTACAAATCCTGGCAAGCTGACCCCACCTCAATCTCAGCTGTCGATCCAAAACTCTATTCCAAGAGGTTTCGAAATTTCATAGGCAGAATATTTGTTGAAGACAGGTGATAGGGCAAGAGAACGAAAAATCAAACAGCAAACCAAAAATGCTGTTAAATTATAGAGATTCTTCACTGAATCTGGAATCCCAAGCGGTAAAGCACAATGCCTGGAGTGAGCGGCAGCAGCACCCGGTGGTCATAATCGAAAGAAATATTTTGGCTCCGGTGGTACACGGTGGAAGACATTTTTGGCTCCGGTGGTCCACGATCGAAGACATTTTTGGCTCGGATGTACAATCATGTGTGGTGGTGCTTGGTGGGGTTTGTTAGTGGCTGAATTTTATGGATCAGCCACTGGTTGAGTGTATGTTTTGTGTATATTCCATGGGGGTGGGAATGAAGGTATTGGTTAAATGAGTTATTTTTGTGTTTTTAGTTTTAGGGATTTTTTTTTAGCATAGGGAACTGAGCAAGTTTCTCAGTGAGATTAAAAAAAGATTGGAGGGAGGGAGGAAAGGAGACTTTGAATAATCAAAGTGTACAGCATATAGGATTAAGGAGGTTGAATAGATTATCAAAATTATGAAAAATATATATTATATATAATTGTGTGGAATTTCTATATTCTTGTTATGTATGATCATCTTTATAATAAAGATGACTGAATTGGGAAGCAGTACATCTCTGTCATGTGCTCTGCTGGGGTCGGCCGGGTGGGTTGTGTTATTTGGTTGCTTTTCTTTTTTTACTAGTGAAAGAAAGGGTCATTGCATTGGGCGGGGGGGGGGGGGGCAGAGGAGAGTTATATTTGTTATGAATACATAAAAAGGAGAGAAAGCAGATGCGCTGGTCCTATTCTGTCCTTGCTAACTTTTGCTTACTGCCCCTTCCCTTCCCTCCCCTCCCCTCCCTTTACTGTTTTGGACTTGTCATGGTTTTTTGAAATTGTCCTCTCTTTCATTTGATTGATAGATTGGTATTACGAAAAATGGACTTGTCCTTTCTGCACCATTAGTTTGGTCGTGTTAGATCGGGAAAGAATTTTTATGTTTGGACATTGATTTTCATTTGCCAGCTTTTGTGGCTAGTCCCGGTACTACCAACCACATACTCAGCGTAATCCTATAAGTAGTAAAGTCGGAGTACTACCATTATTAACAAAATATTTGTATGTACACAAGTAGTTTCATTATCATAACTTATAATGGTAAAAAATGAAATTTCTTATAATTCCAACACGTCCAAACACAATCTTTTTGATATGCTCGGTAATCTGAAAATCAATAATTATCAAAGAAAATGTAATATATATAGAAAGATTTTGATTGGAAAATTATCCATTTTTCTCTTAGACAAAAAGGAGATAAGTGGAAAATAGGGTTATATTCTCATCTTTTGAAGAGTGGAGCGGTCGGTAAAGCAAAAGATGTGGAAATGGCAGAGACATTTGACTCAAATTGTGGCTTCAATTTTTTAACAACAAATAAAATATGAGGGCAACATTGTCAATTCATTGTTGCTGGGAAATCGTGTAGGGTTTTTAACTGTAGGAGTCAAAGTCAGTGGGGCAGTAGTGTTCTCTTTTACTGTGTTAGCTGCTTTTGACCTGGGGTTCTTTTTTATACTTTAGTAAGATTTTGCTGTGTCATTTAGCTCAGATCGTAAGCATGGGTCTCTGTCACTCTGTACTGGATTCTGTTACCAACCCATCGTATTTTACAGCGAAGCCTCTCCTCCATTTGTTAATTACTCCACTAAACATAAGTCTACTGAATTTATTTTTGTATGTTTAAACATTATATAATAATCCATAGAAAGGAGTTGTCTTCATTCAAAAACAAAGTTACATCATAAAATAGATTTGAGATAGTTGATCAGGGAGGACACGATACAATTTTAGCTTATCGAGGACATGATCCTTGATAGTAGGGTGTGTAGGTCGAAAATTAAGATCGATGTTTAGTAGGGAGGACATGACCCTTGATAGTAGAGTGTGTAGGTAGAAAATTAAGATCGATGTTTAGTAAGTTGGAGAACGTATTCCTTTTCTGTACCAGGAGTATTAGTATTAATTTTACTTCGGCTTATTCTTAGATCTCTAGTACTATTTGATTGCTTCGTTCATCTTATTATCTTAATGTTATTGTTGCTTTTTTTCATCTCTCTTAGTTAAGAGGTTGTTGGAAACAACCTCTCTACCTCACAAGATAGGGTTAGGTGACAAATCTCCCTAGACTCTATATGTTGGATTATATTGGATTTGTTTTTTTTTTAAATTTATATTTTTATTATATAGGGGTAGGGTAAAAGTTAAAAGTTTAATTAACCAACTAACTGAACTACTAGATCCGTACTATACTGATTTTTTGTTGTTGTGGTTGTAGTATCTTATTCTTCAATCTTGACCGCTACATGTTGCTTAATTTGTTTTGTCACTTGATGTTTTACTGTCCTTATTTTACTTTCTATCATGTTTTGGTTACAATTCTTTTGAGCATAGAGTCTTTCCTTACCCCTTAAACTTGCACGAAGTCTTCCTCCTGATGCTTTCTAATGCCCTCCTAGGCTCCAACTGAGGCAGAGTAAGCCCCACCCACTGTATTACTTCCTCCCACACTGCTCTTGTCCATTCACAATCAACAAATAAATGTGCAGAGCTCTCCATCTCCTCAGACCCACACAACACACAATCAGCAGTGTCACACATAATCCCCATGCCCACCATTTTATCTTTGGTCAATAATCTCCCTTGTGAAGCTAGTCATAGTATAAACCTCGGCTTGAGTTGCATTATCCTACTCCACGTCAAATCATGAGCCTCAAGCACTGATCCTAATGCAATAAGTGATAAGTAACTCTGAGAAACTGAGTACTTCCTAGAAGCTGTCAATATCCTTCAATACACTCTGTGGTAGTATGAACACTGCACCCCAAAAATTATGAAGAGAAAACAAGATTGAATCTACTACCTGCAGTGTACCAGCATATGAAAGGTGCCTTGAGAAAACTGTCTTGATTTTCTCAGTGATCTTCACACTTAGCTGGTGACAATCTACTTTATTCTACTTCTTTGGGGATAGGGGCAATCCCAAATACTTCATGGGAAAAGTACCTACACTGAAACCAGTGAGGTTTAACAATGTCACCCTCAGTTCATCAGACACACCAGCCATATAAATATTTGACTTCTCAGAGTTAGCACTCAGCCCAGTAGCAACAGAGAAATGCTTTAATGCTTTCATCACTCCTTGAACTGAGGCTACATTCCCCTTGCAGAAGATCATAAGCAAATGTGAGATGAGTAAGCTTCACCCCTTTGCACACAGGGTGGAACTGAAAATCTGGTAATGAGCTCATTTGCTTCAGAATTCTGCTCAAATAGTCCATCACCAACACAAACAACAGTGGGAATATAGGATCCCCTTGCCTGCAAAATACCCACGACTTACACCATTTACTTTGACAGAGAAACTAGGAGTGGTCACACTAGCCATTACCAGCTGAACAAATTTAGGAGGAAACCCATACCCCTCTAACATCTCCTGGACAAACTCCCAGTGCACCATATCATATGCTTTCCTAAGATCTATCTTTATCAAACACCAAACAGTAGTCTTCCTATTATAGTGCCTAAGCAGATCATGGCACATCAACACATTGTGCACGAAGAATCTCCCTTGTACAAAGGCTGCTTGAGTGTCACTTACTAAGTAAGGTAAAACTGTTGCTAGTCTAGTACAAAGTAGTTTGGAAATACACTTATACAAGACAATACAACAGGAGATGGGCCTAAACTGACTTGCACTAGTGGGATTGCTCACCTTAGGGATAAGGGATATAAGTGTAGCATTGAGCTGTTTCAGCATCTTCCCATGAATTCCATAACTGCTGCACGTACATCTTTCCCTATCACATTCCAACTAGCTTTAAAGAAATCACTCCCATAATTATAAGGGCCAGGGCTTTTGTTCACATCAATACTAAACATGGCCTCTTTGATCTCCTTCTTAGTAAACTTCCTCAATAGGTTGCATTGTTGAGCCAAAGTTAATTGTGCTCCCTAATTAAAGAACCCTGGATATGATTTACACCTTGGACCATCAGCAGTGCCAAGTAATTGCTGATAGTACCTGACAAACACCCTAGAAATCTGCTCTTGTCCATGTTGGACATGATTCTGCTCATCCAAAATGTGACACACTGATTGCACTTGTTTCCTCTGTTTGATAATGGAGAAAAAATATTTAGTACTATCATCCCCTAACTTAATCCATGTAGCTTTGCTTCTTTGAATAAGAACTATTCATCCAGTTTAGAAGACTTCCTTTCTTGATAATTAAGTGAAAAATAAGAGTTTGTAGAGCCAGAGAGCAAATATCCTAAAGAAAGAAATTAAAGTAATAAGAGAACAAATCCTTAGCCACCCGCTTGAGTAGAAGACGATCAAAAGCTAGATAATGTATGATTCTTTTTATATCATCATGTGAAATTGTTGTCTTTTGTCCCACAAATAACCAAAATGGGATGCCCAAGTTCTTGTCTCCAAAACGCTCCACCATGAATTGTGCTTGTTGCTGTCAAGATTTTTGTGAAATGTTTTGCATTGATAATGTATGGTTCTTGTTGTGTCATGATTACTTAAAATTGATTTATTTAACTCTTCATATTAAGTTCGATATAGTACTCTAGAGAGATAATCTGTTAGAACTTGTTAAATTTAATAAAATATTTACTAAATATTCTTATATTAATTATATCTCATATTTAGATAAAATTGTATTCTTAATTACAATACGAATACAATTCTACTTAAAATAAGAAACATACAATTAATGTAAGAATAACAGGCTCCTCGAGCATGGTACCAATGGTTCATTGATTATGTCTCCTCTATCGGTTTTTCACACATCAAATTCGATCATTCCTTGTTCATCTACAACAAGGGTCAGACATGGCTTACCTCTTGTTATATGTTGATGCCATCATCCTCATCACATCATCTGTTGCTCTCCGTCGGTCAATTATGTCTCTCATTTCCTCTGAGTTTGCTATGAAAGATCTGGGCCCCATGAGTTATTTCTTGGGCATCTCTGTCACTCGACATTCTGGTGACCTATTTTTATGTAAGAAAAAGTACGCCGAAGAGATCATTGACCGTGCAGGCGTGACATCTTGCAAGCCATCCCACACACATATAGATACCAATTCCAAGCTCAGCGCTGATTCCGACCCTTCATATTCAAACCCGACTCACTATTGTAGCTTGGATGAGGTCATGCAGTACCTCACATTCACAAGATCAGACATATCCTATGCCGTGTAATAAATCTGCTTCCACATGCATGCTCTCAAACGTATTTTACGATACGTCCAAGGTACACTTCACTTTGGCTTACATTTATATAGGTCTGCAATCACTGCTTTCTGATGCTTACTGGGGTGGATGTCCTGACACCCGACGCTCCATGTCTGGTTACTGTGTTTTCCTCGGAGATAACCTATTGTCTTGGTCTTCCAAAAGGCAACCTACACTATCCCGATCCAGTGCCGACGCAGAGTACAGAGGTGTAGCCAACGTCATCTCTGAGTCTTGTTGGATCTGTAACCTTCTACTTGAGCTTCACTGCCCGATTCAAAAGGCAACATTGGTCTATTGCTACACTTGTGGCTTGTAGAACCGCTGAGAATTCGAATGGTTAGAGTCCTTTGAGTTTCAAATTCACACCTGAAACACTTAGCAACCAATTAGATAATCACAACACCACCGGCTGAGTCGAGAGATGGCTTTATGTCTTTAAGACAAGATTGCCCCGTATATATGCTTTTACGTTAGCGGACAATAGTCTCCCAAGATAAAACATCAACTAATCAACATTACAAAGCAAATAGGTTGATTCTGATGAAGAAAACAAACATGAAACGACTTGCTGAAGAATGAAAAATTTAGAGGAAAAGGAAGAGTTTATGCTCTTGTTCAAGACTTGTGTTTTCTCTTTTTCTCCACTCTTCTCACTTCTCTTTCTATTGTCTTTTCTGCTGCCCTCTAATAAGAGTAAAGTCTCAATTTATAGTGTTTAGGATGAGGAGAGGTGTTAAGAGGTATATTCATGGCCAGAAACATTTTGTAGTAAGTGCAAAACGTTTTATATGGTTAAACTGTTGGCTTTCCG